>NW_019775605.1:39103-132489 GCF_001039355.2 Lingula anatina | reverse complement strand
TTTTTTTTTTCCATTTTTAACATTTTTTAACATAAAACAAAATTAACAGTTTACTGCCATTTTTATACGATCAACTAAAAAAATTGATGAGATGGAAAAAATATCAATAGAGCAGTGTTAAATGTCCAATTTCTTCCATTCTGAGATTCTGAACATAGTGAATGATTGAATCTGACAAACTGCAATGATATGAGTTTATTTCCATTTTTGAAACTTTATTACACAATACACGATAACAAATTAACCATCATTTTTTACAAAATCAACTAACAATGTTGTAAAGATGCAGGAAATGTCAAACAAAGACTTTTAATATCTTATTAATTTATTAATGAAACTGTTAACATGCCTAAGAATTGAATCTGAGAAAATGTGAAAAAACAACATAACTTCTAAAATAATGGCCCGATTATGCTGTTCTTTTAACTCAACCTGCGTTTTAGAAGGATTGACCACTCCTGTGAGTTTAATGACAATTGGCCTATCTGTTTTTCTTATATTGAGTTTACAGTGTTGCATATATGCCTGGGGAAAACAATGATTTTCCCATACCCATACTAACAAATGTTTAATTAATCCATTCCAACATTCAAAGCTAGTCCATGTTTTTTTTTTCTAAAAAGTTTTTTTCAGGTAATAATCTGTAAAGTGATTCTTATGGAGGCATAAACAGCTACCTGGTTTGTTGGCAAGCATTGTAACTTTGCCAAAACAACCAGTTGTTATCCCTTTAACAGTTATTTGTAGGGCATATTGATGATCTAGATCTTGCCTTGTTTCATTCCACTAGAGAGGTCAGGTCAACTTTGATAGTAACATAAATATCAGTCAAAAGGATCTTATGTGATAGAAAAATTCATGAGCTTTCCAAAACATTTTATTTTTTGGAAATCAAGCAAGCCAATCAAAAGTTATTAAATTTAAAAGAATGCTAGTCGCCCACAAAAATTTTAAAAAGTCTGGTATCCAAGCATATATGTAACAGTGGAAGCCAAAAGTGTCACCTCATTGCCCAATATATAAAACAAAATTGGCATAACTTCTGAATGGAGTAAAGTATCCATTTGAAATTTTCTGGAAAGTTACAGTATGCCAAGAAAAATCTGACAAGATATAATTTTCTCTAATTCATCCATTATTTCCATGGCAACCGTTGCTAAATATCAATAGCGTTCAACACTTTTTTTTCAACCTTAAGGCAGGGTAGGAAATAAGGACCGGCAGCCCGGGATGGCTCAATTGTCACCCGGGCGGTCTCTTTCCAAAAGTTGCCAGTCCGTCTGGCCTCTAAAAAAAATTGTATATCAATATGCACGTTCATATTAAGCAGATTTGGCTGAAATAAAACGAAAAACAATGAGGCTAGCCCTTCAAGAAATCGACACTCTCAAAAAATGAACGAAAACCGAAGGTACATGGTTATTCAATGTGTTCCCTGCATGCCTAACGCAAAGACCCTTCACCGTGTTATGAAACGTCTGATACAAAGTATCAAACGCGGCATTTATATGCTTGTTTCTGAGACAAGTCACGAATGATGTGTGGTCATTCAAATTCACGCAATCTCGTCTAATTACACAGTTTAAGTTTTGCTTCTTCTATAATCTGTAATTATAATTGTACGATGTCTTTCTCATAAAAAAATTAATTGAATGACATCTCCTATGCAATGTTGGCATTTGCTGCATTTTTCCTATTTGCCTTGAACATTGACGTTAACCATATCAACTAAGTCATACTATCATTTAAAGCCAACATGTTCACTTTCATCCATTCTCGAAAACTCTGCAAGAACATACAGAATGTAGATCATTACAACATCTTATTTTGGCATTTATACATAAAATTCTATTTGGATTATACAAGATTGCACGTGGATTATACATGTACAAGATTGCGCCTAAGTCGCAGTCTACCCTCTGTAAGTATTTTGGTGCTAATAATGTATGTGATGCCACAGCACATAAGAAAAGAACACAGGAAGGTATCAGACAGTCAAATAAAGTATATTATGACACCAAAGCAGGGCTCCACAAGTAAAAATTCAGTTCGGACTAGTGAATTTGCAGGATGGGCTGTCCGACGGACAGGTTATGTTTTATTAGAACTTAAGAACAAAAATCTTGAAAAAGACATTTTTGTTGCATACTAACGTCTTCTCGTCTCTTCCTGGATTGCATTGAAAAGAGTGGCCTACATTTGGTACAAAACATGTGGTCCCAAAACAAAGTCTAAGCAAACTTACCACCAAATTATGAAAGTAAACACCTTCCAGAACTTCACAAGACAAAATTTATCCACATAACAGGCTGAATACTGAATATTTATTTGCTTAAAAATTTAAGTGCTCTAGTAACAAACACCATTCCTAAAATAGAAACTACACAAGTACTGGGTACAACAGCCAGATTGGACTGGATGTATCTAGTTTGTTGTCAAGGCATACTGCCTATCAATCAAATGTGTTGCACGCTATATCCTCACAACCATATATCAGCGGGCAATGTCGATGAGCCAGAAACAACAGAATAAGGTCGCGCGCGTTATACGTCACAGGTCTTGCGTTACTACCCACGTGCTACGATTTTTCCCTTGGGGGGCAGCAAGCGGACATTTTGTACAGGAGCAATGCAAAGATGGGTGAATACGATACGTTGTTTTTAACCGAAGACGATGTTCCCGGGGCGAAACTGCCAACACCAAAAGTAAAGGATCATGCCAACTTTGTTTTGGAACGATGTGGTTAGCCTGTCAGTGGCGAGTTGGGGAGAAAAGAGCAGCATTGATAGCAAGGTAATGTGTACACGTGAACCGGCAAAGTTAATGATAATTTCGTGTTGCAAAAGCATAATTAAATTTTTTAGTTATTTTCCAAACGATACTATTTGAATAGCAGATACATAGATCTTACTAACAACAATGTAACATTTTGATGACATTGAAAATCAAAAGCTGATGTGCACGATAGTTTGAGGAGGACACGGCGACAGCAAGTTATGCATGAAATTTTGCTATATAACACCATATCATATGCTTGTGTCGTTGATAACTCTGTGGTATTATTGCTGCTCAAATTAATACCTGATATTATTTCTCAGGCTACCAAGTACATATCAACTCATTTTTGTGGCAGTTGACCATTACATCATGTGTGCAGGTTATTATTATTATCATTATTATTATTTGATCAAGCACATTTTGATAAAGTGGCCATGCTTTAACAAGAGAGAGTCAAAATTCATGCTGAATTTTAAAAGATTAAATCATCACTAGTATGTGCAATTAAAGCTATTTGATTATACATATTTGATTTTCAATTATATTGATTATGATATGTGGTTTCTGCCTTTTTTCTCTCGCCCTGAAATATAAATATATAACAAGTAAATTGATAGTGCTTTATTACATTTTTGCTTTATACTTTCAGATGCAAAAACTGCGTAGAAGTTGGTAAAGCTGTAGAGATCGATGTGAGCATAGATCAGGGGAAATAGTATTAGAGAAATTAGGAGGACAAGACATAGATAATGTACTAGTAGATCCATCATCACTGCAAGGGTAGTTTGTGTGATCCTGTCCCTGAAACTGTGCCACAAGTTTTCAACTGGTTGAGTCCTTACTAAGACAAGCCGCTGCGGTGTGAATTGCAANTCTTTATATTTATAGAGCTGATGTATATTCATAAAATGCAGGTCAAGTTCGAAAATCAGCATGATCGGGCCATTATTGTAGAAGTTATACTGTTTTTATGTACAGAGACAGATGTGTCTGTACATATTGCTATCACCTGCGTCTGTCGTCGCCGATGACGAAGCCAGCACCGTGCACTTTCCTTGTAAACACGATAAGGAAGACTTCCTTCAAAACAATATTAAAAGTATGCTGCACTAGTACTTCCACAACCAAATCTTTCCTTGCTTTAGAAATTATCTGAGACAGTATCTGAATCACCCTTATCAATTAGGCAATTAGCACTTACTTGCCAAGAGACCACCCTTTGCTACTCACACAATGGCCCTCTACTTGATTGCTATCTTCACCTGTCTGGCTGGATAGTAAGTCCAAGTCTGGTCTGAATGTGTGTATGGAGATAATTGCTTTGGCACTTCAGTTGAATTTAGACCAATTATAGTCTTACTCACTGCAGTTTAAGTTTGTTTTTAGTCTTAAGACTAAATTAAGAGTCCCTCCTTAATTTTTAAGACTGGTTCAGTCTAGTGTTAGACTGAAATAAGGTTGCGCGTTATATGTCACAGGTCTTGCGTTACTACCCACATGCTACGATTTTTCCCTTGGGGGGGCAGCAAGCGGACAGAAGCAATGCAAAGATGGGTGAATACGATACGTTGTTTTTAACCGAAGACGATGTTCCCGGGGCGAAACTGCCAACACCAAAAGTAAAGAATCATGCCAACTTTGTTTTGGAACGATGTGGTTAGCCTGTCAGTGGCGAATTGGGGAGAAAAGAGCAGCATTGGTAGCAAGGTACTGTGTACACGTGAACTGGCAAAGTTAATGATAATTTAGTGTTGCAAAAGCATAATTAAATTTTTTAGTTATTTTCCAAACAATATTATTTGAATAGCAGATACATAGATCTTACTAACAACAATGTAACATTTTGATGACATTGAAAATCAAAAGCTGATGTGCACAATAGTTTGAGGAGGACACGGCGACAGCAAGTTATGCATGAAATTTTGTTATATAACACCATATCATATGCTTGTGTCGTTGATAACTATGTGGTATTATTGCTATTATTGCTGCTCAAATTAATACCTGATATTATTTCTCAGGCTACCAAGTACATATCAACTCATTTTTGTGGCAGTTGACCATTACATCATGTGTGCAGGTTATTATTATTATCATTATTATTATTTGATCAAGCACATTTTGATAAAGTGGCCATGCTTTAACAAGAGAGAGTCAAAATTCATGCTGAATTTTGAAAGATTAAATCATCACTAGTATATGCAATTAAAGCTATTTGATTATACATATTTGATTTTCAATTATATTGATTATGATATGCGGTTTCTGCCTTTTTTCTCTCGCCCTGAAATATAAATATATAACAAGTAAATTGATAGTGCTTTATTACATTTTTGCTTTATACTTTCAGATGCAAAAACTGCGTAGAAGTTGGTAAAGCTGTAGAGATTGATGTGAGCATAGATCAGGGGAAATAGTATTAGAGAAACTAGGAGGACAAGACATAGATAATGTACTAGTAGGTCCATCATCACTGCAAGGGTAGTTTGTGTGATCCTGTCCCTGAAACTGTGCCACAAGTTTTCAACTGGTTGAGTCCTTACTAAGACAAGCTGCAGTGTGAATTGCAATATGTACATTCAGGTTATATGTGTCAGATTGATGACAAAAAAGACCTCCACAATATAATTCAAGGGAGTTATCCTTGCATCTATGCCTCATCAAAAGTACACAGTGACAGTGACTAGAACATTGTTTGCAAATAGTGAGGCAGTGAAGGCTGCAAGGTGCCATTGTTTTTCAGTATTAAGAATGACAGTATCTGTTTTTTATTACTTATTCACTTTGTTCTTTAAAATGCCCATTCAGTTTAAGGTTGGTGGCAATATATGGTAAATCTGTCATGCCTGTACACATGTATGTAGAATTTCTCTTGCTCAAATTTCTACATTTATTGAGGGCATTATGAAGTTTCCTGACTGATTAATGAGGTTACTTGTAGAAATATCTTGCCTACACACATTTTGTGAAATTTTTACTACTATATACATATGATTATTTACATCTCATCATTTGTGTGTGAAAGGTACTTAGGTATTTACATTTTAGAACTGTAGATCTGTGTACCAGCAGATTTATAATGCAGCNATTGAGGGCATTATGAAGTTTCCTGACTGATTAATGAGGTTACTTGTAGAAATATCTTGCCTACACACATTTTGTGAAATTTTCACTACTTTATATATATGATTATTTACATCTCATCATTTGTGTGTGAAAGGTACTTGGTATTTGCATTTTAGAACTGTAGATCTGTGTAGCAGCAGATTTATAATGCAGTAATATATGTTGTTTCTGAAAATAATATTCATGTTTGATAATTAATTGGTTTGAAAAAAAAGTAACTCAAATAAAATTAATTCATTTTTTTATTTTACGTAATCTGTTTTTATTATTTCTTCTAAGCATTTAATCATAACAACTCCCATGATGTCAATATACTGTTATTGTGTAATAATACTGAAAGGTTCCAAGTTTTTATGAACAGGTTGATGCTAACGTATTACAAATAAATATAAGCATCACAGCATGTTTCCTTACTGATATATATCGGACGTACCACTGGTATAATACCGGTAGAGATACAGGTAAAGATGACAGCATTGATAACTGGGTTTACGGCGCTGTTAGTATAGCGTGGTTAGTGTCAGATTGTTATCTGATAAAGTTTGCTACTAGTTCCTGGGAACAAAAGGTCTAGCTGGCACTGGACAATCAAGTTGATAAAATCACAAAAACGCCGGTAGAAAACAAAGCATACCTGCCCAACGTTGATTTGTTCAGATTCTTGACTAAGGGGTGCGTTACAGGTGTCAAAGGCCAAGACTTAAACTTAGGGGTTTGGCATGTTACTGGACATTCCTCTCTATTTCTACCCAAATCTAATAAAGCCTCATTTGCTTAACTTTGGCCAAATTTCCAATATCTACAGGTTGTGTAGTTTAATGCTTCGGGATTCTCTGGCAGCGGTTAATGTTGGGGACACCTGTGCAGCCCGTCAACGCACCTAGACCCACTTTTGCCAGTGCCACATTTTCCATTGCCGTAAATATCAAATTTGTGAATAGAATGAGGAATAATGACAGTTATGAAAAATGTTCGGAAGTACTTGTCACCTTCGTCACAGTAACCACATGGGCTGTGCTGCCCCCCCTCCACAGGCGACACCTTGCGGAGCAAGCGTGCGTAATCCAGAGTGCAACTGAAAATAACCTTGTCGCGCGACCTTATTACCGTCCAGTTCCAAAATCAGAATAGTTGCTTTATTGAATTTCACTTAGATTTTTATTACAGATTACTAGTCAAAATAACATTGTTTCATGTTTATTTCTTTTACTTTCCACTGAGAAACTCTGGAATATAACTTTCACACACACCTAATGCATGCCAGCACATCTTTAATTTTTGACTTCATTCAAGTATGTGTGAATAGAATACTTCCACAGTCCCACAGCTTTACACCTAAATAACCTTATCATAATTAATCTCCTGCTCAAATAAGTTTTGCACCTCAAAACTTTCATAATTAAAATTTAATAATCTATTTTCAATAAAATTCTATATCATAACAGTTAAACCATTTATTTAAAATCATACTTAATTAAAAATACCCAAACATCATTTAATCATATCATATTCAGTTTATATGAAACTTCTCATTTCTGTTATATGCACACACACAAATTTTTTTTTAATAAAAAAAAAAAAAAAAAAATATATATATATATATATATATATATATATATATATATATATATATATATATATATATATATATATATATATAAAGTAACATTACATAATAATCATTCCCTCCAGCAAATATACTAAAAATTAACATAATATATCTTAGTTGAATTAATTGGCTATGTACTTCTAATTAATACTCCTTCCCTTTAATACAATGATTAATCAGATGTGATAACATCCATCTTGTAATCATTACCTTGTTTTAAGATAAAAATTTATGAATCCATTAAAATATGTTTAAGCATACATATATATACTGTTTATATTAATGAGTTGCCATTCAGTCAATATTTCAGCACAAATAATCATTTAATGTTTATGTAGTATGAAGCAACATAACATTTTCACTTAATAAAAAATGTTAATCATTTGTTTACTTATATATCCATATCAGTATCATACAATAAAACTATCAGTTAAAATACCCATTTTATTAGTAACACTTAAGTATCTTCAGTTCATTCTGTTAAATTGTACCATTTAATATATATTATCCGTTACTGATCAAGGATATTTACTCTTCGACTAATAATACTCACTCCCCATTTCAATAACATTTTTATGATTCCTGTTACAAACAAACCAAAAAAAAAAAAAAAAAAAAAAAAAATATATATATATATATATATATATATATATATATATATATATATATATACAAGTAAAAATACATGCAAAGATTATGTGGGTAAATAAAGAAAAATGTTAGTTATATAATAACATTTATAAGCTCATTAAGTTCTTTTTAAACTGAATAATAAATTTATAATTAATTACAGTTATAAACTAAGATTGTTCAGTAGTCTAACAAACTAATATATGGAAAGTTGCAAAAAAAATCTATATAATTTCTTAACATGATATCTAAACAAACAAAATGGCATAAGCAAATAACTAATTAAATTTTACTAAATGTAATTTATATATATATTACAAACAAAAGCTAGGCATAACAAAACAAGTGCAGAAAAAGCAAGTGTTTGAGTAAACCATCGTCCTTTTGTTTATTTACATCAAAACAATTTAATATTGGCACAATGCTAATTTCTCTCCTCCCTTTAAAAAAATTAATAATTCAAGGATAAATCAAAAATTGATCATGCAGAAAAATAACTCTTGCATCTTGCATTTTCTTGCACCCCATTTCCATAGATTAGATCGACCTACTTTAGATCGACCTAACTCCCTGGGGGTTCACGCTAAATAGCTGTCAGCCGGGCGGACACGAAAGTTAATTACCCTCTTACAGCTTGTAGTAGGCGGGACGGACATTTAAGTCGGATTTTCTGAAAGTTATCTAGTGAGACTCCCCGCGGGGATAGATCGATCTAAAATCTATGGGAATAGAGCCTTGGAGTATTTTCATTATTTTAAAATATTTCCAACAATTTAGTTGAACCTTAACTGGCAAGCTAAGAGCTTTTTGGTTGACTTGATTGATAATTTTTATATCTCCCCATTCAAAATGAATTGTTGGAAAAACACTCTTGGTGAGATAAACACTCGTCAAAATGGTTTCATATGTGACATTGTAATTGTTTGGACAATATAATAATGCATTGATAGGCAAAATAATGAACTGCTCTTCTGTAACTTATTCAATAGCAAGACAATTCTTTGAACTTTTCTTCCTTTTACATACCACAATCAAGATAGCAATAAGTAAAATAATAACAATGCATGATGCTATATTTGACAAGTTTTCATGTTCAATTATTCTATTCCATTCAAACCAAGTTGATGTTGGCATAAGTAAAAACTTGGAACTGCTTTGACCTTTTGAATTGCCAGTAAAGTTGTTGATAAAACTTTCACTTTGTAACCTCCTGCTTATGAAAACAGAATTGACATTCCCTCAATAATTAAAGCTATGTAGGTTAAAGTTTCATTAAAGTTATCATTACCTCTGGTAATTCAACATCAACTGTTAATAAAAATTCACTCAAAGACTTAAAAATAATGTGGTCCTTTTCCATTGCCTCTGCCAATGTACCAAGCCTTAAACTTATTTGTGAATCATTGGCTAAAAATTCTGTAAATTAATGTGACATAGTGAATCCCACGATCCACTTTATCCACTTGAGTTTCAATTATATCTCCACATCTATAAAATATCAAGAAAACATTTAATCCAGATCCACCCCTTACCTAGACCAGCTAAAAATAAGGTTAATGCGCATTACTTCAATCCAGAAAAAATAGATATCTTCCTAACAATAATAATAGATGTTTTAATTAATTAAGTAGCTACTACTGACTTCTTTTTCTTTCTCCCTTTCATTGTTTTATTTGCATGAAACTCTCTGATTAAAATGGAAGGTACTCTATCTGCAGTAACCCTATCAGATTTTTTAAGGTATTTCCATTTAATTCTATACCACTTTGTACCCCTGTACTTAACACATTTGATGATTTTTTTTTTTTTTTTTTGCTTCATCATAGCGTTCTTTACTTTCTTGGGGTTGTCTATCAACATCTTTTTGACTTCTATTTTCAACTGAACTATCCTCATTGTCCTGAATTAATTCCTCAGAGCCATTTTGTTCATTTTTATCATTTCCCACACTCTTTTCTTTTAAAGATTCCCTAATAACAGGATCTACGTAAGGTTTTAACCTGTTGGCATGCACAGGAGACCTTAGTTGTTGTTACTCTCACATTCTCGTAGTAAATATGTAGCACTTCCTACACATTTGGCTATATAATATGGTCCACTATATTTTTCTGTAAGTTTGGGACTCATACCTTTCTTTACTTGGTGATTTTTTAACCAAACCACGTCTGTTTCTTTGAAAACTGGGAATTCTGCATTTTAATTATAATTTTTGCAATCTTTGTGTTGAGACTCTTTTTTCAATAACATGGCTGCTTGCCTTCCTGTTTCTAATTCAGACAGTTTCTCTTTTACAAAGGTCTGTAGAGATGATGTTATATCTTTTTCTGGCTTAACTATCCTATCAAAAGGAGTCTCCATTTCCATTCCAAACAATATATGAAAAGGTGAATAACCAGTGGCAGTTGATGGTGTTGATCTGTATGCCATCATCACTGAAGGAAGTAAAGATGCCCAATCTTTCTGATTTTTAGCACAGATTGATCTCAAAGCTTGGCTAATGAAACTGTTCATTCTCTCACACACACTGTTACTTTGGGGGTGATATGCAGAAGTACACACTCTTTCTATCTGATAGATGTCACACAAAGCTTTAACCAACTTTGACCCAAAGTTTGCACCTCTATCTGAAACTAAAACCTTTGGTGCCCCATATCGAGTAAAGACTTGAGAATACAAAAATGGAATGGAAGTTGGAAATTCAAACTTTGGGACTGAAGATCTTGTTGAAATGTTGTTTATTTGCATAACCTAAAATTTTGTTTTATTTGTTTTATTTAATGACTCTAGCACCACCTGTGTTATTTACAGTTCAAAATTTAGTGCTGGAATTTGATAAATTAGCAATGCTATCATATACCAGTGTGGTATTGATGTAAGGAAGAAAATTAGTAATAAAAATATGAGAATTTAAATAAAAAGAAGGGGGAATTTTTTAAATGACTGATTTTATTTAATTCATACTGTATATTAAAAAAATCAAACACATGTTACCCCTAAAGAAAGCAAATTGTTAATATAAATATCAATTTAAAAACTTTAAAATTTGTGACATTTATATAAGTAAACTATTATACAATGAAAATTCTTCCATTTTTAATGAAAATTATTCAAATATTAAAAATTTTGAATATTTTAATAAGATAATATAACACTGCCCCCCCACCCCTCACCTCCAGCTCACAGTATTTTTTAAAGTCTTGGTTAAACTTCATGTGAATCTGTTATCAAATTTCAGATTTACAATAAGTGGACCCTGCACCCCAAACCCTGGGAAAAGCCCTGATCGAAACCATGTTAAATCGGACTTATATGCAAGATTAAATATTCAGGAGTTCACAAGTATGAAAAAATGACTTTTTATCTGAAAATAATCCACTGCATTTTCCAGGCTCATTTGACTGAATATCTTGGTCAAAAAAAAAAAAAAAAAAAAAAAAAAAAAAAAAAACAAAACAAAAAAAAAAAAAACATTACATGCATAACTTAATATATTAATGCTTACAAAGTTCACCAAGAATAATCAGACATATCAACGTTATGACCACCTGTCCAAAGGAAAAGGAAAATGTCAGTTGTGCCATCATGGAAAATTGAATTTTCTTGGTTAATTTGTGATGAGACTGATAGTAAAAAGGTCAAACTTTTTTGCAAGACCAATTGAAGTGTACTTGTACCATTGGTTTCTAGGCAACAACCAGAAAGATTTCATAAGTATGCCCATGGAGCATTTGTAACAAGCGGGTCATGCAACTACAGGTAGACTCTCATTATGACAGTCACAGTGAATCAGACTTTTCCGATTTGGGTTCAGAGCACAACATTTCAGATGCTGACAGTGAAGTATCTACTTGAATAAATTCACTTTGAGACTTAGGGTGCATTCCCATAGATTTTAGATCAATCTATCCCCATGGGGGGGGGTCTCACTAGATTACTGTCAGATAATCCACCTTAAATGTCCGTCCCGCCTTCTACAAGCTGTAAGGGGGTAATTAACTTTCGTGCCCGCTCGGCTGACAGCTATTTAGTGTGAACCCCCAGGGAGTTAGGTCGATCTAGTTGGATCGATCTAATCTCTGGGAATGGGGTCTAAGAGGCCCTGTTTCAATAACGTTCTTGCCTGCAATAGGTTCAATCAGGTAATTTTCAAAAAAAAAAATCAGGACTGGCTACTTTTGGTCAGGGCTGGCTACTTTTCAAGTTGCCAGCCCTGCTGTCCGGCTTCAAATTTATACGAATTTCATACCCTGCTAAGGCTTCAAAATCACTGCCCAAAGGCTACTTTTGGATGAAAATTATTCTAAAAAAATGTGCCATCACTAAAAACAAAAATAATGGCTTCCAAGGAATGTAGCTGTTGCTAGGGAAATCGTCATTATGATAGCTGTTGCTAAGGTAACAGTTTGAATTATTTTTTACACATTATCATGACTTTTGTAACTGAATATGAAGTGGGAAACACTCCTAGTACTCAATTTATGAATTTTAATGAAAAAGTAAGCAAATACCATGTCACTGTTGTCACTCATTTTCTAACGGCTCTGTCTTAATTACCAAAAAAATGATCAATAAAAAACTGATTTGAATTAGTTTAAAGATCTAGGTAGGGGTTACAGAATTTTCAGAACTTCGTTACTTTAACTCTAAAACACAATTAAAAACTTTATAAGCTAGTTGTGGTTACTGTTTTCGGTAAAATCACCTGTCACACACCCCTCAGTCGAACGGTTGGTTCATTCTCTGCATGAATATGTGGCCAAATATGAGGAAATAACATCCAAAACGCCCACAAGGAGCTTTTGGAAAAATGGCGCAACACGCGCAGGTTGAGCAAAATTCGTAAATAGTGGGAACCAAAGGAGCTATTTCTCGCAGCATTTTCGTGTCTGGAGGATAACAACGGAGAAATGATACATTTTCACACATATTGTTAGAAAGCCCATTCAATGCACTTTTTTAAAATATATTTTCATATTTATCATAGGACCCAAATCTTGGAAGTTATGATGGAAAACAAACAGCGAGGTAATATTTTCGACCGCGTGAGCGGTGTGACCTGACCTCCCTAATTCCACTCGTGCACCAGCCTGAATCAGTCGTTTCCAGGAATGCAGTGACACATTACAACATTTTATTGCTGAATAGCNTGTTTTCCCCCTTCATAATTCATTTTTTTCCGATAGGCACATTGTCTGTATAATAATGTACAGTAAGGTGGTTGTTTACTGCTGATTCAGTATGATTATGAAGTAACCCATTTGTTATAATTTCCCCACTTGGTAGCTGCAGTTGAATAATATTCTGTTAATTTGGCATACCACAATAAGAAAAACACAGACAAGTCTTGCTGATTATTTTAAAGATAAACAGCTATGAATAAATGTACCAAGCTAGGGTGAGGACATCCCCTTTTTATATGACTCCAATCTACAAACAGAACTGATATTGTGAAATAAATCATGCTATGGTATTAAAATTTATAATTAAGTCTTTCAGATAAATCAGAAATAAAGCCTCTTCTCTCACCAAATGTATGTCTGATGTTGGTGGCCTGCATTTGAGGCGGTGCTTGTAGAAAACACGCCATTTTTTGTATTCTGCTGTTACAACTTCTAACTTCCTTTTCCAGTACTTGCCTTCCAGCACAACTGCCTGTTCAAATAAAATAAAAGAAAATCAAATATTATCTACCATAAAGTTTATGAACACTTTTTTATTTTCTTCAAAACTACCAGTCCTGTGGTGATGCAATTTTTTTCTTGTAATAAATCTTCAAAAGAGAGAAAAACAGCAATAAAAAGCACTAAATAAAGTCTAAACCACAAAGATAATTCATGGTTAACCAGTCTACCCAAGGTCACAAACTGCCATGCCGGTTTATGTACTACTTCCGAATCAAAGACCTGTGAGTCAACTCTTGGTGTAAGTAGTCATCTTTTCTTCTTTACCTTAATCTCAGAAGGGAGACATGTCACTTGCAGGTATGATAAAAAGGGCTTTTAAGGTCACAAGTGCACGCAAGTCAGCCAGAGTGCTATCTATTACACACACATATATTGGCCTAGGAACAGGTGCCCCTTAAAGGGATGCATACGAGTCTGTTTTTCAGTTTTGTCATGGCTATAAGACCTGTACCACATGTGTCGCCTTCAAGCACACACTTCATTCATATGCCCTCCGAAATGTTTACAAAATCAACCCAAATGCTGTCAAAACCAGTCTGTGTTCCAAAGTAGGGACCTGATAACTTTTACAACCTGTTATTTCCTTACAAGTGAAATTATTTACCAATTAAAAGGCATGAGATGATTTTTAAATAGGCAAACAAGTTTTGGGTATTCACAAATACCAATTGCCAAAATGATTCAAGAGTGACTTCTTCATATATCCATATGCACATTCTGTATTGACCATTAAATATTAAAACTGGTATATAAATGCAGTATAATATATTTTTTCAGCTCCATTTTCTATCTGGTTCTTTGTATCTTATGAGTTACTGAATCAGCTCAAAATGTACAATGAAAGAAATGTTTATTCTAAAATATGCCTTCAGCTTTACCATTACTAGTGGAGAGAGACTTGACTTATGGTCTTTCCTTTGATTATAGTGTAAATTACCTGTTCATTTTCAAAACAATGAACGTACACATCCGTTGTCATATCTGTGCTGCTCATTAATTCTATTTGTGCAGTTGATATTAAAATGAAGCAAATTATGTCTATGACAAGTCCTTAGCTAAAGAATTGTGTCCATGCACGGCAATATGTAAAGGACTACAACTGAGTCGATATCTCTCTAATTACTACAGTTCACAGCAGGGGCGTAACCAGATCCTTTAAAATTGTACGCACAGATTTTGAAAATTCCCAGGTACGATTATATTCCGTGAAAAATACACTGAATTTATGGAGAATAATATCATGGTTGGCTCAAAAAATTGTACGCACAGTGCATCCGTGCGTATGCCTGGTTACGCCCCTGCACAGGCCATACATATAAAATAGCATAATGTCTGTATTATATACACATCAAACAGCACTGATCAAATTCAAAGATCTGGTAGCAACCATATCTGATATGGTCATCAACAAGTACTGTAGACTAAATTTACAAAATCATACAGGGGAAACCCCTGACATGTGACCTCAGTTCCATTCAGAGTTACTCAGTGGACCAAGCTGTCCCATAATGGCTGAAGATCAAGTAACTGATCTGGTATCTCCAAGGACATACAGGTTATGACTTATGTCCAGTAACTCTTTTCAAACACAGCAACAAAGGAATTTATCTGCCTAAGTTCAGTGAGCAATGTGTATAAGGGCTTGAATGATACTATGACTGAAACAGATCTCAGATGAGTTAACTTTAGAAATGCAGCTGTCCCACTAGATACAAAAAATGGTAACGAGTTGAAATTTTAACAATAATCACCAAGCTGAATAAATATCATAAAACACACACACACACCCACACATAACAGGTTGGCCCTCACATTAGTGCTGTAAAGATGTCCAAAGCTAATGGAAGAAAACAACATGGCTGCATTCATATCACAGTTGATCCGCAGATCAAACATGACCGACCCTCTTGAAAACTAGCCCCATAATCCCTGTGGGGAATCTATTCAGTGACTATTGGGGGGATAATGTGGTTAGCTTTCAAGTGGGTCCCCAAATTTGATCCATAGATCTGTTAGAGCTCAGACTTTACGAAAGGCCAAAAAATCTGTCAGACATTCGGTCTGACATTCACAAGCTTGAAAATTCTGTCAGACCGAAACAAAATCTGTCAGACCGAAATAAAATAATAAAAATATGAACCATTATTCATCTTTTCATGTGTATTTTCTAACGTTTTAAATCATTGACATTAAATCAATTATTAAATTTTTGATATATATTTATTTGTAAAAAATTAAAATAAGAAAAAAAAATAGGCAAAAAATTACTTGCATAACAAGTTGCTTTTTATTTAATGAAAAAGATGCTGTGGAATGACACAAGGACTAAAAACAATACAAGTATGAAGAATGGGTAGCTACAGTAGTAATATCAAATGTATACATGTCCATAAAAACGTCTGTTAATCAGATAACCATTTCACACATTGTTTTTGGCAATAATATATGCATTTTGAAACAGCACAATTGAAGCTTTGACAGGGACTGTCCGGTCCAAGTCTAAGTTTCTTCTTCATTTTATTTCTTTTTCTATAAAAAGAAACTCAAACTGTGAGCTTTCATCAAGTTCATGTGCACTTTCTCCAACTAGTGGTGAACGGTACATGCAAATACGTACATATGTTCCATAATTTAAGAACCCGTAATAAAGCTGTAACATGTTGCTATTGATCAAAATGATAACTTTAGTACTCCTGACACTCGGCACACACTATTTTCCTCTCCTACAGATCATAAGTCCGCCAGGGCCTACCTTCTTTCCAATTTTAATAAACTTCCGTTTCTCTTCCTCACTTCATTTTCATTTTTGCCACGCTTTGCACCAACGAAGTGTTTAAAGTTCAACAACGTCATTTCTAAGCAAAAGGCTTATCCATGAGTACTATGTACGACTGATAATGAAGAAACAGAGGATCAAGTCTGTAAAAACGCAAATAGCACGAGCACGTGTTGCGGCCATTTTGTTGTGTAGGGGGTATTACGAAAACGAAAACGAGACTGTACATTACATCATTCAGGAATCCCCCAAACTCAGCCAGTCACAAAATAGTATTTGTGAGTGAAACTGAGGTTAATAAATTATGTATAATTACTTGGGAACTCCCCGAGATTTTCACCCCATCTCTCTTTTTGAATGAAGTAAAATATATCATCCAGAAAAGAAACAACAACGTATTCCTTATATTTACACATTCCCAGTCAGTTTGAAAACTCGCCGGACATAAGGTCCGACGATACAGGATTTTTTATTGGACCTAGATCTAGACGAAATTTGCCAGGCATGTCCGACGGTCCGACGCCTTTCGTAAAGTCTGAGAGCTCTTTCAGAACAGGGGAGTAACAGATGTGCGGGTCAAATATGAATGCTGGTTGAGTAATCCTCGCAGGAAATCTATTCAGTGTCTAATCCTGAATTAAGCGGCAAGGTTTTAGTGGGTCCCCATATTTGATCTGTGGANTGGGAACTCCCCGAGATTTTCACCCCATCTCACTTTTTGAATGAAGTAAAATATATCGTCCAGAAAAGAAACAACAACGTATTCCTTATATTTACACATTCCCAGTCAGTTTGAAAACTCGCCGGACATAAGGTCCGACGATACAGGATTTTTTATCGGACCTAGACGAAATTTGCCAGGCATGTCCGACGGTCCGATGCCTTTCGTAAAGTCTGGAATAGGCATTTGTATGTTTAGGTTTATTTAAATGAACAGGACATTTTCATACTTCGTTGTAAAAAAGTTGATGTCCTCTCCCATAAAAACAAAACTCATAAAATGAATGTAGATACCTGCCCAATAGCTTTACACTGATGAAGACGGATGTCCAGTTCAGACCTTTTGGCAGCCAAAATATGCCCCTCACTTTTTCATTGGCAAATGCGTTTCCTCTCTAAAATAAAAGAAAACGTATTATTCAAACTTATAGTTGATTTTTTACTTCTAATGGAGAGTGCATTTGACGTTTGTACGGTCATAAGGACTAAAGCGCAAACTTTTGGCTGAGATTGGCAATTGTAGCAACGTACCCTAAATATCTGTCTTCTCCATCTTCTACTGACCTCTCTGAACACCTGTCACCTGAATTACATAATAATGTACAGAATACCCTGTGGGAGCAGACGGCTAGCTCGCATGGCGGTTATCTAGGAAATTATTAGACTTGGCCTCGTTTTCAAAGAGGGGGGGGGGGGGGACAGCTTCAAGAGAAAGTAGCCCAGAGACCGGTAAGATGTAGAGGTGTTTATACAATGGCCTTTCGAGTTTTATACTAATAAACTTAACGAGACGGTATAGTATATATTTATGTAACATTTTATACACCAAGGAATATCCGTGCATCGATTTCACTGAATGTTCTCTTAGTTACTGGCGAGTAGCAAAATTGGGGTCCGCCATATAGATAAACGTCCCAATAAAATATTCGCCCCGATAGATACGTCTCTATACATACACGACTCAATAGATTTACGTCTCGTTAAATTTACGTTCCGATAGATCCACCAACAGATTCCTATAAACCCACGTATCTTTAGATCCAGGTACCGCTAGATCCATCTATCTGACATCGTAATCGGCTAAAAGGCCCATATCAACTTGCGTTGTGAAATTTAGAACACATTTTTATGTTCTTTTTTGTTTTGTTTTGTTTAGAACACATTTACATGTAAATTCAGAACACTTTTTACATGTTCGAATGTTACATTTTGAGAACACTTTAAACAGTGTTCTGACGCTAGACTTGGACCTAAATATGTACTTGGACCTACATAGAGGTAAAATTTCGAGACTAGAAATATTTTTCTATCGGATCATAGCTAAAGACAAGTATTCGACACCGCAGTTGTACAATTTTAAACACTCATTTTACGGCAACAAACACGATTGCCTTCACCATATTGGGCATTTTGAATTCCTCCATGAACAAACATACCTTATTCTCATCTAGCATCCAAAATAGCAAAAGAAATTGTACTTACATTTTATCTCTATAAGTGTTTTGACTCATCCACCCGAACGTTTTCCTCGCGTTATCACCAGCTACCTGTCCAAATGACACAAAAAGTCATCAACAGCCGCGATATGCTCGCTACCTGTACGGGAGGTCACGTGATCCGAACGCACATCGTTTCGCGAAGAGCTCGCGCTAAGCCGATTATCCTTTGATCTTTCTCCGCGTTACTTGTCCTTCTCTATTTAGGTCCAAGCGCTAGAACAGTAATTAAGCGTTGTGAAATATAGAACACACTTTTGTTCTTTTTATGTTCTTTCACTGAGTATTGTGTGAAAACGATCTAGTAGAATAATATATTGCTGACTGCGTACTGCCGTTTTAAAGAAGTGCATTTTATATACTGAGTAGTATACCAACCATTTCGAGCAATAGTGTACCTCTATCGGTATTTGGATCTAAAAATACGTGGATCTATAGGTATGCGGATTTAAAGGACGTGGGTTTATGAGGACGTCATATCTATAGGAACGCAAATATATAGGACAGCAGAAAAAAATCGGATCTATCGGTATTTAAATCTAAAAAGACGTTTTTTCCGTTTTTCCTTTATGTATCTATCGGTAACGGGAGTATAGGGACGTGTAATATTTTGGGACTAAATTTTATCCGTACGTACCCGCAAAATTGGTACTAGAAGTTGTGATACAGCATTGTAAACTAACCATATAGGCATGTTTTAAAATATATTAAACTTAAATTTGGCTTTAAACATGTTTACTTTTTTCCTGCGGGATGTGGGTGTGTGTGCAAATGTATTATGTTAATTTTGAGGGAAAAAAAACATAAACCCAAAATAAGTTTTATTGCAGCATTGGTTTGGCATTTTGAGTGGAATAGTGTCATAAAAATGGCAACACAGATGAATAATATGTGTGTTTGCATGTCTTGTCAGTAAATGATAGGCAAATAATCATTTAAGGGACTGTTGGTTTTGACCATTACGGAATTGTTTTTGACAGCAAAACTTTGGTTTTTAGTCTGGTTAGGTGCTCTTGAGGATATGGCAGCTAGCATGTGTGTTTTGTTATCATACCTTTATTTTCCATTTGTGTATTGCAAATTTAAACATGGGGAAAGCTTTGAAGGTACTGAAGGTCCAGAGGACCTGCACTTCATGTACTAGAAATTAATCTACAGGTCCTTATTCTGTGGAGGTCCTTCAGTCGCTTCTTACATATGATTCATTTCTCTCTCTCTCTTTCTCTCCTTTAGTTGATGTTTACATATGATTCATTTCTCTCTCTCTCTTTTTCTCTCTCTCTCTCACACACACACACACACACAGACCTACAAATGCATCACTTCGAAGTTAATTTGTGCCGGCCTTTAAAAGGAAATTACAGTTGTTCCACAAAAATAAAGAACATATAGTAAACACTCAATCTTTTTGATGGGCAAAAATTATCAAACATTCAGATACATCATTTCATAAGTACAATATTTATTCTTTATAGCATTTGTGGTACTTTTACTGCATAGAATATAACTATATAGAAGTATGTTTATAAATTTGATTGTACTTTTACTGCATAGAATATAACTATATAGAAGTATGTTTATAAATTTGATTGTACTTTTACTGCATAGAATATAACTATATAGAAGTATGTTTATAAATTTGATTGTACTTTTACTGCATAGAATATAACTATATAGAAGTATGTTTATAAATTTGATTGTACTTTTACTGCATAGAATATAACTATATAGAAGTATGTTTATAAATTTGATTGTACTTTTACTGCATAGAATATAACTATATAGAAGTATGTTTATAAATTTGATTGTACTTTTACTGCATAGAATATAACTATATAGAAGTATGTTTATAAATTTGATTGTACTTTTACTGCATAGAATATAACTATATAGAAGTATGTTTATAAATTTGATTGTACTTTTACTGCATAGAATATAACTATATAGAAGTATGTTTATAATTTTGTTTGTACCATCCCATAGGAATGATCTGATTTTTAGAAATTATGACTTTGAAAATACTGAATACAATATATGTAAAAATCACAACTTTTTCATATGGAAAAGATCAAGTAAATGTAATTACTGTATAATGGGAAGATGTAGATCGTCTGTAAAACTCATCTTTTAAAATTTATAATTATTGTACATTAAATGAAACAGGACCTTCAATGATTAGGGCATGATAGTGGGTACACCACAATTTGTAGTACCTCGACTTGCATGTGTTTTGTAACATTTTCAGGCCTTGATTCAAATTGGATTTTTAATTGAATGATGGGTGTGCCCAAAGTTCAATTCCAGATAAACTTTGTTTATCAATACTGTCATGAATTAAGTATAAATAGTGCAGTTTAAGGTAAAGATTGATTGTAAATGGTGCTGTTTAAGTTTACCTATTACAAATATTGCAATTTATTATTATTAATTTCAGTGCATGTGTATGTGTGTGTGTGTGCAATAAATGTAGTAAGAAATTTTTTTAGAGATATTCAATTGAAAACTCTGTTAATTTCTTCTAGGCTTGAATAGAATGTATAGGACCAGGATTAACCCTTTTGACCACTATCACAACCTCTGCAATACTTCTAAGAGATGAAAAAATATGTTCTTGAGCTGTGCTCTTGCTAATATTAATATTTATTGGTTATCAGTATATAGAAATGCAGTTTGTGTAATCATTTTAGGCTTTAACCACATGAAGTTAGTTAAAAGTGTAAGAGGTATATGCAACTAAACAATGCATTGTTTTATTTTTAATGTGCAAGTTTTTATATATATGTTGTTTACAGGCAAAATCAACTTATCAAAAATAAAACAAGTTTATTCAAATGCAAATATGGATTTTCAAGGTGCAAGTCACATCTTGGTCCTTGTAGCTGTTGACTCTCAGGGTGCAAGTCCTGGCCGGTCCTTATAGCTGTTGATTTTCAGGGTGCAAGTCTTGGTCCTTGTAGCTGTTGATTTTCAGGGTGAAAGTTTTAGTCCTTGTAATATATCTCCGCCTCTCACATGCTTCCCCATGCTCTGGTCGAATGGAGCCAAGACTAAATTATGATTTTATACACATATTAAACATGCACATGCATACACACACACTAACATGCACACGTACATACGAACAGTGTTGCTCAAGCAAGCTGGTCTTTAAAATACTAAATCTGGTCTTCATGAAAATAATTAATTTTTTTAATGAATAGACTTTGAATGAGTTTTCAATTCTGTATTTTTGCCCAAATCCTATTTGTACACAGATAGTTTCTATTCCATATTTTTGTCTTCAGGCGACATAAAAGACAGAAAGAGTATGTCAGATGCTGAGAGCATTAAAGAAAGAGGTAAGATGGTATACATCAATTTAACAGGCATTCATTTAACACACTTTAAAAATTTACTCACACAATAAGCAGACCCTCTTGCACAATTACTAAGTTAATTCACTGTTATCTGTTTTTATTGCATGTATATCTTTGAATATGTGATAGCCTTATTGTGGACAAGTATGGTTTCTTTTTTTTTTCTTCAGTTGATGTTAAAGACACAGCAGCTGTGACAGCAGACATGAAGGAGAGAGGTTAAGACAGCAGGGGCAATAGAATAGGGATCTATTTATTACACTGATGGAATGTGACTATGAATGTACACACACACACATACACACACACACACACGTGCATACACATTCCTTATGTTTTGCCAACACAGTTTGTGCTTTTTGCAAGTTTAAAATGATACTTGGCAAATTTGTTAAC
Source organism: Lingula anatina (assembly GCF_001039355.2). The sequence continues at coordinate 109,918 of NW_019775605.1, read as the reverse complement.
TCTAATTTTAAACAATGGTAAATATTTTGATGTAGTTTCATACATGAAATAAGATGCACTGACTGCTTATTGAAGGTTATTATTGCATATTAGTAAATAATACTGTCTCATATATTTCAGCTCCCAAGGACTGCTGCCAATCAAGGTGGAGGAAGTATTTTCAGATCTTGCTTCAGATGCAGGCCAAGCACATAAATGGTTATAATTATTATCATTCATTATTAAATCTAATCATTTCAGACATTAAGAAATGAAAAAAAAAATACAGTATTTATAAAAGAACAGATTCATTATACAGTCACAAGAAAGTTCTTTTCTTGTTTCCTTGCTTTAATGACATCATAACAAAGTTAACTTAAAGAGTTTTGGATGAAAACTTAGTCAAACAGCTGGTAAAACTGTACGTGAAAGCAGTAATTATATAATAGCAGCCAGGAGCTGGTGGTTGTAGAGTTACTGTCAACATCTTTTTACAGCTAACACACTTTAACTGAATTTTATTTTAACATTTTCATCTTTCATTTTTCACGGTTGTCAGTGCACATCTATTATTAGCTCTGTGGCAGCCAGTTTGAACACTTCAGAATATCATTTTCTTAAAATACCTTTATTTTACTGGTACAATAAAATATTGATTATATGTTATTATATGGGTTTTGTCTGTCTTTCTTTTCTAAATAAAAGAGAAAAATTTGCTAAAAGGTGATTTAATATTTATAAGTAGCTAGCAATGTTGAAGGGTGGGATGCTGAATGGGGGTTGTCATTATCCGAAAAAATGGATTTTCTTTACTCCTTCAGTTGATCCAACTTGGGATACATTACAGTAATGGTACCATGATAGGCTTTGGACCCTTTCCAGCAAAAAGGGCAGTTTTTTTCAAACCCACATCCTCGAATATGGGCCTAAACAAATAATTTGGCCTGTACACCATAAATGGATTTTGATTATAGTTCAAACAGTATGACTTTCTACCAAAATTTTTTTAATTTATAACTATATCCATATGTGACTTTCAAATAATGTTTTTTATTTTTATGAACTGTCCCTTAAAGTAGAGAATTTCCTTCACGGGGTTTTAATTTAAAATCTCTTCATCACTCAACTTAAAAAGAAATGACCACTGAAACAAAATCAAATCCAACTCTTGGTTACTGTCATGACAGGAAGTTTTATTACAAAGTGTGCCAGATGTTAACAGTGCTGAATACAGAGCCCTGACAGAAATGTCTATACATTATTATTATGTACTCCTTTAATGCACTCATGAAACATGCACATACAAATACTGGCTAATACATACCTTAACTTGTAAAGATAATGCTGCAGTAAATTAGGGACCACAGTTGTAGATGTCTATGTTTAAACACATTGAACAATTTGGAGAAGAATAAATACATGCCACGCCCATACAATGTAAATTGGCTAGTACAAGTGTAATTGTTCAAAAATGCAACTAAATCAATGTCATGCTTGCTTTATACATAAAAGAAAATAACTTTATAAAAGAAGATTCAAAGAGAAACAAATATTCAGAAAAACGGATTGACTAATAAATGCACATATCAATTCCATTTTCAACTGTAATCATTTCGAACACAAATCTGTCACTCAAAAGGCAACACCTCACACTGACTGTTATCAGTAACAGGTAAACAATTCACAGAAAACCATCAGAGAAAAAAAATGGGCGAAAAAAAAAACTAAGGACACCCAGGAGTCCCTCCTTCCACAAGGCAGAGATTTAAGATTGTACAACTTTTAACACAGCCCAATACACAAGTTGTGCAACAGTTAAGGAAAGAGAAATTATTTCCAAAGTCTGATGATAAACACTGAAATTTTAAAAAAAAATATCACTGGAATTGGGGCAGTATTGTTTCATATGAAATTTATTAACAGCAGAGTAATAGACTGTAGAGACAGGCATACCTGGAAGAAAAGATGTCCCACAAAAGCCCATCATTATATACCTTACTAGTCATATCATTTATTGCGTTGCAAGGAACCAGTCTGAGAAAGAAATGATAATACCAATATAATAAATGAAAATTTATTTTTAGATAATCTGACAGCTGGAGGTGTTTGGTATGGGACTGTCCTAGGAGACTGGGAAACCCATCGTGGTTTCAACCTTACAATACACAATAATTTGGGTGACCATTCTCTGAGGGCAGCGATGTTCCTGCCCACAGCTTTCACCATAGAGTGAAAAATTGTAAAGCCACAAATAGTATACTCTTTTTTTTTTTTTAATATCAAAATGAGAAAATAATGATCTAAGATGAAAATAACTTGCTTTTAAATTGAAAAAGAAAATGAAAGTTCCACAAGTTTAGGTATTTTTATACCTTTATCAATTCCTCACAGAGTATACCTTCCAGCTCTCCTGCCCAAGAACTCCACCTCTGAGTGGAACTTTAGTTAAAGACATGAAAAAATGGTAGATTTTATTCCATCCTAAAAGATAGATGGGTAATCAAGGATTTCTTTACATTCCATATTTTATTTTTGAACAGCTAAGGCCACAGTAAGAGTAATTCTCAAAGAAAACCTACTAAAAGCTAAACTAGTGGGCAGGGGAACTTCCCTCGGGGGATGGAACCCCAAGAGAGGTGTGAACCTATCAAGGTTCACCAGTATGGGAGTCCCATCTCTCAGGGCAGAGTATCTTTGTATTTTACTTTTTTATTTTGAACAGCCAAGGCCACTGTTAGAATAATCTTGACAAATAACTTTTTAAAGGCTAAAGTGGTGGACAGGGAAACTGCCCTCAGGGGGAAGGGACACTCAGCATGGTGTCAATTTGCCAAGATACACCAACTTTTTAAAAGAAGATACTCACATGCTTTTGTTCAATTAATATCACCCTTACATGCATGTACCAGGTATGATATCAATGCATGCAAATGTTCAATTCCTAACCAATCTGTATTAAGATTGTAATAAGACTGTCAGAGTAATACAGAAATAGGAAATTCAAAAACAGCTTTTATCTCTTAAAGCCCTCAAATGATGAAATTGATAATTAAAAGTTAACAATTAAGTTTGACTACAAGATAAAAGGCCAGAAATGGCTGAAGAATAAAGTGACTGGAAGGGGTCAGGAACATCATGTAACTTACTCTTTGACATGAAGACTTCATGAGCTGTTTCTCTATTTCAGAAAAACCAGGCAAAGTTATATAACTTATAACCTATAGGTTTCACAGCACATTGCATGAGGCTGAAAAGTTTCCACCATGAGAGGTTAACAAGCAGTAAAAATAAATGAAAAATAAATAAATAAATATGAAAAAACTGGGAAGGCACATCAAAGATCATGGAGCCAGACATGATAGTACTGGAACTGCTGAGAAACACCAAAGAAAAAAGTTTTTGTGAAAAAACTTTCCAGTTCTACATGTATAAAGAAAAATAAATGACACAAATCACATTTAAAAAAAAACTTGTCATTTATAAGACATTAAATCCAAACATGAAGAATCAAGTGTAAAANTGACCAAGTATATACCAGTAGGTCAACGATAACACAGACAACCCTGAATGCCATTTGTGGTTTCAAAAGGTTAAATAATTCTTACAACAGTCTCTGTAAAAATTACAATAAAGCATTTTTGCAAGAGTGCAAAAGAGGTGCCACATGGCTCCAGTTATTGTTCTGCCTACCAACAGCTGTTTGGTAGAAATGGATGCCACAAGTCGTGACTCAAAAAAACATTTGTATCATGTTGTTTGTCATTTCGTCAAAGGTGATAACTATTTTATAAGACAAAACCCTTCTTCTGACAAATTATGTTACAAATATTTAAAAAGTCACTTCCTCCACTTTTTTTTAGCTTTCTTTAATTCATTTTGGCAGTATCTTGCCTATGAAAAATATCAGGGAAAGGAAAAAAATCACTTAATTATATTGTATATATTAATCTATTTTGCAAATATTTCAAAACTTTCCCTGGTCAGTAATGTATGATTTAATACAAGCACCCAGTTCTAGATGGTGACCAAAAACCAAGTATTATTAAATTCAAGTAAGTTGCTGCACTGATAAATCCAAGCTTACTTTGTAACACAACTTGTTACAAAACCATACTTTGATGGATGTTGCTTATAAATCATATGAGACACTTCAATAAATACTCTTATAACAGACAGGTTTTCCTATTTAAAATCGACACATATGACAGATGTGTGTTATTCCAACTTGACCCCTCCCAAGCCCTTGCGTATAATAAATGATCATGCCAAGAATATCTTAATAAGATATGCACAGGTGGTTCTGAATATATAGTCCATAGAATAATGGTTGTCTGGTTAAGACATGAGGACATATACTCCACTTCACCAAACATACAACTGACATGCAACTCTTATCTCAGAATGCCCTGTAACATGCAATGACACTTCAAATGTTAGGTATCAAATGTAAGAAATTATTTCCTACTTCTGCACTATGAACATGTAATAGAACTTTTTATTTAGAACTTACTGTAAAATGCATAATGAAAGTTATTGAAAGGGGTATTATTATATATTTAAAAATATATATAAATATATAGCCATGTTTACTGTGCAAATACTTTACACACATTTATATAACATTCATCCAAATATTACTATATAACTGTGAGCATAAGAATTCTCATTTTATAAAAATTGGACGAAATGACAAAATGGTAAAAATAACACCCACAATTAGGAGTGTCATATTTTGTAATAGCTTTTGCTGATAACAGTAATAGAAAAATTCTCAGACAAGATTAGGAAATGGTAAATATCCTTCCTTTTATAAGTCAAACCCACTCTTACTACCACCATTAGATGATCATGACAGATAAGGACATGCCCATGGCTACCATGACAAAAGGCACACCTCTGTATGGACGAATGAGGAGGAGGCAATTAGTTGGCTCAGCAAATAGCAGACTGACCAGTGAACAACGCCCACAACAGTGCATTGTACAAGGAAAATTTTCAGGATGCAAGTTATATATAGGATTTCTGCACAAAACTCACCATGACTCAATAACCAACTGAAAAAACCTTTGCTGTACTTTTCCCATATCACATATCAGCTGATGTGGTATTGGAGTGGGGGATTGTTATCTGATACAGCGTTAATATTCAACTTTGTTTTATCAAATATATTCAAAATGTGTAAAATAAATATCACATACCATACCACGTACGGAAGTCTACAGTGTGTCCAAATCTTGCCTTATAATTTTTATTTTTTGTAAAGAAATGCGTTGTGACCTATTAAAACACGTATGGTTTACGGACCATGATTTTACCTGTAAGCTAGGGTCATGCATTCAAACAGCTTGGTGAAAGAATCGTCGATTGTAAAGCAGATCCCATGAAGGGTTCCATCACCAAAATTGTATGTTTGCTGAGGTTCCCGACTAGCAGTGGCAAAGTCATAACCCCCTGAAGCCTTCGAGACAGGGGGAACGGGCTGGTCGGAAATTGTTTTTTCGTCGTCATACCCATGGACTCGGCTCAACATAAAATGCCCACTGTGGATAAACTTGTCATTGTCAGATTCCTCCCAGTCGTCTATCTTCTTCTGATCTTCATCACTGGAATCTGTATCAAATATATCACTTTTAGCCATAGCTATAGGCGTTAGCGGGGCTTCATGGAGAAACATTTAGCAAATTATTATCCATACACATAACACCAACTTCTGTCCGCCATGGTAAATAACCGAAGTTTTAACGAGAGGTTACGGAAACTGACGACTCTGGGGTTTAGACCAATCAGAGGTGAGAATACCTTGAGAGTCCGAAGGTCACCCTTCTCCATTACAAAACATTACTGAAGTCGAATCGTGTGTGCTATCATGTGCGTTAAAAAGAATGCTGAATTTAAAGTAACGTTAGCGTAATAAAATTCAGATAAATTTAAGTTGCATTTTTAAACTAAGTAAAAAAAATTAGAAGGAACGATATTAGTAGAATGAGATGCTCCACACTGTCAAGAAAGAGAGGAGCTGCAGGTAGGCCTACTACATGTACTGTAGGCCTATGTGAGCCTACCCCCCCCCCCCCCCCCCCCACCTTAACCCGCCCAGGGAGCCGTTTATGAAATATTCTGGAATTTTTATGTTAATGCACATATGCAGTGGAACTGTCATTTTGAGATAAAATGAAAACATGATACAAAATTTTATGCTTTCCTTGGTTTTCAACGGATGAACGGATCAACTGGTTATAGGAACATCAATAAAATACACGCAAAAAATCAATTATTACCGTAAAACGGTAAAAGTAAACAAAAATACGGTTAAATAAGCACACGAACGAAACGTAGTGCCTCGATATGAAACCAGACAACTTTTGTGTTTTTAATCTCCAAATACGAAAAAACATCAATTAAGCTAATAAATAGGCTAACGTTAAGAACATATTATATCGTTTGTTTCATATTAATTATTATTTAAGATCATAATAATAAACAAGTCGCATTTCGATGAACTCCATGCTATAACCTTTATATAAAAATAGCAATTTTTACGAGATTACAAATTGTATCGCATTGTTTGGTTCCATTGCCTCGCTTTCAAAAATTAGAACAGGCGCTCCAAAATCGTAAAACGAAGTTAAAAATTTTATATTGGCCGAGTTCCCTCACTGTTAAGAATATCCTCGCAGCATTATCTGCAGTTAACCTTCCTACGATTTTCAATGTATTTTGCAATGTAATTTACAATCCTCCAGGTGAAGAATTTTATTAATCAAGAGTAGGGGAGGTGTGAAAATCCCCATTGGGGCCACATATAACACTATAAACACAATGGGAATCCCCTTAAAATGAAGGTAAAATAAATGTTTTTCTAAGGAATTCCGACAGATTTACTTTTTACAACATAAAATCAACAGAACATTTCTAATATAAATTTTCAAAAAGACACCAGAGAGCTAATGAAATAAAATCAACCAGACGGTCTTTGTCAATTTCACCAACTTGTTTATTTCAAACAGCGCACTTTTCGCACATGCGCAGTTGTTTGAAGCCTGTGCTGGTTAAATATGAGCCAAACGTCACCAGTAGTATCAAAAACCAGAATATTTACCGTACATGGGAACCGATCATGCTGCTTTTCGAAAGCAACCTGCCTCTTTACCAGACAAGGCCTCTCAGTAAATTTAAAGTAAAACAAAAATACAGTTTGGCAGTTATAAGGCGAATGGACAGACTAACCGATCAGAATGTATACGTGTCTTTAAGTGTCTGTATATAAAAATATGAGAACAATGCGCAGGCAAAAAGCCTTATGAAAATAGAAGTATATATATGTAGTTAAGGATACTGTGCTTTTATGTACTGATGTTCAAAGTTTGGAAAAACAGCCTCGTGAATTGCATGAATAGGAAAATAAACCGGACATCTTGTTGGAAGTTGCGACCTCTCCCATCCCAGGGGCGGATCCAGGACTACTTGAAGGGGGGGGGGGATATGCAGATGCGAAGCCGATCGATCCTCTCCCCCTCCCCCTTGGCGTGGGGTTCGCTGAAGGCCCCCGAAAATTTTTGGTATGTTAGAGGGCGAATGCATATATGGTGCCATTTAGTACGGCTTAGAACTATGATTCAGCTAGTCAAAATTCTAATTTCAAGAGGGGACCAGAAATCGAGGGGGGGGGGGGGGTCAGGACCCCACTGACCCCCTCTTAATCCGCCACTGCCTCCCCCTTCCTACATGTACACTCAAAGATTGTCCTATACCTTTCCCCGACCTATGCTAATGCGTTTGAAAATATAGTGTCCAAATATCTAAATTGACTTACCATGTCCAATTCGGAAAAAAAGACGAAACCCTTCAAATTAGTAAAAGTTGGCCTACTTGATGTATTTATTTCTTTTTGAAATCTCAATTGTTGCAATAAGACCATGGCGATCTAAATTAATAATACGGATCTTATCTAGTTATCTAATCGGCAATCGCTAAAAACATTGAATCAAGTGCGCGAACCAAAGGGACCGAGAAGGAAATATTTGTTTCCCTGTAGTAAAATTAGAATTAGAATTAGAGATGATAATTGGATAACGCGCTAATAAAAAGATAATTGGTGTTTCAAACTGTTTGAAATCCCCCACGCCACTTTTTAATTCATAGCTGTAAAACCAGTATTTTTCTCAATGCTGTCTCACCCAACCTTGCAGTGTTATCAAGGAGTTATAACTCCTTGGTGATATCGAGTCGTAATCACACTGGAGAAACAGAGCTGAAAATGCATTAGTTGTGACAAGTGTGGATAGCGGTCACAACAAACACATTACCTTTGTAAAGATTTACAACGAGGCTGTATTTTGTCATCACTAAAATAATGCCCTCGGGAGCGTAGGTGAAGAGCTTACGGTAATTAAAGTCAAACCTCTTGTAATGAGGACATATGATGTTTCTTTTACCTTGAGGTCATGTAGAAAAATAAGTGGCAAATGAAGAGGGGAGCCTCAGAAGACGGAAAAGGTATGTATTTTACCGCATTATTTACGTTGTTATGGACTTATTTCGGCATGCTAAATCAAATGGTTATGGCAATGCGGTCAACCTGTGCGGAGAGTAGTTTTCTATTTTACAGCATATTGATATGATAGGAGTTCAAAACAAAATTATAATTGATTTAAGATTTTAAGAAGTGCAATCTATGGAAAAAATGTGGTCGAGGGGGTGGTGAGGGGGGCAGACAGCTAGTGCTCTATCTGGTACGTGGACAGAGCTGTACTTCCTTAGAAATCATTTTTGATTTCAATTTTGTGAACCAAGGTTGTTTTAGCCTCAGATCAGCATAAATGTGGGATGTATTATTTACCTAACACTTCGTTTATCTAGCATTGTACTGGTAAGCATACATTTTAGAAAAGAGATACTGCTTAATTTCTTCATACTAGTATTTCGTTTTTATTGATTTCTAGTGTTAAGCTGTCAAGTGATGCAGCTCCTAAAAAAACTTCGAATCTCTGGATTTTCAGTGCTCAAATGTTTAAAGAAATCACAAGAATATATATCTGATATTTCAAAATAAATTATTGTAAGCAGGTTTTATATAAATTAATATGTATGTAGTGTTGTGAAGCAGTCTTCAGAGTGTTTTAATGCTTCTTGGTCTATGACATTAGCATTTGGTCTCTTTTTATGAAGGTGAATCTCCATTTTAGTGTATTTTACAGTATTGTTATACTCCACCACAACAAGCACTTTTTTCATGTAGCCTTTCTGTTTTACATATACGTGTAAGCAATTCGATTGATGACTCTTTTCCCAAAAAAATGAAGAGTTGTTTTCTCTTTAAGGTAAAGTTTAGGCATGATTGCTATTTTACTTTTTTATGTATATTTAAAATATTTAGGGACTTATCACAATCTTTAAGAGATAACTTGTGTATGAAAAAGAAATATAAGATACTTCTTGCTTATATCCATATATATATAGGTAAGAAGGTGTCATCTTGAAGTTTTTATAAAAGATTAGATATCAAAATATATATTAATGACATATCTTTGGCCTATCCTTTACCTTTAAATGTTGAAATATAAATATTTCTGCTTCTTTTTAGTGACTAAAAATAAACACAAAAAGGGAATTTAATAATGATATTTTTGTTTATTTTTATCTGTTAGAGGTGATATGATTATCAAGTAATTATTACTCAGAACCTTGGCCTGTGGATTTTTTTTTTTAAATTTTTTTTTATAAAAATATAATATTTTTTCTTTGACCTGTCTTGAAGTATCAGTTAAACAAAAGTGAAGGGGATTGCAAAGAGGCAGACAGAAATGTGGTTGAAGGCATCTAAATATTAATTGCTATATAGAGACGCAGTTATGCTTTATTTATAATGCTGGAATTTAGAGTTCACACAACAAAGGACCAAGGAGCAAAGTGCAATCAAATTCTGTCTAGGCAATTGAATAAAGGAATTAATCATATTCTGAAAACTGATCTTGCCTGTACCATTGAATACTCTTTGTCCTGTGCATATTTGATTAGCCTCAAATTTTATTTTCTTTTAATGTTGACAGGGAGAAAGTTGGAGATGATAAAGTGGGATATTTACAATCCACAGTCACTGTTTAGCTGTAGTGAGGGTGTGTGCATTGCACTTATTCCAAGTTGAAACTTGTACCTTGGAACTATTGGTTTGAACTGATCCCAGAGTTGTTTGAGTGTTACCAAGGCAACAAAGTCTACAGTACACTATCAGTAGCACAGGGTGATTAATAGGGACAATATCAGTGTGATACTTGTGTGGTATTCTCCAATAATCATGCCACAGCAATTGGATTTAGATATCATTTAAAGACTGGGAAACTGTGCGGTATTTATTATGGAGCACGGCAACAGAACCTATCTGTCAACATTGTCAACCGTGAAAGAGATGTTGATTCAGGTCAAATGGCTTTACCCGTGTAAATAGATTGCATTTGCTTTGTAAATTCTTCATGAGTTTCCAGCGTATGCTAGATACAGAGCACACAACAGGTATTGAATACTGAGAGATGTAGAGTGTGGATGCTGATGATGTCAGGTATGTCAATATATAGTATTCGATTGTCACCAGCTGTACTATAACTGTATATATACATAATATTACTTAGTACATGTGTAGTATTACTGGCAATGAAACCGAACCTATTGACGAGATCTACTGTGCACTGTGTTTTGACCTTCTTGGCATACACTACCTGGCATGCAGCTCTTGGCATACAGCCATCTGGGATATATTCACCTGACATATATGCCACTTGCATGTACATGTTTAAATATACACCTAGATAACCAACGTTTGTGGTAACTACCTTATGTGGCTGTCCCACCTGTTGAATCAACACTCTATCTACAGATCACAAGTTCACAACACCCTTAGGTAGTAAAGATTACAAAAATTAAAGTCATTGCTGGAGTGTATTTCATATGATATGACCCAGCTTCATAAAACTGCATCGTCAGCATGTGGTGGCTTATGCATTTAACTGTTTCCTTGGCCTAGGTAAAAAGCTGTCTTGCATGTGTCTTGTCAAGAAAGTTGTTTTGGATTTGTATCTGAGTCTTGGCATCAATGTTGTGCATTAAATTACTGAGTAAATTTACTGCTCAAAATGTGGTATCATTGTATACCATCATCATGCAGCACTTAAACTGAGATCGTTGCAGTCAACAATTTAGGGTCATTATTCTAAAAATAAGACCATGCATTTCATTTTAGAAACTACAAAATTTTTTGGTCAAAAAAGCATTTTTTATCTTTTTCTGGTTGTACATGGAGAAGCATAACTCTGATGGATGATTTTTTTTATGGTGAACACAAAAACACAAGAAACTGCATATATATTCTCCGCTGCCTTTTCAAAAATAAAGGAGGAATTGCAGTGGTGTAAGTTTACTGGCCAAACCAGTGGATGGAAGTTCACACCAAGAGAGATTTTGTTTTTGATATTGCAGTATATAAATATGTACAGAACAGTTGTAAAGAGTGTAGTGTGACATGTTTATGTTTCCTTTATCTGATTAACACACCTACTACGTAATGGATATACATGGGCAGTTCAAAGTTTGTTATAACAGGTATGGCACATAGAAAATGGCCATTTCTGTGACACAGAATATACTATGTAGGAGCGTAATCTCTGGTTAAGCTTGCCAAAATACAAAATAAGTTTGTAATGACTGTTTTTACTATTGGGAATAGGCAAAAATTGTTCACCCAGAACTAAAAAGAATATGCAATGTATAGTACTGGTATATACCTCAAAATATGATCTGTTATTTCAGGTGGGACCAAGAAGTTTTTGTACACTGGTCCCCAGTCAAAAAATGAAGATGAGAATGAATGGGATTTTACCCCAGTAAAGAAGAGTAAAGAAAGCACAAAAAACAGTTGTAAGTCTAGTTTAACATTCACTGTCTTGTTTATCTTCAGTGCTATTTGCTTGAGTTTTTTTCTCCATTTAGAACATTCTACATACATCCAGTGTTGTAACAACGAGATAACCTCTTGGTTTCATACTCATTAATTATTCATCAAATTGCCTTATGTAATGACAATTTAACATTGAGTGATGTATAATTAAGGCACCTGTAATTTAATGGCCTGGAAAAATTTGATTATTATCATTGAGTAAATGTTTATGAGTTTCTGAATAGAAATAATGATTAATCTGTTAAACATATGGATCCTTTTGACATTTACAAAATTGACAATTTTGACATCAGGGGTGTATATTTCTTTAAAATATTTAATAATGGAGAAACAATCAGTTTCAGTTGAAGCTAACTTGGAAGATGTCTGGAGTATAAAGAAAAATGTAGCTTTGGGAAGTCCTGTGCCCCAAAAAACTGATACTGGTCTAACTCTCAATGTGGGCAAGGGGTTCTACTCCAGGCATGCTGCACTGAAAGGTGGGTAGACGGTAATGACTCGATCTTTTAATGGAGAAAACCATGAATTAAACAGAAACTGTGTTTTTTAAGTCATAAATTCTTATAGTTAGAACATTCCAATTGAAAGACAGCAGCAGAATTGAAAAGCAGGATTGGCTACCTTATAGTTAATACTGGGGGGTAGCAGGTGTTCTTTTCCTGAAAAAATGCGGACTTTTAACCAATTTTCGTGTGCCTACATTGTATTTTTACCCAGAGCTGACCTTGTCCCCGTCCTCCCCCGCTGTGGACCTGAACAGCTTTTATATCTATGATTGCTACACTCCTGTTTTTAAGCTGCAATAAACTTCTCTCAATAGTAAAGCAGTAATGTATTGTTCATGTGTAGGCAGCTTTGATACTGTACCATGTTGCTTTCATAATATTGATTACAGTTGTATTATAAACTGTCCATAGGTTAGGGTCATTGGATTCTTATGGACATGATGTGTAAAAGTTTCATTTTTAATTGTAATGAAAGTTCAAGAGGGTGGGGCTTAAGGCCCAGTTTAGGCTAAGATCGTATTTTATGGCATATCTATCAAATTAAATATCTCTTGCTATAAAAATGTAGTATTTCGCTGGTTGTACAACTATGTATGTAATATCTGTATAAACTGTATTTCTATTAGCTCTGAACCACATCTCTCATAGTGTGATCAAGAACAAATGTACTGTAAAAACAGACATCTCGGGAATGGCTTGAAAGTTGATAATGGACTCTTCTCTTAGTGTAATGTGATTCTACAATCTATATGTAATAGGTAGATCTTATTCATTTTCCTTTGATTTTCTTTCAGATGAGGACTTGAACCATCAAAACATTACCGGTAACACTTCACCAGGTAAATGCACGTTTTTTTTTAATGTCTATAATGTTTGCACTAAGAGCTTTGAATTGGTTATGTCTACAGTATTTTCTTTGTGCACAAAGATTTTTTGTAGACATTTGACTGTCAGGCCTGCTGATCACGTCCAACAGCTTAGGGCAAACCAGAGATCAATTTTTACTTTCATGAAGCTTGTGCAGGTGTTTTCATTGTTATTTGTTTTTATAACGGTATTATGTATGCTCGGCAGTGTACACAGAATGTGTTGATGCTAATTGACCCGGGCAACCCACGGGGGTATTGATCTGAAGTTCTGAACAAAACAAACGTGCCATAAAATAGCGTTGTTATATTTTATTGTGAGGAACAAACTAAAAAATTGCTTGAAAGAAATATATGCATGTTTTTGCCTTGCTATTGAATATATGCTGCTTGGGTGTATTGAAGATATATACTTTGGTTGCAGCAGTTCTTTCATTCCGTATCAGCCAAAGAATGTGTTGAATTTGCATTCAAGTTTGAAGCATTTTAGGACATTTGCAATGAGTCATGCTTGCAGTCATGGCTTTTGTGCAATACCTTATAATTGAATATAAGAGTTGTCCTTGAGGAATAGAAGTTTTATAAATTTGAGTTTTTTATTCTTTTAAGAATCTATTTTATATAATCTTATTAAAATAAGATCGTAATGATATCTCTCCAGCAAAATGAAATAACATTGTCATAGATAAAAAATAGATATTTAATTGTCCTTCAGGTGGACGTTCATGGAGTCAGCCCAATCAGTCCAGATATTCATATGCCCACACCAGTGCAGCAGCAGTGCAGGGACAAGTGCAGCCTGGAAGTCCCTCATCTCCTAAAATACAGCAGGACAACATGGGAAGACTAAAAAGACAGAATAACCAAGGTGTTCAGAGCACCAGCGGCAACGTCCAAAGCACAATGCAAAATAAGTCCAGATACTTTTGATGCAAATATATTTATACTATCACAGAGATCTTTGAGAATATGCCGTCCAACATCTATATTAAAGAATTTATTTGATAGAGGCATGTTTATGCCTGAACTATTTTCATTGGTATTTTACTGTAGGTTTGGCATCAAAAGTTTTCTTTGGAGCTAATTTACATTTTTGAAGAATCTTTGATGCATTTTAGAATATAGAATATTGAACCACAATAGTCTTACAAAGACCCTTTTCACATTGAGCAGTATACCTAATCCATACAGTCTGTATCATATTCTCCATGCTTACTGCTGTGCAGTTAAGAAAAATAATGGGCTGCGTTGAGTGTGGAGGCTCTATTTAGGTAAATCCTTTACATAATAGCCAGGCTATTATTTGTCAATCTTTCACAGTGAACTAATCCAGATTGTAACACATAAGTATATTTTGTGATATAAAAAGGGGCCTAAATCTTTCAAATTATATAGTATTTGGCATTTTAAAAGAGTTGACATCAAATGTTCAGGGGTATTTCTCATATATTTTGTATGTTGGGGAGAACATGCGGGTCCATGTTGTAGTTTCTATATCAAATTTTGTGATGATACTTAAATGACATATTTGATAATTCTTATGTTTGAGCAGTTTGTAAGGGTGTGTGTACCTCAATATCTTTCTGTTAGAAAGAGATGGAATAAGGAATGGTGCCAAGAACTGTTGGGATGTTTAGAAAACAGATATTGCATTTTTCTTGCAACTTGCTTGCTGTAAGGCCAAAGTGCAGGTCAAGTTGGAGAATAGACCCGATTAATTTCGAGCATTATTTCAAATACTGTGTTGTTCTATATGATCCTTAACAGCTATTTACATGTACGTTACATTGTTTTGTGTTAAAAACTTTTTTTATTGTGTTAGTGTATAGACTGAATTATAGACTGAATTATTTCTTAATGTTGATACATAATATAGTTTATTTCTGGAGACAACTATATTTTTAAGAAAAATATTTAGCATTAACAAATTTAAGTGCGTTCAAAGGGTATTTACTAATATGTTTATTAACATTGTTTCTTAATTTTGATACATTGTAAAAAATATTTGTGATAGTGGATAGATGTATGTTCTAAATTTATATTACAGAAATCATTTTTTAAATTATTGTTAGGATGTGCCAAAATTTCAGATACAAACCAACGTAGAAGTAGAATCCTTATCAGTCTCTTTGCAGTGTACTTTTGTTGGTAACAATATTTTATATTTATATCCTTTTTGTGACTGTTTGAATAATAGCATTTTCTGCTGGAATGCTTTTAAAATGAACATGATGGAAAATTGGTAGTTTTGAAAAATCAACATATTATATTGAAAGACAATTGTTAGAAATCACTGTTATTTTCAATAGATAGTGTAACCATATAACTATGGAGTCTTTTTAAAGATGTCAATCTGCCATTCTTTGCTTGTATATTTTAACAGTAACTGTTATAATAAAGTTTCCATGTGCTGGTAACAATATATATATACATATTTTTTTTCTTTTTTCAGTAGATGTTATCACCTTTTGAATGGGATAACTGTTTACATTTTTGGTTAATCTCTTAAAACAAAACCCATTTTGTGACTCATAAAAGATTTTTTTATTTCGGTTGCACTAAAATGCACAAACAAAAAGCAATATATAAATATAGATTTGTTATTCAATCTCACACGTGCTTTCCCATAAAACCCCAATAATTATGCTATTATATTAGTCCACATTAAATATATAATTCACAAATAAATCACAGTCTGTATAATAAAATGAGTAAATATGCTTCTCTAAAAAACGAGCCAACAGACAAAAAACATTTTATGCAGGTTTCCAGCTGATAAAACATAGATTTCTTTTTTTTTTCACTTGAATGGAAAATATAATATGCATTATCACATGTAAAGCTAAAATTCCATATATTATAATACTTTGATAAATTTTTATACATTTTCATTGTATTGGAAGGAGAACTGACAAGTTGTAAATTGATTTTTCAACTTTCATATCACATCTTTTGTTTCGAAGACTTGAATCCATTGGGAGTATGCGTGATCTTTATACAGAATTCAAAGCAGTCCATAAAATGGCATTCCAAGTATTTGGGTAATACTGCAGTGGGTTAAAACTGGACCCAGAACCATAAAGTTCAAATTATGCTTGTACAGGCAAAAAAATTTCATATAATACATTAATCATGTCCTTGTTATCATTGTGTTTAGTCCACATTGAGCAACTCAAGACTTCCAAAATGTGAAGAAATCAGGCAAGACAGAAATAAAGTGACCAATTCAAAAAACAAATACAAGTGAAAACAATGATACAATAATTTAGATCACTTGGTGTCGCAGAGCAACCCGACTCCTCTCAAAATCCAGTGATCTGGATCCTTGACTGTCTTCAGTAGCAAAGCAAAGATGTAGGTAAGATCTGTACGGCGCGGTTTCTTGTACACTGGACACTCATACAGATTGTTGCCCTTCGGTCTCTCTGTATTGATGGCATAGACATGGACCACAGGAAGAGGCGTGAACAGCACTTTGGGCGATGGTTCCATAAGGCGAGCATTACGCCTATCCCAGCCTGCACCATCCAGGAACAACCCATGAACATACACACCTGGAAATGTTTGAAAAGTTTGTGTCATATCATTCTTCTAAAACTTCATGTTGATCTTTTGATAAGTGATAAGAATTTGCCATACATCTGGTGTCCAATTTTGCACCAATTCATGTTTTCTAAACATCTAAATAGTGTGTCCAGCTCTCTCTGCTTTCTTGGACTTGTAAAGAATCCATGTAAAAACATTGATATGATGAAAAATCCACTCTGGTCATAGTGTCCATTTTATATCATCACAAAAACTAAAAAAAACTGACTTACCCTCTGACGGTGGATTGGTGATATCCTCCTTCATCATCTTGGTGACATCATTGGATAGGACCACACCATCCAAGGCCCAGCCCTTGTGTGCTCGGGTGATCTCTTGTCTCATGGCAGTCAGGAAGCCCTGGAAAAGGCAGATGTAATATAAACAATCTATTCCCTTAATGCTAAGACCAATTCTGTCCATGCTTTGATCATTTTATCATATCATAAACATATCTGTCAGAAAATTTTAATGAAAAAATAATGATTTGTGAAATGTAATTTATTGCCTTTGGGAGTCTTTGGGAAGACACAGGATGGTATATCCAATGTATCATTTTGAAAAAAAAGAACCTGAACAATTCACTGAAGAGATTTTGCTCTGAAAATATTTACCTGAGGATTGAAGAATCCAGTGAGCCAGAAGTAAGTTGGTCTACCATCGAAGATCCAGGTGGAGAATTGGGCATTTCTGTCCAACAAGTCCGTGAACCAAAAACCAAGAGTGGCAGACTCCCAGGAGATCTACAGTATAACACAGAGATGAACATAACATAGCCTAATATGGACAAGGTCCACCCTATCAGAGCAAACTTAAGTATAATTCTACACTAATTCTAATATGGCATTTTTCATTAATTTGGTTCAAAATGCACATTTGTCTTGTATCACACTGTAAAAGCTATTAGCCTTGAAGACACTCATTGACAAGAAAAATAAAACGATAGAAAGCTCATTAGAAGGAAAAAGTGTATAAATGTGTAATTTCTATAAAATAACTTATACAAAATCAACATAACTATTCTAAGTTTATAGTCTTGCTGACACAATATGATTAGGCAATACTGATTTCTTTAGAGAACCCGTCCTTGCCTACAGCATATTTCAACATTTCTCATTCTCTCATACAATACTGACCTTTTTCCAGAAGTTGGGCACCCTAGCATCAAACATGTTATCCAGGGCATCTCTCAGATTCTCACTCATGATGATAGTACCATCAATGGCCAGCTTCAGGTCCACTAGCGTTGTCCTCACAACAGAAATGACGCGCTGCATACGATCAATTTCCTGGCGCAAGAAGATGTTCAGTGGCTGCAACTGACCCATTTTCTTCAGACGATCCCTCACCTCGAAGGGTGAATAATCTGGCGGGAGTTTCTCCAGCATGTCGTCTGCTAGACGGTAGACGATAGTCTCACGGGTTTCTCCACCACCTCCTCCAGAGTCTTTGGGCTGAATGTTCATGATAGTTGCCAGCATAGAGTTGGCTGTGTTGGTTTGATAGCTGGAAAGATTTTTTAAAAATTTGACTGAGAAAAAAAGATGCAACTTTTGAACATAGTTTCTATGTGCACTGATTTTAAAAGTGAAGAAAAAAAGATAAAAATAGAGATATGTATAGCACTTATTACAGCACTTTGTGTTTTAAGCCCTTGATCTTTAGGTGACCAATAATGTAATTCAGACATGCAAGTGCACACACACACACACTGTACTTACGTGATGTCAGCATTTGGATGGAGCCCAAACACCTCTGGTGTATCTTGCAAAGGCATCTGCTCAATGTTGTTCCTGTACTCTTCTATTGTCTTGCATTTAGGAATCTTGTATCCTACAGGGGAAACAACAATTAGTTTCAAGTTATTACATTCATTGAGAATGTTTTTCACAGAATTGGTAATTACAAAAGAGGAAATTTTTCAACCTAAGAAACTCTTACCTTTGTAGAAATGGAAGCTATCAGCAAACATGTTTTCTCCAAACCACACTCTGGCATAGGTGTTGAGCAGACGTTTGTCATAGTCATCTGTCACACGTCCTCCATACTGGATCTCTCCAATCATGTACCGCACTGTCTGCCATGACACACCCTAAAATGACAAATATTCAAACCATTAGTCCACTGTTAACTGAAGAAATGAGATATTACGAGATCTATATGTCACATATCAAATCTAGACCAAAAAAAGATGTTCTTATAGATATTCCAATGGTTGCATACAAAGTCTAATGGTCTTACCCTCTTTGGATCCATGTCATCCAAGTGGTTCTGGCAGAACTGAACAGTGGCATTGAAATCAGACTGGTTGAACTCATAGGGAATGTTCCAGCCAATGGGGCCAAACTTACGCCTCTCCTGCACTGTGGTGTGGAGGAAGGCCACGCCATACAGCATAGGGCGCCACTGAGGCATGTTACTGATGTCTAGTTGCTCCTGTAGAAGGCAATCAAAACGATAAATAAGTTAATTTTCTCTCCACAATTTTTTTTCTCATAAACTAATTCTGCAAATCTGAAACAACTGAAAATCTTAAATTTCATAATTTTTTGAAAAAAAAAAAAGAAAAAAAGATTTTCATGAAATCATCTGAGCACCCTGAGTAATGAGAGGCTGTTAGTGCACTGACCTGTGTGATGCCTGCATATGTCCTCTTCAGGCCTGCTTTGACACCCAGGGGAGGCTCATTTGTGAACTTGATACTGCTCTGCAGCAGGTTGATGGGGAACTTGGGATGTGGCTCGGTGGTGATCCAACAGCGGAACTGGTCGTGCACTGATTCTGTGGTGAGAACCTGATGAAAAATAAAGAAGTGTTTTAGTATCTACATACTGTTCAGGCAATGTCCTCATTTATTAATCCTCAGGCATATAAAGGATAGATTACTACTCCAGCATTTGTTTTATTAAAAATTATTATCATCATTATTTATTAAATTTTTCTGTTGAAATACTTACAATTTCCAGAAGCTCATCCATAAAGTTCAAGCCCAAATGGCAGTTCTGTAGAAGAACCCATCTTCCCTCTTGCATGGAAATGGACAGCAGACGGCGTGCATGCACCTCTTGACCTTGACCCATAGAAATGGCACCACATTCTGGAGGAAAAGAGAAAAAAAATGTTGATACTGAAACTTGTTCCTCATCAAATTTTGATATACCCATTGCACATTTCAATTAAACAATTAAATAAATAAAATATATATTTTTATAAAAATTAACCACCAAATGTAGTGTATGATGCTACAATATGTATTCTTGTGACACACTGTATCACTGTACTAGATATTCTTCAAAAGTAAGCTACTTGACTTACTCAGTGACTTCTGTTTGGCCAGTTTCTCAATGCTGTCAGTGGGATCAGAACCAAGTGACAGGAAGCAAATCAATGGGCAGCGTTTGTCAGACTCCTCCCACATGCCATCCAAATTCAAGATAACACTTTCAGCAAACTGAAATAAAAAAATAAACATATATGGTAAATAAAATAAAAAGACTTAATGCTTTGATTTGTATTTCTACCTTAACTTTAACTAAAATAATACTATAAAAAAGGTTAACTTCTTTTCTTAAACTTTTTGGTAAGTGACAACTATTTTTTCTTCCTATTCATTCAATCAAAATTTAAAAAAAAATTCTAATTTTATGCCTTGGACCTACCTGTACACCCATAGATTCGGCCACATACTTCTTAGCCATAGGAATCACACGATCTGGAGACCAACTACGAATGAGCAAAAGCTTTCTGAATGTATCCAGTGAGGAAGTGTAACCATCTGGGATTGTTGCCTCCTCTGGTGCATCTTCATCAAACCAGGCTTTCCAGGCCTAACGGGTGATGAGAAAATATTGTCTTATTGGATCATCTTTATCTTTTAAATTACAAATAACAATTCTGATTTCTCAACACATCCGATTTCACAGCTTAATACTCTTACGAAAAAAAAAAGGCGTGTATTAGTGCATAGACTTTGGCACATGATGTTTATACTTTTATGTTTTTCGTTGTTTTCACATGCTATGCTAAGTGAAGACATACCTTGTCATTTCTGCCAACTTGGCCCAGGATCTGACCAAACTGTGGCAGCTTGCTCAGCTCTACTAAGTTCAGCCATGTCATGTCTAGGATCCACTTTCTAGGTTTGGGCTCCACAGCATTAAGATCAAGTGCAGCACCACCTACAATGTAAAGCATGTTGATAAAAAAATTCCTTTTCCGGCGACTTGATAAAAAGTCATACAGAAATTCAAAAGAGTTTTACTATATTCCAATTCCTATTTGTAAACTAAGTCAACCCACCCTTGATGAATGTCTGGAATTCTTCATTCTTGATGCGTCCCTGGTTGATCTCAATCTTCAGAGTCAGCAGGATTGTGAACGTAAACTTGTCCTCCTCATACAGGCCACGCACTGTGTATCTAAACACCTCAAACGTCAGGTACTCAATGATGTTGGCAATGCGTTTGCCTGTGATGGGAGACTTGACAGAGCGTGCCATGGAAATGTCAAAGAGTCCCAAGAACTGTTTCAGAGATGTCTGGTACATGGTGTTCACCATGCTCATCTCCACAATCAAGAAGTACAAGATACTGCCCCGAGTTGCAACTGAAATGAAAAAGCAACTGTATCAATCAGACCATACTATTGAAACCATCTCAAGTCCCAGGAAAAATTTTAATTTTAATTTTAATTTAAAAATGCAATAAAAAGACAAGGTTTTGAAATTGAAACATGTACAGAAGTCTCTACCACTGATAATCAAGATATCTCAACCCTCTTACATTTCATATGAAACAAATAGCATTCTACCATTATTCTGAAATATCTGCAATACATATATCATTTTAAAGTTACATACCAGGTCTGAACTCTTCTCTGGCAGTGTTAATCTTGATCTCGGTCTCGGCAGCAATGGACAGTTTCTCACTGACCTCCTGAGCGGTCACCTTGGTGTTCTTCAGCACCTCAATCAGAGACTCATCCTCTACCAGGGACCCCTCAGTGGATGTCAGCCTGTAGAGAAGATTGTCTTCCAGCTCCTGCATCTTTCTCTTGTTGGCTGTCACGTCCTCCATCAGCTTGGTACGCTCAGACTCAAGTTCCTGAAATTATGACATATATTGTAAGCTGATGTTACTTAATTTCTTATAATAAAATAAAAAAGATGAGATAGTTATTTAAAAATTGAGTAGGGCTTTGCATGGAAAATGCAAACTATCCAAATCCATCATGTACTATATATTAATTTCAAGTATTTGTCAATCTCCTATCTCAATTGCAAAATAACAACAGGTAAAAACGCGACAAATAACAAAACGAGGTAAGTGCACAGGCAACCAGTGGTGGTCAAAGTCAGAACAATATTCATAGACATCTATGTTATATATTGCAACATTCTCATGAAGAGAACAGAATATATTATGATACAATACTTACAGCTTTCTCTGTCAGGATGACAATACCCAGCAGCTGATCTTCCAGCCCCTTCATGGTGACAGTGAAGTCAATGATGGAGGTCTTGGCTGAGATCTCTGGGGTATAGGCTGGGTTAGCCAGCTTGGTGGTGATGTACAGCCGGAACCCTTCCATTACATCCACTTCTTTGTCTCCAACTTTCACCTGGTTAATCACATGAATTAATACGTTCAATCTTTTTCCACAAAGAGCATTTGCTTGGAGATTTAAAATAGCAGGTTTGTTTGGTATAATTCGTAATATTATTCCCAGCTACCTAAATGCATAATTAACATTAATTTACACTCCGAGTTTAAGTCTTCAAAGCAAACCTACTTTAAAGGTGCTGCCACTCTTGATGAAGTTCTTCTCCAGTACGTTATCCAAAGCTGGATCCAATTCTTCTGCAACATCCTCAATAAGCAGGGGTCTGCCCAAGGACAGACTGTCCTCAAGGTGGGTACGGAAGTACTTGTGATTTAGGGATGTTACCTAAAACAGGGCATTAGTGTTAGAATTTTTAAATAAATATATCAATGAAATATATGAATAAAGGTGCACTGAACTGAATGGGAGTAAATCAACCAATTAACTGAAAGTAGCAATGAAAAATTATTACCTGGTACTTAATTCTTTTCAATTGCTAAGAAATAAAGAGAAATTCTTATATCTTAAAATGATAATGATTGTGTACTATGGCAACAGTTTAACCAAACTCTAAATCACTCACCTGCAATTCATTTTTACCTTCCCTGCTCTTGATCCAAAACTTGCCCTGCATTTGTGGATCTATGAGCAGAGGGAAGCGGGCAGCCTTGGTCACAATCAGGCCATTCTGAATGGACAACTCATCATTGGGGAGACCCTCCAAGTTCCACTCCCCAATGGTGGCAGGGTCAACCAACATGCTGACGATATTCAAGTCCTGAAAGATGAAAATATTCATGGTCATCATGTCATACTTCAAAATAATTATTATGATTTTAATTCTTCAAATGTTCAAAAGTTTAAAAAATTATGACATAAATAATAAGAATTTTAAAATTTGATATTTTTACCTTAATTACTTTAACAAGCACTGAGATTAGCAGAAGTTGCCAAGCATCTCTGTTTCACAAAGAAACTAAACTACAAAATCAAATCACTACAAAACAGCAACATAACTTACATCGGAGAAAGGAATCTTGTTTGTACTCATTTCTTTCTTCCAGTTCTTCAGGATGAGGTTCCTGAACTCCTGATTGAAAGGTCCAGTGTAGGACAAGAACCCAGTGGCCAGAAGCACATCACCAACAAGCCGGTTAATCTGTGCTTCAAACTGTTTACTGGCCTCTGTCCAGCGGACACGCTCTCCAGCCAAACCTTCAATCAGGGCTGTGGCATTGGTCATTTTGCGGCGACAGGCATCCGCATCATCAAGCAAGGTCTGAAATGATTTATTTTTATTTCATGTGTTATACATGATAAATTTATATCATGGTAAATTTAGAAAGACATTGTTAAAGTATTATATTGATATTCCACTTCAATTCAATGTTTGTGTACGTGAATTTTAAGCAATTCAATTTGGAGCTATCACAAATAAGAGAACTTTACCTTGAAGCTAATTTAACGTATTGAAATTAACTTAAAAATCTAAGCAGTTGCTAAGCAGCAGATGCTAACCTGTTTTTCTCTCATAGCAGCATCATACATGGCCTGCACCTCATCCAATTCCTTCTGTTTTTCATCCAGCTGGGCTTGTGCCTGGCCTAAATCATGCATGGCTGAATTCAGGCGGGACTCCTGGACTATCAAGTTGGCCTGCAAAGCAAAAAACACAAAAACTGAGCAAAGATTTATTTACTTAGTGTGCCTTTACTTAGCCAATAGCTTAGACTTAGGAATTGCAATTATACTGAATAATTACTTATGCAAACCTACCAAGGTATACAATTTTTTTATTCTTGGCTTCATAGTAACGAATGAGGGTCTTGGTAGAGGTATATAGCACTTCATAAAATAAAGCTCAATGCAAGTAGTTCTTTACGATAACCTGTAAAGTTCAGGCTAGGAAAGACCCAGTTGCAGCAACTATTAAATACAATACCTTTACATTCTTTAATTTTGAACAACTCCCAGACTCACCTTGAGAGGCAATACTTCTTTGTTGATGCCAAAGAAGAAAGACATGGCTTGTGTCCAGGAGCACAGACCAGCCACATCACCACACACCTTCTTGGCAGACTCTAGGTTATAGTCTTCCATCTCCAGGTATGGGGCCAGTAGCTCCACAGTCTCTGCATTGATAGAGTCCTGATAAAAGTAAGTCATAGAAACTTGAGAAAAAAATTTCTTTGTTGTTCAATAACAGTACATAGGGAATGTGCTATTGTGAGTATTGTGGTTAAACAGCTAGCTAAGTGTGAAAATGTAGAAAAATAAAACCAAAAACAATACAGAGCATGAATATTTGCTTTGTTTCACATGTGCCTCTATTGGAATAATTCTAGTATCGGCAACAAAATCGTAGTAAAATAGCATATAAAAATTCACAATGCTCTGATTCCATTGTCTGATTATGCGCTTGTTCATGGTATGTTTTAAGAATAGAAGTATATCAGTTAAATGCTTAGTCAAACAACATTATATGCATGCTTTCATGTGTGCGAGGGCATGCGTGCATGCATGCATGTTCCAACCTTACCTTAGGGAATCCCATCAGACCACCCAGGAAGTTCCCACTGCTCATTAACTTCAGAGCATCTCCCCAAGATGGCTTACAACAAGGTCTTTCTGGATCCATAGTCACTGGTTCCAGCCTCTTTTGGAAGAGAAGGAGCACACAGTCCATGATCCTCATGATGAGATGTGGTGGCTTCCCAAGCTTACGCACAGTGGCAATATGGGCAGGTTTGATGGTCTGCAGAGCAGACTCAGCCTCCTCTAGTGCAGGGCGAGCAGCTTCTAGTTTGCCTTCTGCTATTGCCTTGTCAGCCTAGGTAGATTAAATTAATGTACAAGTTAAATACCAGTCCCCGTTTCATGATGGTGAACACTTGAATGGAGTTTTATTTAGTTGAAAAAAACCTTGGAAGCTTTAATAGTGAAGCCATTTTGTATAACTTTTAAGTAATAATGATTTCAGTTAATGAAGCTAAAAAAACTTGGCATTCTGTCAATAAAGATTTAAAATTCCTCAAACAAAGATCAACTTACGGAAATTTCATCCACAATAGCTTGGGCTTTATCTTTTACTTTCTGGACTTGGGCTTTGACTTTCTCTGCTGCGGTTGCCTTAGTGGTCACCTCTTGCAACACAACATCTGCCTTCTTAGAGGCTACTGCCAATTCCTTTTCCTTAACAACCAACTCTTTGGAGAGTTCATTAACTGATTCTGTGGCTTCAACCAGTTTTTTTAGACCCGTGTTCATTCTTTGGGCCAACAAACCGACTTCACCCTTTTTGGTTACATAAATGCTCTTGTAGCCAGCAATAAAGGACAGGTAAGATTTTGGTGTTACATGGGTCTGTCTGCGGAATCTTTGGAAGTAATCCACACAAATTTCTGCCACCAAATCCTTTAAAAAAAGAATGAAATTTTACCAACTATCCAGATTCTCAAATGTTGTTTAGGTAAGCGATTTTTAAAAAAAGATTCTTCAATTCATCAGCACCAAGCACAAAATCTAATCATTCAAAAGATGTTTAACTGAAAGGTATATACTTTTCATACCACATATATATATATATATATATATATATATATATAGTGTCCATGAATTTAATATTTCTACAGTGACTAACCTGGAACTCTCCCATGACGTTCACCACGGCACTCTTCACCTGTGGAGTGCACACGATATCAAAGTTGGCCAGGAAGTGGTTGGAGACGGCCTGCAAGGCATCCTTGGGCCACCTCTGGAACCAGTCCATGGTACAGCCAGAGATCAGACCAGGGAACTTCAGGGAACGGTTGCGGAACTTCTCACCAACCTGAAGTGATAAGACATTGAAAATATATCATCATTCCATAAGGCCACAATTGAAAAAATATAGTATATGACAACTGTTTCCCTTTAAATCAACCTTATTTTAATGAATTTATGTGGATCTGAAAAATGGATTACCTGATGTCGAGTGAATTGGGGAGGTAATACTGAGACGTTTAACATTAAATCAAATTAATTATAGAATAAATTAACATTTTTGTCCAGGATATGTACAATTAATTTAAACATTTTCACATATTTGTGAGAAGACCAGTTATGTAATAGCATATTTCACTATTATAAAACACTCACAGGAGAGAAACACAGGACAACATGCAAGTTGTCACGACAACGGCTCAGGTAATAATCGTAGAGGTTCTCATTAGTCGGTGGGCGTCTGGGGAATTCTCTCTTCATAACTGCGACTAATTCTTGCAGAATCTCATCCATTTCATCACGAGCAAAGAGATTGGACACCTGAAATATGTGAAGTCAAGTTGTGTTTCAAAATATCTTCCTTGACAAAAAATAATTTTAGTGATAACAAAAATTTACTTATTGCTAAATAAATGTATTATTTTTCTTCACAAAATGCTTATTTCAGAATCTGAATCCACAATAGTTTTGGGAAAGAAAATACAGCTGATCAACTTTTTCAAAAATTATTTTTACTTTACTACTTTACTGTCAGCGGTTTTCCCTCACCTCTCCTGATGCCAACATATTGTTAATATACTCCAGAAATCCTTCATCCTTGATTTCATTATCAGTAAACAGGAAAGTGATTCCTTTTCCCTGCTGACCAGCAGTACGGTACAAAACTTTAAAGTCCTCAAGCAAGTTGCTTGCATTATATGATCTGAAACAATGAAAATGTTCGTGAATTAAGTTCACAAAAGATATACAATATAATTAACATTTGCAAAACATGAAATATGAGTTTAAAACAGCTAGAAGAACCTTTTGAGTGTAATTTTAAAAAATTAAAACCCTTAGTAAAAAAACATAGTAAAAAAATCTAATCTATCTATCTATCTATCTACTCATTTCATTTCCATACCTTGTTAATGTAATCTGGAAGGTTTTGTATCCAGCAATGAAAGAAGCAAGTCTTGTTAGGGACTGTTTTCCAGAGCCACCCACACCTACAAGCAAGGCATGGCCTCCTGGCATGCCTATCACACGGGAGATTTTCACCAAGTGGGTCATGGCATCCTGTAAAAAAAAAAAGGAAGACATCATGACAACAGGATACCAATGTCTGAAGTAACTGAAAAATGTTATTTCATTTTTATTGGTGTTTTAAATAATAATTTTGTCATTAATGCATTTATCATCTTATTTATTTATTTATAAATTATAATTTTATATATATATATTTTTTAAAAGCCTGCATATCTGTAAAAATTGTTCTAAAAGTAGATTGCCTAAAAGTTAGTATCAATCAGGTATTTAGATTGAAAATGATCGATGTTTACTTGTTTACTTCCTTCACATCCCCTTCTCTTTTTATGAGTTTACATACCTTGAAAAACACCAAGTCCATGTTTGCACCTCTAATGGACTCATTATACTGGCTTTGGAAAGCCTGTAACTTTTCGTTCAGTTTGTCCAGTGTTTCAACAAGCTCGTAAATCTTGGGGGCTTCCAAATCAGCATCATCAGCTTCCTCTCCTGTAAAACCAAACCAGGGATCAATTAACCTTCCTTTTTTTAAATTTTTTAACATTTTCCAATCTAAAGATTTTGTATTCCTTTTTTCAACATTCCTTTTTATTCAATAAGTTTAAAACACTCATTGGCATTTACAGTAGTTATGTGAAAGGGTTACATGTACTGGACTTCGGTAATTTTATGTAGGATGCAGGTTTTCTATACAACATACAGGTTCAAATCACATACTAGTTTGAACTTATACAGTGATAAAAATATTTGTTTATTCAAGTAATTAATCAATGGTTTCAAAATGAAAAAAAAGGGTGTATACATTGTACCTAATGGTGTATGGCCATACAAAACAAAGGACAATGTAAAAGTACTGATATTTTTATAATTTGGTATATCATGTGACAAAATACTGGATTGAAGACAGATGTATTCAGGGAAATATAGTTATGTTTGATGGGGGGAATGAAACATTAACAATACAAAGATAAGGAGGGTGTGCTGGCTTGGTCGAGAGTAAGGTATTTAGATTTTGAAAGAAAAGATGGACTGTTGGGTGTTTTAGGAGGACAAGTTTCTACTGTCCCACTCTACCTGGCTTCTGCACATCCGGAACTGTGAAACGAAAATTATCAAAACAGGATAGAAACAGTACAGTCAGCCATTTGTTTATTACTTTTTAATGCATCTCAGTATAATTGCTTTATGAAATAAAACATGAAGTATACTGTCAGGATATTATAACTGATCTGTGTAGAGATTCTATATAGACTGAAGAAGTTGAACTTGACAATGTCTTACCAGTTGGCTCAGGAGCTTCTTGCATAAAGTCAACAAAGTATGGCTCTTCATGAAGTAAAGCTGCAGTTGCTTGGCCACACTCTTCTTCACAAGTCTGAAAATTAAACAAGTTAAGAATCATTCTTAAGAGTCATTCTACTTTAATAGTAATATGCTCAAAACGAACAACTTGTTAAATCCTTCTTAGTAAAAAAAAAAATTCATGGCAAACATGAAGATATGCACTTTTACAGGTTTATTGATCATTTAAGAAAAAAAAAAAGAAAAACATGCTCCAGAGAGTGCTTGGCAAAATTATGCAAAACACACAGTAAATCCTTTTATTATTAAAACAAGCACAAATCCTGATACCTACCTGTTTAACAGTCTTCTCAAACCAGTCCTTGTCAGCCTGCATGGTAAAGCGATCAGCAATGACACGATAGCACTCATGTTTCCACAGAGAAACTGCCTTAGATGCATCATCTATGGAACTGCTAATGGTCTTCAACATACCCTGAAAAAGAACAAAACAACTTAGCAGGAAATCCCAGCATGTATAATTAGAGGCATTCAAAGTAAATCTTCCACAGTCAAATCAAGTAAGTCACCAAATTAAATTTTTTAGACTTAATTACAGAAAGTTCTGACTTTCTTTTGAGCTATGTACACCTAGAAGACCATCTGACAAATTTTATGACTCAAATTAACCAGTCAATTCACCTAATTTACATTGCAAAGTTTTTTGTTTTTTTTTCTTTTTGAGAAAGTTTTGACTGTCCATCTGGATCCATGTTCTTTATTCTCACCTGCCATATTCTGCTGAGATCTCTCAAGTTGAAGACATAGTGGAACTTGGCAGGTGTGGGCAACATCTTAATCTTGGTTTTCTGCCACAGGCGTCTGGTGGCTGGCACAAGAGTCTTAATACTTTCTACTACATCATCAGCAAAGCCACGTTCCTGGAAAATAAAAAGAGATAATGAAATATTCAAGAAAATTACTACTTTGATTATACTGTATATTTATTCCCCAAGTAATTGTTAGTGATCATGTCCCTTTTTTTAATGAAAATATTAATAAATGATTTAAAATAAAATGTGATGACACTTAAGTTCTTTTTGTGATCTAACCTAGCATAGATAAAAAGATAAAGGCAACTGCATATTCAAAATGCACTCATTTTTGTTCTACTTTGTACCTCCATATCATCCATATTTTATTCACAGTTATACACTTGTCTTCACGGACACTGAATTTTACCCATTTAAGCAAAAGTTTCTCACCTTGACAAAATGACCACAACCAACAGTCAAAAAGATCTTGTCAATGGAAGCGTTGGATGGAAGGGTACAGTTGAAAATGTTGAACTGTCTCTTGAGTCGCTGTGGAATATCGTTACGGCCACCACCAGGATGGATCATGGCGGATATAAATTGGACATCCACGATGTTGGTGAATTCTCCTGGTTTCTCCAGGTTGTAAAAACCATGAGTTTCCATCATCTGACGAGTGATTTCATTTGTCACCTGGTAAACAAAATACATATTGTATAAATAGTTCATACACACATAATGGTACATGGACAAAGAATTACACATTTGATAAGAAATACATAATAAGCTTTATGGCAAGCATACATGATAAAAAGCATTTTTGCTAAATATTCAATAACATCTAATTGTTAGGATCATTTAGATATTAATTTTAAAAACTCATATTGCATTTGTTACTTCAAATAAACTGTTAGCCTTGGAGTAAGCAATGATTTAAATTCAGATCAAGGAAATTACTCTAAAAGGAAACAATCTGGTGTACCTGATCTCCCCATTCATTTATGATGGGCATGTTGACATCATCAATAAAGATGGCCATCTTCTTGCCAGCTGGAGGACCATAGGTTGTACCCATACGCTTGTCCACAAAGCTTTCCACAGTTCTCTGATATAGTAAATTGATGACAATATAATACAGGCGTCATGCTTTGTCACTACTCAACAGTTAAAATTTTTATGTTAAACAGAAATTTAATGTCATTTCATATTACTATTGATACTTCTATTCTGTTCTCTTTTATTTCCATGGTAAATCCGAGGTTGTAAGCCAATCGATTTACATTGGTGATGGCATAATGCTCTAACCCTGGAAGGTAATCAAAAGGTGGTGTACATAGATATCATAACAGGTTCTATTTGTTGTTTTCCAGGGATCAACTGACCCAGACTAAGTTCCCAGCTAGTCCTTACCTGTACCATCTGTGCTGTGGTGGCACTGGAGAAGTTAAAACTCTTGAATACAAAGGTTTCTGGGTCAAACTTCCCACAGTAACCCTTCACCATGACAGTCTTGGCTGTGCCCTGAAAAAGTATTAAAGATATATAATATACAGTGCATTATTTGACCTTATCATTACATAATACTGAAATATTCTTGTTCTCCACCTGATATTATGTAAAATAGTTCATGAAAACTAGGCAGCAATGGCATGGGAGTCACAACAGAGAGCAGAAAATATATAAAAAATGTACAAAGGTAACAGTATTTTACCAAACTATATGACTTGTGAAAGAAATGGCACAAAAGTGAAAAAAGGAAACCACTTCAAAATTAATTAATTAAATAAATAATTAATACTGAATAAAGCCTCATAAAATGCTAAGTATTAACAGCACAGTAATTTACCTGTTCTCCAATGAGCAGCACAGATTTGCCCTGCTTGGCAATGGTGTTGATGAGATAGTCTGTCCTCACATTGTCCACATTGGGGACCAAGATGGAGGAATACTCTGGAGTGCTGTCAGAGGGATACAGGTATTCAGGAACCTATACAGAAGACACAAAAACCATCACTCTGAACAGAACCCCTCAATTTCAAGGTACATAGTCATTTTCTGCAATTAATTTTTAATTTTTGGTTGGCCTACTTGGAATTTTCATAACATGTTTTATGTGAAAAGACCTTCCATTCAAGCAAATTTATCTATTTATCTAAATGACACAATTATATTTAATTTCTGATACACCTGGGTTACGTTTATGCTGTGTGAGCCAGTTTCAAACTGTATAGACCATTTCACATTATAAAAGTGTCTTTCAAGCAAACATTCTGCAGCCTTATGGATAAACCAGAAGATAAACTATGTATTCAATTTGAAAAAAAAAATTCAGTTGTATGGATTTAAAAAAATACAATATTTTATTTGGCAAACAACAAACTTACCCTGTTTCTCCAGTGCTCCCACTCACCAGCACTTGTCACAATGTACTCAAAGATGGTCTCATCCCCTTCTACAGGGGGCAGGTCAAGACTGACGTCATTCTTCTTGTTATTCAAGAACTCCTCAAGCTAAGAACAGAAATGCAAAATCTCAAATAACAGAATTGCAGCAAAAATATTTGAAATTTACTAATTAATGAACTTAAATAACAGACTAATACCAAGGTGAAGATACAATCAATTTTATACTGTAATGTCATAATTATACTGTATTTGAGAGCAACAGGACTGCTTGAAGGCAAAAGAAAATAAGAAAAAGTCAAACCAAAATACCTTTTTCCTTTCATCCAACTCCAGCAGGGCTCCAAGAGACCACATAATGGACAAAACAATCAGCTTCTCCAGGTGTGCCTTGCTGATATCCTTGTCATCTTTACTGTCCCCTTTCTCTGGGATCAGGCCCTCCAGGACATCTATGGCCTGCCTGATATACATACACTCCAGTATCTGAAAGACAAAAATGATGTATAAACAAATATGTATTAACAAATATCTTTCATCATATTAACCAGTTTATAAGCACAATTAAAATGCATGACATTTTTTTCAAAAAAAAAAAAAATGTATGTTAAATTTACTCAAATCCAATGCATAAAATCTAAGCAACCTTACAGAAATCAAACATTCTAAGGCTTGCTACAGCCATTATCTATCATAGATTGTTTTAGTGCAGAAAAAAAATTCCATAACAGTTTGGTATTATATACTCACAGTCATCTTGGGATTCAGATTCTGCAGGATGTATTGGTACAATTCTGGGAAAATGCCCTCAAACAATGAGAAGATGACATCTGCCTGTGCCGGAGGTCTCTTGAGCAGCCAGCCTGTAGATAGAGATCATTAAAATATCTAGAAATTTATTTATTTATATCCATTTATCATGCGCACTTTTATTGACCAAAGGTAACCATATCCATAAAAATTCTGTTTTTCTTTCAAATGCTCACACCAACTACTGTAACATATTTTGTCCTATAGAGATCTATATTAAACCTCATGTTTCTAACTGCAGAAGCCCTATCTTTAACCTCCCTAGAGCTGTTGCTTTCTATGAATCCTGAACCCTTTGACTAAATACAAGGCTCAGTCTAATAAATTTTATGCAAATGATAAATGTTTTCTACTTTGATGAAGAAAAATGTAATTTTTTTATTGAAATTGTTTGATTGCATCATAAATTTATTTCAAAATTTTGTTTAAAATTCCTCAGCTAAAATTTGCAAAATATAATATAAATTTGAACCTACATTCAAGGAGCTACTGCCCTTTACTTACCTTGCAGAATGGGTGACCAGTCCAGGATGGACGAGCTCATGAACACCATACCGTTTCTGGACACAGTGGCAGGGGAGGCATTGTCGATGTTGTGGACCTCAAACAAAATCTTACAGTTGGGAGCCATGGGGATACGGTCACCATTGGCCAGGGTCAGGGTCTTGTTGTCATCCAGCACAGAGTTCAAGTTCTCAATCCAGATGGCATCTACTGGGCCATCAAGTACTAGCCAAATGTGTTCACCCTGGAATGTCAAACATCAAAGAACTGATCCTTTGAATGATTCATTTATTTTATAACTAATGCCAACCAACAGAAATCACAGACAAAGGAACAAAGTTTATTTTTAAAAAATTCGATTTGTGTGGCTCCTGGTTTGAATTTATTAATCCTATACATATTCTGGCTATTAATCAGCAGAAAATGCTGGCAAATTCATAAATTTTACTGGCAAATCTACCAACACTCTCACCTTCTTGCTCTTGTGTGTACGTCTCCACAGTGTAGAGAAGATACCATCAGTCCAGTCATTGGTGGCGACATCAAGACGACCAAACATCTGAGGTGCTGTGATAGCCTTGGGGTTCATCCTCATCTCCCTATGTGGGGTGCCACAGTCTGTCATAGCCTTCATCAAGCCGTGGATACACTTGGTCTTGCCAGCTCCACTGGGGCCCAGTGCCATCATACCGTGACGTACACGCTGGGTTTCATACAGCTGGATCAGTTTGAGGATCCATGCAGAGTGCTGGATCAGACCCATCTCGGTTACCTATAGAAAATAAGTTTACATATACTTATTGAATGCTCTATGAGATGTGTAATTTTTATACGCTTGCATGCATGCATGCTTGCACTGACACACGCACGCGTGCATGCTTGCATGCATGTGAACATGCGCGCTTACACACACACACATACAAATTAATCAAACTGTATGCAAAAGTACACTTTTTGAGCAGTTATTTTCTATGAAAGACTGCATATAATATCAACCCTCTAAAATTACTCACATTCTTGGCAATGGCTGCCTCCACCTCAGGGTAACCTGCTTTGTCCAGCTGCATTCCAGGGAACAGATCTTCAATCAGAGACAAGAACAGTGGTTCATCTTCATCCACAAGTTTGGAGAGATTCATGTCTCTCAGGACTCTCATGACAATGGTGCTTTCTCCATCTTCTGGATTCGACCTCTTGAATGCTCCCAGGGTTCTCAACACAGAGAGAATGTTACGTAGACCAAAATCATAATGGACCTATGATGGAAAATTTCAACATGTTTACATCATGATTAATTTAAAAGGTAGGTAGGATAAATATGCTATCTCAACAAAACAAAAATTCAAATATTCTACATGTGAATTTTCTAATAATTCAAAAATGCAAATCACTAGGTTTCTAGGCAATGTATGCCAGATCTTCATACCTGTTTGCTGAGCTGTTCCTCACAAAGCTTATACAGTGTGTAGAACTTCTTAGACAGCATGACGTTCTGCTGGAAACCACAACTGGCAAGCTTGACACGCATAATGATAGCACGGTCGGGCACCATCATGGCTACTGTGCGGAAGTTGATCTTCAAGTTCTCTGGCAGCTCTTGACGGCCAGCATAACCAGGGTTCTAGTGAGTAAAATTAATAAGAATTAATCATCAAGCAATGGATGGCTTTCTATGTTACCTGTATAGCATGGTTGACATCTTGTAATTGGAAAATGATTACTTGCTAAAAAACAAAGCTTGTGAAAAACATTATACTCATTGAGAAAGGATGTACCAAGAGACACACAAGGCTTATTATATACATGATTAACAGTAAAGCATCAGCAGCACTATTTTGCAAATACAAATTGCTATATGCACTTACCATTGTCAAGAAGATTCCAAATTCTGGGTCCATGTCCACAGTATCACCATCAGTGAAAATGAAAACTGGTTTCTTCTCCTTCTTACAAGTCAAGACAATGGCAATCTGCTGGGCAGCCACAGACAATACAGGCAGCTCAATTCTGTTGAACTCATCAAAGCAGCCCCAAGAGCCAGACTGGGCTAATCCTAAACAATGAAAAAACACATGTTCAATTTTTCATTCTTTACCTAGTAGGTAACAATCACATGAAAAACTTGACGGATTTCTGTAAAGAGACATCAGAAAATATAATATTTTAAGGCACTTTTCAACTACCCAAATTTACACATGCTATCTCATAAGACAGTGTTTATGATTAGTCACCACATGCAGAGAATCTAATCATTCTGTTGTCCCACCAAAAGCCACTGTCATTCCCATAGGGGAAAAAAACACAGCCACTAGGTTTGCAGAGTCAGTACAGCCCTAAATTAAGCGATCCCAACTGGACAAGAAGGGCGCCTTTAAAAAGTAGCAGCTCAACTGACCTTTGTAGATACGTCCCAGTCCTCTGTAATCCATCTGATCGGAGCAGTTGAAGACGACTACGTATTTCCCCAGACATCTGCCCATGTCTTTGGTGGTCTCAGTCTTCCCTGTTCCAGCAGGTCCAGCAGGGGCACCCCCCAGGGACATACCCAGGGCCTGAGACAGGGTGATGTAACATCTGCAGGAAAAAAGATTATGGAATCAACTAATGGCCCTATACAATACACATGAATAAAATAATTACAAGTCAATGGTTTTATGATTTGCAGATATTATGTCGTGTTAGTTAATAACAAATTTACTGTTATCATCATAAGAATTAACAAAATCACCAGGGTTGATCAAAATAATGCTTTGTTTCAAATCACCCTGGAGATGAACAGCAATGTTGTATTTAACCAACAGCAACAAACATGCCTTCACAACCTCAATCACATTTGATACTTTTAACATTTCAATTCAGACTTTTTGCAACATGGGGACTGAGGGGTTAAAAATATTAATTCAAAACAACTACCTGTCAGTCAAAGGTGTGATGACCAAACGGTCAGTGCAACCCAGGAACTCATTCATGTAGATGAAGTCCACATCTGTGATGGAGATGATGCACTGGTCAGTGTCCTCTTTGAAGTAGAACCTGGACTGCTTCAGCCACTCAAAGTCACCCACTGAACGGATGTGCATTCTGACCTGTAGAACCAAAAAGATTCTTATAATACTGAATGTCTAGAACTTTCATGTTTTCATGCTTTTAAATATGCAGAAGTTACTATGAAATACCACCTGAGCATGATTTTTCAGAATTATATTACGATTCTTAATATGTATGGCCATTTTCATTTGATATCGCAATATCAGTTATATTTCTAAGTTGCAGGGCAACATTTTACCATGGATTTAACAAATATCATTAAAAGTCTTAAATGATGCAATCATCTTCATTTCTTCATTCCATTACAAACAGAGATTTCAGTGAATTTCTCACTTACCAAATCATCAAAGATATCTCTCTGATGTACATGGATGGTAATCAAGGTCTCATATTTGGTCCTGTCCACCTTGGTCAAGTCAGTGGTGGTCATCTCAATCAATATGTTCAGGATGTCCAAGAACTTCTGGTTAGTGGCCTGCATAATCTTCTTGTCAGATTTAGCATTGCTCAGAGCAGTTTCTGCATCAGCTGTCCACAACATTTGGATACCCAGCAGACCAACCTGTGGACCAACAAATATGGAGTAAAACCATAGCGATATAGAGAACACTTACAAAATCTTTGGCAACCCAACTCATTTATATACTTTTTAAATACCAAACTCAAATTGTTGTGAATACAAATATTTCAAAGAATAAAGAAGACAAAGGAGTTGTGTGTCTATAAGATCACCTGTAACTTAACAATCTATTTACTATCTGCTAATCAATTTAAGTCAACACCAATATTCCATGAAATATGATATTTTTGTCTTAATGAAAAGAGAACCAATGGACAACCATTTTCAAATAACCAAAATTACAAACCTGCGCAGCAAACATGTTTTCAAACTCCAGCAAGTTGAAGGAAGGATCTTGGATGGAGATTGACGCTGAGCGGATGATGCTGTGCAGAGATTTGCGTCCATTCCTCAACAGATCTCCAAGCCACACTTCAACATTACCCTGAAATGGAAGTAAATTTAAGTTGCCAATTTTATCTTTGTTTTTCCCCACAAAATGCATGCATCATAATTGAACTTGACACAAAATTTTCAAACAACTATATTTTCAACTAAAATTCTACAAAGCTTTTTGTTTGTTTGTTTTCTTTGTTACACTGCTTATTCTTAATTGATCTTTTCAAAAATGTAATATCATCTTGGTTTTAAGATATTTTGTTCATTCATGAACATTTTTTAATTCTAATCTTTTTACCTGAGCCATAACTGGTTCCTCCAGGTTGATAGTTTCTCCCTCCATGGACACCAAGCTGATGATTTTGTCATACTGTTTCTCATCAAATACAACACTCTTGGTGTTATCAAACACACTCAACAAGTGAGCCTAAAATGAAACATACAAGATTACCGTCAAGGGAATAATCACTTAATTAAAATCATATGGCACAACTGCTACATAATTAATTTCTGATCTATTGATCAAAGTCTGTCTCATCAAAATTTGATAATCAAAGAGGGTCATGCTTAAATAAAGTTTTAAAATAAAAATAATAAATTCCCTTACCTGAATAGTATGTGAATCACTGGCCTGACCAAGAATTTCCAGCAAGGCAGGATCTGAGACGAAGAAAAACCTTGAGAAGACCAGACGTTTCTTCTCCAGGTACCCAGTCAGAGATTTCTGACAGATCTCCAGTTGCTCCAGCAGATGAGGGAGCAGCTGCCCCAGGGTATCATCCCCCATACAGCACTGTACAACATTGGTGGTCTCATGGGCCTTCTGCATAATCTTCACCCAGGACTTGTCAATGGTGCCGAATCTCTTGGCTTCTTGTGGCAGCTGTTTGGCAATGTCACCACCCACGAACACGGCCTCCAGGTAGATCCAGAGGTTCTGCACCACCATCCAGTTCTCAATGATCTCTGTGGTGCCCGTCAGCTTCTGAACCCATTCTTGAATCTTTGGCTTGAAGGGGGCATTGTATCTGAATTAAATATTAAAGTAAGAGATTTAAAGTCTTGTAGAATTTCTTCATAATTGTTATGAAATTTAATCAAATCTTCAAATGCACTATACTAACTAAAACGACTGTAATTGCATTGTTCATAATATGATGTGCAGAAAAGTATCCATCTGTCATTTATTAGCATATTGCCTCAATAATATGTTAGAATACTATTCTGAATAACATCTATCTTACACATTTTCATATAAAAGGACTGTTTTCCCTCTTTTCTCACCTGTTGCTCATCAGAGAACCTAAGACCATCAAGCTGTCTTCCATTAAGCTGACCAACTCACTGACAACGTCACCTGGAAGCATAAAAGGACATTTGAAAACACAATCTTGGATAAAAGAAATAACTGGTGCAAAATAATACAATTAAGAAATATTATATCTGATAATATCTCATAGTCACAAAGAAACCAACAAAAAATGAAGAAAAATGTTCACATGATGGTTTGAAAAACCAATAAAGAAAAGTGTGTGGAACAGCTGTATGATACCTTTTAGCAGAAGTTCTCCCCTGGCCTTGAAATTAGCAAACTGGAAGTTCTGTCCACTCCAGTCATTGACCACCTGCTTCAGTTTGGCTTCAATGTCCTTTTCTTTCACAGCAGAGATACAAATATCCTACAAGAATAAGTTAACATGTGAAATTATCTAAATTTAATGCATGCTAATGTTATCTAATACACAAGCATTTCAATTTCCAACTTCTTTTCATTAAACATTCTCCCTGTAAAGAAATAAACTCATTTAGATACAAGCATCAAAGGAACCTTGAAAATTCTGTCTCTAAAATAGGAACACTGCATAGATAGCAATGATTTCTATATGAAACAAAAATAATCTACTAGGCAAACACTGGAAGCTAACTAACCTAAAAAATTAAATAGAACACAGACAATATTTTATTCCTTCTTTCCTTTTTCCCAACTCACCTCTATGTCTTCTTTATTTGCCAGCAATGGAGCTTCCATCAAGTTCCGCAACAAGAAGTTATCAGCGTCAACATCCAAGGTGTGTCCTGTCACTGAGGCGATACGATCCCAGTGACGACTCATCATGGCTTTATTAGACATCATCTCCAACAGGGGACATGTCTCATTGAAGTCATCAATGGTCTTTCTCAGGTCTTCAAATGCCTGCCATTCCTTCAGTGCTTTTGGAAGCTTACGGCACCTAAAATAGAATAAAATTAAGGTTAAGTTTTTTAAGGATAAGTGCAGGATAAGTGACTGAAGAAGTATTGTTTAACAAGAAAAATAAGTTTCATTATTTAAAATACTAATATGCCAATTACAAATACAGGTTAGCTATGTCCACACAAAAGATTCAATGAATCAATGAATCAGATATATTAACACTATGTACATTTACAGCTATTCGTTACTTACTTGTTCTGGAAATCAAGCAGCTCATTGTTGATCTTTTCAATATCAATCTCCACCCAGGCAATATCATAGTAGCCATTGACGCGCTCCAGTACCAGGTTGTACAAAGAGTACAGCTTCTGCAGGAGATTCAGCTCTTTACGGATCCTCTGAAGATCAGGGTAATCTGTGACAGAGAGGCCAAACAGCTCCTCACCACCTGAATAGGTCTGATACTTGCGCCACAGCTCATCAAATGTGGCCTGGTAGATGTTCAGACGGTCTGAGGCTTCTCTTGGTGCAATACCTTGAACCATTGGACCTCTGAAATGGATAGTGTTAATTTTGTTATAAATAGTGTCTTAGCTGTTGTTTTTTAAAGAAAGGAGTATGGAGTTGTGTACAACCCAAAACAACATGACATATGAAACAGCCCGTGCCAACAACTAAGTTAAACAAAAACTGTTCAGATTCTTATGAATTTATCTGTTTCAAGATATGGAATTAAAGAGTATAATACTGAATCAAAATGGTTTCACCAACTTACTTTGTGTCATAGTCTGCATAGAAAGTATTGACATCCTGCATAAAGACCTCAACACGGTGAAGAAGATCCTCCTTGTATTCTGGTTGAATCTTCAGCAGATGGTTCTGGACCTCCAGAGCCTTAAATGTTCAATATTTACATGGTCACTTGCACCTATGCTTATGTTTTATAAGATAATATCCAAATACATAAGAGTATTATATTGTTTTTAAAATGTATGAACCAGAAAATTATCTATACATATACATATATTCATTTTGAATTACCAATCACTTAAGTCCTTTTTTCAACACCACAAACTTCAACAAAAATTTTTACAATACCTGTGTCTTTAACTTCTTCCAGCCATAGGACAAAGTATCCACTCTCTCAGCATTGCCATCATTGAAGAACAGATTGTATCTGCTCAACATGGCATAGGCCTCTTCAATGGGCAGGATAGTCATATCAATACGAATCTCGTTCTCTCTCATCTCCGTCAAGGCAGCCATGTGGGCACGGATGTCATCCAGGTCTTTGCATGGACGCTGAAGAACCTTCATGGTCCTATCGAAGAAGTCCAAGATCTCGTCCATCTGTCCAGCGCACTTCACATTGAGGTTCTTGCCATAGGCCACCTTCCAGGCACTGGTCTCAGATTTCAAGGCCAGCTTGATGGGATCTGTCAGGAAGATCACAGCTCCAACACGGTAAGTGCCTTGGATTTCTTCAATCTCAATTTCCAGGTGCTGTAGGTGTAACAGTATGAGATTTTTATTTGAGACTTGTTCAGTTACTTTTATGGCTTTCTGAATCAACAGTGAAGGATAGAAATATTTATCAAATTTTCTAACATCAAGTGATTTATAAGGCTGACAAAATTCCTCACTAAGTAAATGTGTTCTTGTTTAATAAATGTCTCTCAGTCTTTGACTACATACATGGAATTAAATTTCAGTTATCAAAAGCTTTGCCTTACCTCATAGTATTTGACCTGCTGTTCAAATTCTGACATAACTGGGTCACTGGCCACAAACTCCTTGACTTTTTCTTCAGGGTCCTGAAAGTTTAAGTTACACAATACACTTAAACAAAAAAACATACTTATTTTGCCCTTGTTCAAACACTTTCAGTCACTATAAATGAAATACTAAATCACCACAGCAAGCCACATTATAAATTAATAAAATATTATAATTCAAATTACAGATAGGCATATCTGCAACTAAATTTTTTCCATCATTATAATATAAGTAAAACTTACTGTAGCCCAGAGTTCAGAGTATTTAGTGAAGCTGTTGAGCACTTCTTGCACCTCAGTCTTGAAGGTGCTGACAATATTATGCAACTGAACAACAATCTTGGCCACATCCTTGTGGTCACTGATCAACTTGTGGAGTGGCTTCATTGCAGCCTGGGGAATCACCTTGGTATCACTGTCATCCTTATCTGAGACTGCAGCTTCAAGTTCCTAGAATTGAAGCAGTGTGGATTAAGAGCATGTATTAATGTTAATAAAATGCAATATAAGATATGAGGCTACTTCAACTACAAAACATCTGTGAGTTCTAAAAGCACTAATCAAAATCAACACTCTCTATCTCTACATTTATTAACAATTACGCAAAACAAAGTAAACAATATCTTCTTATTTTCTGCCCTGTGATCAACATGACTTGTTATATATACGAGAACACATAATTTGACGAGTTCATTGGGACAGTGTATGTCCCAGTGTTATAAACCCAGACCCTAACAGTTAACAGGCATGCAAGCAACACACCAAAATGAGAACTGAAATGTCACCCGCCTCCACTTAGAAAGTAACAAGAACACCTCCATTTTAAGTAAAGGAGAACATTTCCATACAACAAGTAATGCACGTATGGCAATTAGGAAAGTCTGCAAATATCAATCACAATAGCAACAATGCAGGGATATTGTTAGTACATGCAAGGAAGGTTATATTAGGAATAGACAACATTTCAGTAAAGATCATGATATCAATAAAGATCTGAAGGCAGAGCAGAGCTGACACAACATGGAGACCCTGGATTCTTACGTTTTGTACCATTATGGCCTGCAAGGCA
Organism: Lingula anatina; assembly: GCF_001039355.2. The sequence goes on along the minus strand of NW_019775605.1, from coordinate 67,568 downwards.
AAACAAATAAAATGAGTGGTATTGGAGGGAACTGCTACTGTGTGGTGACAGTATATATGTTGACATTAAATTCATGTGTATAAAACACATTTACTGAAACATGTCAGCAGTGGGTGGTATTGTTTGGGGGGGAGGGGGGGAGGGGGTCAAAACAATAGTAAAACTAGTAAAACAGTGCACAACATCTGTAAAATAACTGTTCATAGGCAGGTATACAAAGCTGACATATGGCAGTGTTTTTTAAAATATCATGGAATTATAGAACACTAATTATAGGCAGCCAAAAATAAGGCACAATTATGACCTGTGCACATACAGGTAAGATTGCAGGTAAGACAAGAGAAATTTAAGTACAGGGCACAGGTAGAATAGGTAAAGGGCATATAGTTTCTTGTTACAGACAGTAGTTTCTTTCCACTGGGATAAGAATATTAAAGAGGGGATTGGACAAACCTTGCGAATTTTTGGCTGCATGGGAATAAAAATACTTTTTACATGGAACATTATAAAGTTTAATACCTCCAGAGTGAATGCTTCAAAATACTGAGTGTAGTTACATCACCCAACATTTGAATTGCACATTTCTAACTGAAATATTTCACTTCAAATTTTTAATTGTGTCTTTGAGACAAATCTTGATAAGAATATTCATTGTTATACTTAAAAACATTCTTAATGATTTATAAATCCATTCAAATGCTCACAACAAAAGGAAAATACATCTCAATTAAACAGATAAGATAAAGTGCAAAGCAGACGAAAATTACTTAAATTTTCAAGGATTGCATACAAGCTGCGCATTACTTATCACTGCTAATGCAATATTTTCAATAATATGGCTTATGGATTTGCAAGAACAAAAAAAAAATAAACAACATTTATTGAAAATAATCATATACCGGAAAATGGAGTAGTTTAAATTGCATTAGCAGTTCAAGGAAAACAAAATGAAAATAATATATTTCTTATTGGTGAGTATGTTGAATGAAGTGAAAGTACTACATCAAACTTCCTTATAAAGTTCAGAAAAATCTAGAATATAAAGGAAAGGTGAAAAAGTTTTTATAAAACAAGTCATCAAGAAGCCTGATACAGAAAACATTAAAACATATCCATTAACAGCAGCAGTGAATATATATCAAAACCATACAATGTAACAGGTAGTCCTACACATCAATATTTCAGTCACTCTTACCTTCAGTTGAAGTCTTTGATGCAGCTTCATGTGCTCCCACTGTGGGATCACCTTGGACATATCCAAAATGGTGGTCACTGCCTTGTTCAGCTTGGTCTGCATGTCCTCCATGGTGGGGCGGACCATCACGTTGGGGATGGCCAGAATGATGTCTGCCTTGAACAGTGGGGGGCGCTCCTCCTCCTTGCTGTCTTCACTGGACTTGTACTTGTTGCTCATCTGCAGGCGTTTCTTGATGGCATCAAGACTTAAGCGAGTGCCTGAAAATGAGAGAAGTATAATGAAATACCATGTTAAGGGGTGCATGTAGTTGGTCAGTTTTTAAGTCTTGATTTTATCAAACAGGTCTGTTTAAGTAACTCTTAACTTTTTCCCATTATCGAAGATTCTATAAAGCATTCATTGAATTATACTTATCTTCTGATTTATTTTGAATTAAATATTTGCAATATTTGAAACACTGTTCAGAGCATCACTTTTACCCAAGTGATCTTAACCAAAACATAGAGTTATTATCAATCCATTTAACTCACACTTGATCAGTGCATCAGTGTTCTTCTGTGTGAAATTGTTGAGCAATTGGTAGTAAGAACAAGGCTGGCACTCCAGGCAGCGCTGCTTCTTGTGCTTGGGGTCGGGAGAGGAGCAGGCATAGCTCTCCTCTGGGGACAGGTTAACTCTGTCCTTGGGGGCAAGATTCATCTTCAGGGTCTCCACCAGGTCATTCACTGATGATTCCACAAGCTGACTTTGCCTGGAATGTGTAGAAGTAATCATGTGCAAAGGTAAAAACAAAAACGTGTCCCAAACCAAGACTTTCTTACATCCATTTATGGAAATGCTGAAAGGAATAAACTTGAGCCAGTGTCATGCCTCATTACATCTCGCTGTAATTTTCAGCTGAGGTTTTTAAAATAATCATTAAGATTATATCCATTTTTTCCGAATATTTACAAATTTACCAAAACAACAACAACAACAACAACAACATTTAGATCAATCTACTTACTTTATGAGTGTGTCAGAAGCCTGAGCACAAGTCTCTCCAGTCAGTTTGAGGAATTCATCCACGGTGATGGGTTCATCCTCCGGCAGGTCACACAGTGCGATTGACCCCATCTCTGCCAGGACAGCCTCAATACGGCACTCCAAGATGTCTGACACCTGCTTCACGAGCTTCTCCAGGTCACTCATGGAACGGTAGGCATTGGACAGGTCTAGAAGACATCAACAATGATGTATATGTGAAATCTGGCACACTTATAACAATATTCACATCATTGTAATACTTGGTTAGAAAAAAAGCACAGACAAGTTTATACAGATGTAAGACAAAAATAGTCTTCTGGGCATTCAGCTGTAATCATGTATATTTTTACAATTTTTATCAAAATTGCCACTTTCACACAATGTCACTAGTTAATATGTTCTCGATTAAACCCATTCTCTAATTGCTAAATACTTACAGGCTTCCAAATTGAGTGAGTTCCATGTGAGAGCCATGAGGCCAGGCAACAGAGCCTCTCCCACCTGGTCTCTGAATGGCTGCATCAGGGGAAGCAAGATGTGTGGAATGCGAGCCACTATACCATCATACTCCTGCAGCATTTCCTCCAAACTGAAAGAAAACAAGTCAATATCTTCTTAGGGAAAAATCACAGAGCAATTAGGAAAGTCAAGTTCTGAATGAAGTAGATTGAATGAAATATTAAACCCTAACAATGATACATAGTTTAACAATATAAAACCAAATACTAAATCATGTAAAGCTTTAAGTCTAAAAAAATCAAAATACCATTAATCATAACTTACGCAATACGATTGGAGTTGATCCTGTCAATGTTCATGCACAGTCTGAGGGCAGACTCGGGTATCTCTAGGTTCAACCTCTGGAGGTACTTGGCTTCCTGAACCAGCTCACAGATCTGAGGGTCAAAGTTTACATACAGCTCCTTGGTCTCTGGATGGCGTACCAGGAGGGAGGCGCCAAGGCCTGCTTTGGCTGCATCCACAGCACGATACCAGCTACGATGGTACAACATCTGAAGAATACAGGATAAATTCTGAGTTTAAGCCACTGGATGAATACTGTATAATGTTAACTTTGAAAAGTCTTACAACAATTTCACAGTCTCTAATTAATGAGTGCTACTGTAATATATAGTTTTCATAATTTTTGATATTATTTTCATACCTCAAACTCCATCAACACTGCGGCCATTTTGTTGTAGTTTCTGATCACTTTCTTTGCTTCATTATTCTAAAAAGAAAAAAAAATTAGTCACACACATAACAAAATATTCTGAATTAACAAAACTCTAAATCATTGTAAGTTTTTGAAAGATGTACTAGTATAAATATCTTATGTCAAAAAAACTTCATTAAATTAAGTATACCAGCTGCCAATATAAAGAGACAAAATAAATGCCAAAATAACCATAACAGAATTTGTATCCATACCCTCAGAATTTCTGGTCTTTTCTTGAAGACCTTCATGGGGTACTCTATCTTACGATACAGCTGTCTGGCCCATGCAATCTTCCCTGATACTGGTGGCAAGTTGCGCGGCACTGGGGGCTCGTTCTTGAACTTCTGGTAGGTCTTGCGCACATTCTCCAAGTCACGGCCATAGTTCATCAGCACTTTCATGTACTTCTCATTCATGTCAAGATTGGCACCCTTTATCCTCTCAAATTTACCCAGCAGGACAAGAGCCTTGTCAGTCTGAAAAAGACGAGCATGATTCATTAATTGAGAGTTTTTCACAGCTAAAATGTGTAGCCAGTCTAAAATCAGATATCACCAGTTTATCACATTCCAAACTGAATACAAGTAATGAATCAAACAGTTTTAATGTTTGCACCATATGAGGGTACTTACAGTCAAGTTTCTTTCAAACCAGGAATCCATGAAGTTTTGCAGCTGATTCTGAAGCCCATCTATCTGGTTTTTGAATTCCAAGTAGTCTGCATCGAACTGAAGAAGAAAGTTAATGATGTACTTCTTTTTTTTTCTAGTAATTCAACATAAAGTCAATTAAATAATGCAAAATTTCTGTACATTAAGCCCTGTTCATTATGTCAAAAGGATGTTTGATATGAAATATAATGGTGCAAATATGTTTAATATACAAAAATTTTATGTCATTTTTTTTTCTGGTTGTTAAATGCTTCATTCTGTTACTAAAATACAATGGAAACTCACGTCTCCCTTTCTGTGGTCAAGAATATCATAACTCTTCTTCTTGGCAGAGTCTACAATGGTCTTGTAGCGCACTGCCAGAGTCTCGATGCCTTCAATTCTGATGTCTCCAAGGCCAGCAAAGTTCTCCATAGTGTTGACCATGTCACCAATCTTCTCCAGACGCTTGCAGAAAGTGTCAAACTTGCCAAAGATGTAGTTCTCACTGTAATAAAACAATTGTAATGATCAATTATCAGTCTTTACAAAGGGGTAAATTTGACTGAAACACATGGAAAAAAGAAAGTACATAAGGCACTGTAAAACATTAAATGAAGTTTTCAAAAAAATTAATATTAACTGCATAAAATACAGATTTCTGCTATAAATTACAACTTCTTACATAATCGATTACTGCATAAATCTGCATTTCGTAGAGGCCATACTGTATTAAAAAAGCCATAAATACCTGAACTCAAACTGCCTTTCATGAGGGTTTTCTCTCAGCTTCTCCTTGGTCTTCTGGAAGTGTCTCTGGTAGGCTTCATTTAGATGGATACATTCCTGGAGGTACTGAAGTAACTCTGGCCTACAAAAAAACAACCAAAAATTAGACATTTATCATATATATCAAAATCTGGACATAATGTAAAACCACTAAAACACTTAAATTATTAATCTTTCTTCCTTTAATATCATTCAGCTTTTATACAACATGTGTTTGTCTACTGATGTCAAAATCAAACCCAGGAACCCAGGTTACTACTTCAAAAAAAAGAAAGAAAAGCACTGGTCTTCATATATGAGTATAATTTATACTTATTATCAAAGTTCACTATGCATGTTCCCAAACTTAGATGAATTTGCCAATTATTCAGACAGACAATCAGTCAGTTCCAAGTAAACAGCTGCCAGTCTGAACCTTAAAACTGGACTGACTTGACCTTGATTATATTCCATCTGCGACCGACAAACCAATTGTTTTCCCCATGTCTGTATCCCACAGTTCTACTTACCTGGGGATGTCCCAGACTTTGGAGCTTCCCCTCATGATGTATCCTTTGCAGGTGGTGATCATCTGATTGGTGACCTTCACAAACAGCGAGGTCATCCTCTCGGAGCTGTTATAGTAGCCAGAGATGCTGTAGATCATCCTGATAGCATTCATCAGACTGGGCACCAGCTCACACATTGCAGACTAGAAAATAACAAGAGAATAAGAGAGAGGTCATTCTTTATTGTTTTCATTGTTAAATGTTCTTTGCTAAAATTGGGGCAAGTATTTAATGTAAGATATACAAACACGTCCCACTTGACAATTTTTTTTTGACAGTAGCTATCAGATAAATGACAATGCCACTATCAAACAAATGTTACCTAGCGTAAGTACCTAGCAATGGGCTACCTCCATACAAGAACGTACTCAAGTCTTTCAAGACAACACTTCAAATATTTATTCTTAGAAAACAGTGAGTGGGCATTATTGATTTTCTCTTTGAGAAACTCCACATCTAGAACAAACTTCAATGAATGAAAAGGTTTGAAAGGTCATTACCATGACTCGAGGTTCTACATTTTCAAAGCATTGTTTCGGGCCTCAAGCAACATTAACCTGGTTTCTGTAGAATGAAAGCACTTCTTACCGGACTGCATTTTATAAGTGGTCCAAAGAACTTGTCCAGTGTGTACAGGTACTTGACATTGTCCTTCGCTTCATTGGCAGCATCTGTGATGCGAGAGTCAAGTTCACGCCAGTGCTTCAAAGCCTTGGACTTGGCACAGTTAAGGACTCCAACCACTGCCTTACACTTAGGACTCTTGATTTCTTCCAATAGGCTGAAAAATTAAGGAAAATTTTATAATATTAACAGAAAAGCAGCATCATCTTTCAAAAACTTCCAATGATTCTAATAAAATAATAGCAAACAATGAAAATTGAACATAATCTATAAAACAAAATTTTCACAAAACTCTTTCAAGCATTTTTAATCTCATATCAAAAAAATTTGAGACATACTTGTTAAACTTGGCTGTCCTACTTTTCCAGTAAGCCAACTCAGCAGTAGGACCAATGTCGTCTGCCTCACGTCTCATCTGCTCACTCTCTGTGAGAACTTGGTCAATCTGCTTCGCCCAGTTCATCAACAGCTCCTCCAGCTTCTCAACAGCATCAGCATTGTTAGCTTGAAAAAAAGAAAACAGAAAACATTTCAGCCTTATTCTTAATAAAATATCAGAGGTACACATACCTTATTATTATGATACTTTCTAGATTCGTATTCTTGTTATAAAATACTCATATCCGAGGAAAATTAAATTTCACTAATTATCATACATGAACAAATATTAATCTATACCTGCTGATCTTTTACAGTGTAAAACTTGGTTATTTACACAACAATTCCTTAAACACTGTTAACCTACAAATTAACCTTACATTACAAAACAACACTGATACTGCCATTTATTTCTATACTATTTTAATAATAATCATGTATCTTTACTACAAGGCAAAAACTTCAAGCTTCAAGTATAGTTACCTGCAGCTTGGAAGTCTGCTGGTGTCTTCATCTCATCTAGTTGATATCCAACTCCCTCCTCCGAGAGATGAACCTGGCCATCCATACTCTCCCGGGCACCAGACAGGCTGTTGACAAACTTTTCAAGGAGTTCCAGGAATTCTGCCACCTGTGCATTGCTGCTGTCATTCAAGGAACCCCAGCTCTGCAAGGCAAAATATTTTTCTAACAATGCAAGCCTCAAATATAAAACATTTCAAGATAGGGCTTTAAAACAAATATCACAGTCATCATACAGTAACACATAGATTTTCAAAAATTTACAAACAATGGAATAGTGTGATAAATATATTCCCTTGCAGAGAAAGTCAATCCTTTCACGTACACCTAGTGTAAAAAATAAAACTGATAAACTTACATCCAATGATTTTATAGCTGGGACCAACACTTTGGCCATAATTCCTTCAAAGCCACTGAGGACTCCCTTGGAGCCATCCATGAATCCAAAGAAAACCTCGGAGGCCACATTCTGTACAGTGATCCCTTTGCCTCCCACTGTCAACTTTAGGAAGAAGTAGCAAAGGCCTTGAAGACTCTGAAAATACACAAAATACAATTCCTTGTTATCTTTATAGGACAAGGGATCCAGTCAAAAAAAAATTCATTCACAAAAGCAATTTCTGTGGAAAATAAAGTGCTGTAAAAATGTTCCAGTTATATAAAAAGATTTCTTGTGCTACCAGAGGTTAAGATCTTATATATCAGTCGTATAACTAGTTCATGACCTTTAAAATTTTTTTCCTTGGTCATCAAAAACTTACCTCTGTCTCTCCAGTTGTGATAAATAGTTTTTTTACAGGGTTGGGGTTATGTACACTGGAAGCATCAGTTCTGGAGTAGACATTATCACGGACCTGTAATAGAAATATATGTTAGGTACAGAACATAAAATTTTGCACAAAGTAAATGATTTTTCTGAAATGTTAACGTGTGATCTCTTTGTCACAATACAATACACTACTTCTGTTTGAAATTGATAACTGTTGTTATTCTAAATAATAAAGAATATTGAGGGAAGTGAACCGATGCAGTAATATCAAATGAGATTATACAGCATACTTAGAGACATATATGTACTCACCGCTTCTTGATGGAAGAACATCAGCTTTCTTGGGCCATTGGGATCAAAGAAATTTTCTATCATTCCAAACTGCAAAATAATGTATGCACCTATAGTAACTGGCAGTGGGACAAAAATGATGAAAATGCTGTTAAACATGTCAGTACTTTGAAAAGTTACATTTACACTTAAATTTAAGATGGTTTAACAAAAAGCAATTCAATTTTTTTAAAAGTCACTTTACCTTGTCATCACTTAAAATAAAGTCTTCCACTTCTGTTACAGAAGCCCCCATTGCATCTGACAGCTACAAGAAAAAGAAAAAATTGGTTACAAGATGCACAAAGGCTTAAAATACATTGCAAAGACAGCTTACACTATAATTTAGAACATTACAAGCTCTTATTTTTATCACACTGATAAACATTTGACAAAATTTTCAACATCAGGTTAACTAGACTTAACCTAAATTGAATGGCAAAGTACTGTCGAGTTATGAAATAGGATTTCATAGAAAAGTTTTATACCCTCTGGATCAGGTACTGATATCTTGCATCCATCTGGAAATAAAAAAATAAATATATAAACATTGATGCCTTTAGTCCATAGCAACTGGTAATGACATCTCCCTCAGATTAATACCATAATAACCCCCAGTCAATAGTTCTGTTACTGAGGAACCTTTGTATTCTCCAATAAGAAAATCAATAATCTAGGGAATTACTGTGTTCCATCAAATGCCATCACACACTTGCAACTATGTACTGACAAATAGTTTAAAATAATTATTAAGAAGAACAATTTCAATATATATATACACTGCTTCAATCTATATATCCATACCCAAATATAACTGAAATGCACTGGAAAGTGTTTTTTTTTTTTAAGATAAACATTCTGCAACCAGGTACAAAACTTCTCCGTGACGAATCTATTTTATTCTACTATCAGCTCAATGTACATTCTGGATCAACATGTTGACACAGTCATAAATCTTCCAGCTCTTTTGACTAGTACTTATTTATTGGGACATAGTTTATCTTTATAATGCTTCTGTACAAAAGATTAAGGAGAAATGTAAACAGCTGGGTGGGACATCGAGAAACTTATTGCATTTATAAAAGCTCTCTCAGTCTTAATGGAGTAGAGCTGAAAGCACCTATGGGGAAATGAGTGTGTGTGCACAGGAAACCTTTACTGCGCTTTGAAGTTGATACCAATTAACCCTCATTTTCCCTCAGGTAGAAACAGCTACTGTTCCATTTTTATTAGCTCTGTGTTAAAGGAAAAAGTTCTAACATTCTGTCTAAAAAGCAAGGTTTAAAGAACACATGGTCTAATACATTTTGGTGAAAAAATCCTTTAAATCATTGTTTAAATACAAGTGTTTAGAAATATTGACAAGCTACGTTCATAACAATATGCTTGTATGGTTTGTCAACAGAGCATAAAAAGCTTTTCATGTTCCTTTTATTGTCAACTTTGCTGCAGGATCTATGGGGCACACAATACTGGTATACATTAAACGAGTCGTGTTCTGTGCATGCGGTAATGGTTTTGTAAGAACACATTGTTTACTGTGTTTTATGTTAAAGTTACAGGTGTGTGTTTTGACTGGAATTTTAATCTGCCTCACAAACACTTTTCATGTTATTCACCTTCTCTATATGTAAATGAAACTTTGATATCATAAAATATGCAAGTGATCCTTTTTTTTAGATTACATATTGATTGATCCTTTTCTTATCAGATTTACATTTCAAAGTATATCTAACCATTTACAGTTATATTTCTGTTCTTAAATGACTTGAAAATATGGTACTCTAAAGGTTTTTTTTTTTTTTTTTTTTGTCACTGCATTTACAATGTCATGGCCCTACAAGCAAGCTTCACTGGAAGTTTACACAAGACTTACCTGCAATCTTCTTTCATCCTTATTGATTTTTGCCTTTTTCTGCATCTCTTTGAGTGCTTCACTGGACATGACAACACTCTTTTTGGTCCCAGTAACCTAAAGCATAGATAAAAAGAATGTACTTTCACAAACCAAACATTTTCCATAGACTTTGCAAAAGTTAAAGAAAATCCATGTATTTTCACAGAATATCAGCAAATGAAGGTCTTAGAGAAGATTAATCCATATAGTTCATTAGTGCACAGCCATTTGGACATAGTCGGATTGATTTCTTGGAACTTAAAAGCCTTGGAATGGTTTTCTGATTGGCTTACAGATGAGCTCTGTACACAGCAACTTAATTATTAATATGATTTTAATGACTTAGAATCAACATCTTAATGCCAAACACAACTTCAGTTTGCTCTGTTGATATATTTTAACTATTTGCCAACATTTATATATCTTCCCATTTAGTATTGTTTACACATAAAAACTGTGAAAACACCTCCTGACTTTTTAAAATGATCTGTGAGCTTATGTATGTATTAATACAATTTTTAACCAAAAAAAGGACAATTATTAAATCTTTACTGATAATAATACAAACAAAAAGATACATCAAGTCTTAAAAAACCAGATATTGTTGTATACATGTTACAACTGTCGTTTGCTTAATTTTTACGTACCGCCTTTGCTGGCTGTGCCTTTGTTGCACCCTTCTTAGGTGCCTTGCTTGATTCTTCATCTTCTGCAATAAGAACAAACAGTATTATGAACTAATTATCACAAGCAAAAATTAGTTCAGTCTGTGACAGAAAGCCATTAAAACATCCTTCTTTTTCATTCTTTTTCCTAAAAAGCACTCAAAGATTTTATGAAAACATAATGACATTATTTTAACCTAATCAACTGCACTTCCTTACATAATTATATATTGTGACACAAAAAGAATACCAACATGTCCATTTCAGCATCTGAAGGAATATGGGAATGCCCCCACCCACCCCCTACAAAGTATTGTCCCACCTACTGAAGTAAGCATAGATTCACACTAATTCCTTCACGCCTAAAACCAATATCATCTTGTGATAAATTGCATTAATAAGAAATGAACTGATTCAATCTAAATGAGAAAATTTTGAAACTAGGCTTTGTAAGATTATCAATACATCAAAGTTTATAAATTAGATGTGTACTGCCTAGGGCGTAATCCCAGATCAATCTATCCCCGCAGGGAGTCTCACTAGATTACTGTCAGATAATCCGGCTTAAATATCCGTCCCGCCTACTACAAGCTGTAAGGGGGTAATTAACTTTTGTGCCCGCTTGGACAGCTATTTAGCGTGAACCCCCCCAGAGTTAGGTCGATCTAAAGTAGATCAATCTAATCTCTGGGAATGGGGTCTTATTGTCATGAAGCGTTAAGATACATGACATACATCTATGTACTGGTTTCTAACCACGTGCATCATCTGAGATATTGCCTAAAAGAGGTTGATGGCACTTGCATGATATTATACAAGACTTACTTATGATGGCAGATCTTGATAAAAAACAACCAGAAAAATACATGTAGTTAAATTAGCTCAACTATAATTCTTTGCAGCACTGCCCAATTTCCCACCAATGTGGACAGCACTTTTTAATTCTATACTATATAGTTACTGGTATATTTCACATTCGGAATTTTCTAAAACTTCTCAGTCTATAGAAAAATTAACCTATTAGCATATTTAAATATTTCAAAAATTTTTCCCCTGTTTGGATATATAATACAACAGGCAAATTATACTTTTTTCTTGGGGAAAATATTTCAGACTTTCAGAGAGGCCAGGACTCCTGACCTGTACTGAAATGTAAGCTTTTATGACTATGCTGTCTTGTATAAAATCCCAAAATGCCACTGTATAATTGTGGGTTAATTTGCTGGCACACTCTACATGATCTGTAGTTCAGACACACTGAAGGAGATTAGTAAACAAGTCCCAGAGAGGACAGAACTAATGCAAACACCAGCTCATCAAAAGTTGTTGAAATAGGAGCCCTAAGCTGGGATCACCTACCTCACAATATAACATCACTGTAACAATATTTCAGCATTTAAGGACAGTGAATGTCACAAGAGACAGGTATAATATATGATGGATAATAACGCAAACGAAATGTCTCAAATGTGGGAACTGCATGTAACGTTATATAATGTGACGGGCACCTGCTACTGACTTTACGCCAGGTAAGCACCGACGAATCAAAAGTAGGGAGTTTATTATTACGCAGACAAATCCCCGATTAAGATACACACCCTTTAAAAAGAAATAAACTGTTTACTTACTTTTCACGGAGATAAGCGGCGGGGCGACTTCTGTATCAGGCTTGGGACTGTCTGGCTTGTTCGCCTCTTTCTCACCCGGGGTATCGTCAGTTGCGTTCTCAACGTCAGCCATCTTTACTGCATAAAGATTTCAAAATTCTAGTAAACTTCGAAGCTCCTGGCTTCGACTTTTTCCGCTAATAATTCACCTATGCAACAGTGTATTGTTCTGAATTCGATCAATTTCTGTTCACTCAACGCGAACTTCTATTAGTTCGCCATCTTCTAGGAAAGTAGTTCTTGAGCGGGCGCGTGAATACAAGTAGTTTTAATAAAACAGTGCATTTGAGTTCTTTGACCCAAAACTAGTCAAAATACTTAATTGAAAATATACTTTTTCATATCCTGCAGCTCCTGCAATGTTAAAATACTTGGATAACATCCTACAGACCAATATCAATCTTCACAAATTGCATTTTGTATTGCGGCAGGCTTTCCTGATAGGTAAGTAAGTCGGAGTTGCCATGACGCCGTATACACATTTAGGCCCCCAGTGGTTTTCACCTGAATGCCATTTCTTTAGACTTTGTTGTTCGAAGTAAATGTATCGCGAACAGGTCAGTTAGTATAGCACTGGCGTATTTACCAACATGGATCTTTGAACTACCGTAGATAAGCTCGCTGAACATGCTATTTGGGCCTATCTCACTTGCAGCGTTATTAAATTAACAGTGGGGCTTCCACAATCGAAGTAAAATTTTCCGTTTGAGAAACTTTGTACGATATTTTTCAACACCGATAACAAACTGCATTCGTTTTATTTCAACATTTTAAAGGTTTTAATATGTGTTCTTTTTTTATTTTTGTTATAATCTAAAAAAATATTTTGGGAAATCGTCTTGTCAAAATAATTTAAAATGACTCGGTCATCGCTATCATAATATTGACGCGGCCATAACATTGGATGAATTGAGCTCTTAAATGAAAAAAAAAGAAAAGTAATATAGAATAAATATTAAGAAAAAGGGGGAGAAAAAAACACACAGAGTCATAAAATAGCGGCACACGGAATTGATTTATCGTAAACATAATTTAATCTCTTTTTAAAGGGTGTGTATCTTAATCAGGGATTTGTCTGCGTAATAATAAACTCCCTACTTTTGGTTCGTCGGTGCTTGCCTGGCGTAAAGTCAGTAGCAGGTGCCCGTCACAACATATATCGTTACAGAACCCACATTTGGAGACATTTCGCTTGCGTTGTTATCCATCATATGTTATAGCCTACCTGACTTTTGTGACATTGTTTTGTACTAATGGAAAAGAGAGCAGGCCTGTGCCCAAAAATGCGTTTTCTGTCCAAAATTCTGTCCAAATTATCAAATATTAAAGAAAAATTAATGTGCTAGAAGGAAATATTACAAAAAGAATACGTCCACTTCACCTGTAGATAGAAAAAGCAGACAAGTGAACAAGTTTATTATGTAGGCCCTATCTTTTCTACCCGAAACGAGGAGATTTCTGTGATTTATTAAGGCGAACAATGATAGTCGTAAATCTTAATTAATAAACAGTAATACGTTTTTATTCTGACCAGTTTATAATAAAAATAGGCTCGACTGTCTACTTGATACAATGTGGCCTAAATGTAAGTAGGCCTATAGGCCGTTATAAAGTCATTACATTGAACGAGGCCTATTTATTGCGATTTTTAAAAATTCGTTGAAAACACCATATCGATTTTGATCGTTTTCTGGCTTATGGCAGATTAGTGAGATGTGTTGTAAAATCTTTTTATGTGGTTTTTAGTTATCGACTACAAAATTATGCTTGCATGCAACTATCAAATGAAAATGTGGGAAGATGTGCTGTCCAGATGTATAAGGCTTAACTTTGGAAATGAATGGACTTAAGAAAATGTGTAATATGAGTCAGTGCCGTGCACTTTGTGAAATGTAACAAAAAATCGCCTCAGAAATATAATGTTGATTGTATTAGTTAAAATAGCACACTCTTGCCTGAATTTAAATCACCAACTGGAAGTGGTGTGTTAGATGCGAAACCTGCCACACTTACCGCAATCTCTCTATGTTTGATTCCGTTCGGTCATTAATCTGTGGTAAGCTTTTAAAGTATATGCACCCATTATACAAATCTCCAAATAAGTTTGACAACTTCCAAAAAAAAAAACAGCTAAAAAGGACAATTATGTTGCAGCCAAGCAGTTTTTCTCACGTTCTCAATTCACGCCTATTCTAATGTTCTGAAACACGATATTCTTCGCCGATTCTTAGCATGACAACCATATCTATAGACTTCAAAGAGAAATAAAAAACAACCCATGGCTTTATGAAGCAGTCCCTGAGTTAGCAAATTTAGGTAGATCTATACTTATCTTAATGGACCCAATGCCTTTTAGCAAGGTATGAAAAAGATGATACATATGTAGAAATGTATATATAAAAGATGTTGCAATGCATCATTATGTCTGTCATTTCAGATCTTTTTGATCGAGTTGGTTACATAATTCACTATCTATGAATAAAACTGTGAATCTTTAGTTTAATACTTTTTAGCATCTTTCTTTCTTATAAAATTGTCTCAATTCAAAGATTCTTGTGGGTTATTTTTTTGGTTGTGCACTATTCTACGTGATTTTACTGCAGATGGACAGCATAATTACGTCTTGCTGAAATGGTCATTTCAGACACAGGCAATGGGTATGATTTGCGGTAACTTCTTCTTCCTCCTGGCTAACGTGTGCACAAAATATGTAGGTGATATGCAAACGATTTACCCAAAAGATCCCATTGATGTTTTACTTCAAGCTTTTCCTAGATTTTAATTACTGAATATGATTAAGATTTACTGCAAGCATTTAATCATTTATGTATATTTATCTTTTGCATGCTCCTATATAATTCAGAAAATAATTTATAAATTTGCTGTATAATTTTGAAATTCGCATGGTGTGGTGAAATATTGTCTTTTCTGAAGGCCATTCTCACTGACACTGAGATATAAAAGAGCGCTCCTCTCGGGGTATCCGCCTCAATCGTGGGATTTTAGGAGTGGGTATATTATGTTTATGCAAATGTCATTTTAGAAGATGAAACAGCCCAGCCTAGGGCAAGGAAACATTAAATTCGTATAGGTGTTAATGGATGTCCTGTATCTATTTTAAACGTAAATTTTGACTAAGATGGCGCTCAATGCTTTAAGGTGTAACGGATTTACTCTGTATTTTACACCACACTCTTTTTATTTGCACGAAATGGCATGTGTCTCTATTTGTACCTAAAGTCACCTTTGATCGGCTTTACATCTTGTTTATTGGAGCCTATATTCAGCAGACAATGCTCTAGAAATAGGCCTCCATGTCGGCTTTCACGATAATCTATTAACTTTGCACAGTAAATCTCTTGCCGGCGCTTGAATTTCTTATCTGTTATCTGTCTCCCTGTAGACAACATGGCAGGTCTTAAGTACCCATCACTAAAATTGAATTTTTGTTTTACTTCGTTTGTAAGCAGATAGCATGGCGGGGTGAATGAGACGCAATGCAAGGACAATCCCTTTAGGTGTAAACTTTACGCTAAAACCGGTTTCAACAACCCTTAGAAATATCACTTTGCTCTCAAGTGGTAAACCTAGCGCCTCGAGACAAGTCTAGCTTTTTCAAACCTCTAATTCCATTATGTCAGTTCGGATGAGTAACCGATGGCAAATATAAAAAGATTGAAACGCTTTAGTCAGAGTAACAATAGGAATAATTTTGAAGCCAAACAGAGCAAATTCTGTTCAATGAGTCTGTTGATATTGGACTTTTCTGGTTAGGTTAGCGTGCAAAACACTGACAACACGAGGACAAAAACCTCGGTCTACCCCAAATCTATACGAAGGACTAGAATGAAGATACATATCCTTTTCATTATCGCAGATATTAAATGAAAACAAAGTTCGGAATCGCTGCTGAGTGAGACAGAAAAAAAAACCGCGACTTCAAATATTTTATAACATAGTCATTTCCACGTTCTTTCATTGGGAAAGCACAGATATATTTGTTACGTATTACTGCATTATTGCAGGCAGTGTTTGTTCCGGTAGTTTCTTATTCTCTCTCCCACAGGTCGGTGCACCCAGGAAACAGCGCAGGTATAGTGTCTAGATATGAATCACAGTGCGGCTTGACCTAGTTATTGA
This sequence comes from Lingula anatina, assembly GCF_001039355.2. Next base: position 51,146 of record NW_019775605.1, on the reverse strand, counting down.
CTTAAAAAGTGTGACACAATAACATATAATGACAAACTATAATCAACAATCCGACCGGAAAGCTTCCGGACTACATTAAGAAAAAAAACAACGCCAAGGCAAAACGAAAAGCATATCGAAAAGGTACGTTTATTGGCGACTATTCATGCATTGATAAAACACCAGGTGGTAGTTGGATACTGCAAGAAAACTGGAACGTAAATGTATTTAAAGCCTGTCTGTTAAGAAGCAACACGTCTAAAAAGTTGCCGCCGTGACCTCACGTACAAGTCATGTTTTCCCCCACCTGCTGACGTATTGACTCATGTACTACACGCCTCACGCTGGCCCATTCCTACATGTAAATTTCCTTTTCGGGATTCAGACCCATATCAAATTGATATAGTTGTCACATTTGTGGTTTAAACTTAAAGTGAGTAATTAACAGTGACAGCTATAAAACAGGAGATGGCCCAAGGACTGCCCGCAGAAAGGGACATTTTGACAGCGATACCTCAGATACCTGCAGACCCTTCCATTTAATCTAAAATGGAACGGTTCACAATCTCTAGGATATCTTCTTTATATATTTCATTGGTAAGTATCTTTATTCTATGCATCAGTGCTTAATTTTCATTGCATTAGTTTTTGTAATTTATTCATGTCATGTGTAAACCAGTACTGCTACTTTTTTAGTGATGTAGAAAAAAGAGGCATTCTTTACACATAAATACAGTACGCACTTAAGCTAAGAGGACTGCAATATATGATGGGGGAAACAGGTTGTTTAGCCTCCATCCTTCTCACCTTTAAATTAGCAAGATTAAGATTACTGGATACCACGGACAAGTATATCCAGCTTTTAAAATCCAATCCTTCATTGTTTCAGATAGTATTACTTGGGTTATGGGAAATCCATGCTGTTCCGGAACGTAAGTGTTCTTCCAATATAATTGCTTTTCAATGGTGCTTGGATAGCAAGCTCTTGTTGGGCTTCTTTTTTTAAGTCTGCGAAGTTTAATACTAATAGGCGTGTCTTGCATTATTAATTAAAATAAAGCGCCAGTTATTTGGTTCTGAATAAACATAATTGATTTGAAAAATGCCTTTGATCGGTAACATAAATACCTGTCTATTCCCAAAACTTTCAGGTGCTCGTGAGAAAAATTCGCAGATTTAACAGCTTGCGTCGGAACTCTTATCATCGAAATGTTGCTTAATTGATTTGTTTGCAGGAAGCATATTCAGGCAACTTTTTGTGGATTTTAAGCTAATCAGTCAGTCAAATTGTGTAGTAGGCTGCCGTTAAACAAGTTTTCTTTATTTACCAGGCATGAGTTTGGCCAGTTCCTGGGTCTGACCCAATGTTTCTTTACCTGAATAGTGCAAACATTGACCAATTAGCACATGTTTGACAAATAAAAATGTGTATATAACTAAGAGGAAACACTGTTTGAAAGGGAGCATCTAACAGGGAATTAATATCCTTCTGAATTGTTCACGTTTCCCCCGGGCTGTCTTTGTGAAATTTACTTTAAGACAATACCTTATGGATAAACTTTTAAAAGTTTGTGGAGCTGGTTCGACTATTTTCAGTCTTATACAAAATATTTCAGTAATTAAGTTGAAAGGGTCCGACAGGAAAGTTTAACAACTGGGTAAAAGGGTAAATCTAATTAGTAAGCATCTAAAATGACGATTACTTCACTGAACACAAAGCTTTACGATTGGCTATAACGATTTAGGTGATGGGAAATGAAAAGAAAAAACGAATGCAATCTACAGGAGGTATATAAAAAGTCTCACTGATAAAAGATATATGTATACATCTTGCAGGTGAGATACACTGAAAGTGTCCGAGAGATCAAAGAAACAAGGTGGTGATTGGCTATTCACTGCTCAAGATACAAGATTCGTTTTCCTGGCAGTAAACAAAACAAAAAAATGGACACGAACTAACACGTTCAGTGATTATGTTTGGTTTTTGTTATCCAAAAAATACACAGCTAACTCAGTTATTTACGGGGATAGCGGATTTTCAGGTTTCCTATGGTCAAGTATGTTTTCACAACATTAATGAGAACTCTGAGCAAATGAGCAATTCTTATCTCGAACCACAAGCCTTTGCCTTTGATGTCTTGGTTGGTTGGCAAGTCATGATAGTCAGTCAAGCGCGGTGCAAATTCCCATCACTCAGGTAATGCAGGTGTACAAAAATATATATACCTGGAGTTCATACCCTAAATATAAAAAAATGAAGCACACCTTGCTCCAGTGATCATTATTTTATATGTCAAATTTGCCTTTCGTGTTACGTTAACATTAGCCCAGCAGCTACTTGTGTATCTCAAGCTCGCCCCGATAGGTATATGGAACCTAATTAGCCATTATATAAGTGGCCGGATTGAGACGGCCGTCCGGCCAGACTGGTTATTTATCAGCCTGCAGAGGTTGTGAAGCAAATGATGTTAACAGAAAAAGTACGTGTTTTGAATACTCCTCGAAATAAAATTTAGCCCCAGTGGTTTAATTTTGTAATAACTCACGTGCATGCAAATATAGCGGGTCAACAGAACTGACTGCCGGGGTTTTGTTTGCTTGCTTCTACTTACAAGAAAATATGTCATATGGAATATTTTCTACGTTTACTGGTTCCACCTCTTTCTATCATTACCTTCACCTTAGCCAACATACTGTGCGAATAAAAAAACTTCAAAGCTACCGGCAACGAACTGGCAATTTTATTAATCATATAATAAGTAAAATTATCGCAATATTTCATGCAGCAGAGCCAGCGGTGTTTATTACCGATGAACTCCTCGTACTTGCTGGTATTATGTCTGAGATACCGCCTGTGAAGTGAGAGAGAATACACGCTGTCTGGCCTGCGGAGCATGCATCGAATTGGAAACATTGTATCTTTCTGACCTTCCTCACCGTACGTGCTATCGCAAGGAATGCATCAAATTTCTAGAGCAGACATATCCTTTTAACCAAAACTCATGTTTTTTCTGCGCAAGTTCGTGTCCTCCAACTCCACGTGTTACGACTGATATACAGAGCATTAGAAATAGATAAACATATATGCGAAACCTCAACAAGGTCAACACCATTGAACGGCTGTAAAGTTCTCACCCAGTAGTAATCCATTAGTAAGGTTTTCATCAACACAAATACTTAATGCTACCTGTAGGCAAGGTTCGCGACTTGCATTGTAAAAAATCCATCTCTGGGTTGATCAATGACAAGCTGGGGGAGTTACCGTGTACTAATGCTGCCACTGGCACCTGTGTTGTGTCCTAATTTTTCTGAAAGACCCCGCATCTCATTATTACAGCCTTTGATAAAATGTTATTACGGAACCCGTTTACATTAACCTTGTTACTGATATAGTGTATTTTTTTCTGCAGGACCCAAATTCTCGCGATACAGAGGAGACATTCCCATAGAGACAGCGACAAAAACGCCCAAACCACGCACCACCACAGGTTAGTTGCGCCGGATATACATTGTTCCCGTTTTTTTGCTTCTAAGGCGTCATTAACATGTTTTCTTTCTTACATCATTTTCCGTTCAGTTTAATTTGATTTATCTGAATCACATCGAATCCGATCTGTCATAATATCTATACAGAAACTAAAACTAAACAATTGAAAGAAAATCAAATTTTAAGGAAAGAATCCGAGAAAAATAAATACATATTTTTAAGTTTTTCTGTTAAATTAATCTACTCACGTCAGTTTGATGAAGGCCTCCGACCAGGTTGGCCGTAAGCAAACGGTACGGAAAATTTTAGGCTTGTGTCTGAGAATTTTCATGTTTAGATTAATCTATATTTTCATTTTATTCTTTTTAATTTCAGCAACCGACTGTGGCATGACTCCTGCAGACATAGTGTTTGTTCTCGACTCCTCAAGAAGTATATGGAGAGTGGACTTCACACAACAGCTCAAATTTGTGAAAGATGTAGTTAGCTCATTCAGTATTTCGAAGAACAAGATTCAAGTTGCTGTTTTGATATTCAGTAGTCAGCCACAAGTACAGTTTTTCCTCAACGAATACCACACCACTGCTGATGTGGTAAAGGCTATCGATAAAATCCGACAAAGGCCTGGAGAAACCTACACTGGGGATGCGCTGATAACTATGAGGCGTGATGTTTTCTCCACCAGAAATGGAGCGCGGCCAGGCGCGAGAAAGATCGGAATAGTCATAACAGACGGCTTATCAACCGTACCCACTGAGACGGACAGTGCGGCCAAGGCGGCAAAAGAGGCGGGCATTAAAATGTTTGCCATTGGAGTTGGCGAAATTGCAGATTTCTCGGAAATAAAACGTATTGCCAGTAAACCTGAGAATGTCTTCACGGTCAAAGGATATGATGCTCTTTATAAGATCCGAGATGAGTTAACACGGAAAACTTGTGGCGTGTTAAACGATCCAGCAGCAACTTCAGGTAACCACATTTTGGTAAATACTGCTCACAGGGGTGTGCAACCAGCTAATAGAATCGTTGACCGCAAAAAGATAAGGCACTCTCAAAGACGCAACATTTACCGTCTTACATCTCTAGTTATTTCAGCGTAAGAGAATATGATCTTAGAAAAAACCCAAATGCTCTTCAGAATCTGGAAAAACACTTGTCTTTGAAGCACCGCGCTAACTTCCATTAGAACTTGCCATTTTAAAACAATCTTTCGTTTTCATTCACATCTAAAAGTAAGAAAATTCATTTAAAAGTACATGATGGAAAATAATCATAGTGAAAAATCAGTTAAATGCATCCTTCACAATTCTGTAATGCAATGGTAGGTAACTGGTAATATTGATAATATGTAAAACGTAAAAAAAATTATTGGATACTTTTTAGGGACAACTCCTCCTCCGATCCATGGCGGATGGAACACTTGGGAATCATGGACCACCTGCACACTCACTTGTGGAGGTGGTACTCAACATAGAATGAGATTGTGCAATAACCCCTCCCCGGCACACTTCGGAAAAAACTGCCATGGCTCTAAAGCAGATTTCAGAGGGTGCAATATTCAAAACTGCCCGGAAGACGGGAACTGGTCTCACTGGAGTCCGTGGAGCACGTGTTCTAAGTCATGTGAAGGGGGGACGAAAACGCGATATCGAATGTGCAATGATCCCACCCCTAAACATGGCGGGCAGCCGTGCAAGGGGGATAAAGAAGAGATAAGCTCATGCAATCTGCAGCCGTGTTCTATGCCTTTGGACGGTGCTTGGTCAACATGGGCGGAGTGGAGTAGCTGTTCCAGTTCGTGTGATAGCGGTTTCAAAAGGCGTTTTCGTTACTGTAATTCACCTGCTCCGGAACGAGGAGGGGAAGATTGCGTTGGCCTTGACGAGGATATTGTCCCGTGCAAAGTTCGAGAGTGCCCCGTGAATGGCGGTTGGTCAGATTGGGAACAAACTGATTGCAGTGTTAGTTGCGGTGGCGGTTTGGCAGTACGGACTCGCACCTGCACAGCACCAAAACCAAGCAACGGCGGAGAAGACTGCCGAGGCGATACGAAAGAAACGCTATCCTGTAATACTCAAAAATGTCCAGTGAATGGAAAATGGGAGCCGTGGAGTCCGTGGTCATCTTGTACGAAAAGCTGTGAAGGAGGCACAAAATCGCGCAAAAGAAAGTGCGTGCCTCCTCAGCATGGCGGAAAAGATTGTAATGGAGCGGACGAGGAGACAGTCTCGTGTAACACTGACCTCTGTCCAATCGATGGTTACTGGACATCGTGGAGTGCTTGGACAGCATGTAGCGCAACCTGCGGGGAAGGTAAAAAGATGAAGATGCGAGTGTGCATGCCTCCGTCTTATGGTGGACTGCCGTGTGGACAGGGGGAGACCACAATGCAACAAAGCTGCAAAGTAAAGGAGTGTCCAGGTGGGTACATACAGCGCTTTGTTGATGACCTTCGTTGAGACCGTCTAAGCTTGAAATAAGCGAGTGAGGGCCATTTCGTTTTTCTAATGTTAATCTCAAACAGTTCCTTTACCGGCAAATGATTCTTTTTAATTCATTTTCCAAAAGACAGACAGCTGATTCTTGCTAATAACAAATGTGGCTCTTTTCGCTTATTATCAATATTAATGTAACTTTACATCTTCCAGTTGCTGGTAATTGGGGCGACTGGTCTGGTTGGACAAAGTGTTCTGTCCCATGTGGAGGCGGTAAACAGACACGACAGAGAGCATGTGACAACCCAGCACCTGCACACGGGGGACAAGAATGCCAAGGGGATAGGGAGCAATCTCAAGAATGCAACAAAAAAGCCTGTGCAGACGAATGTAAGTCCTATATAGTTATGTTTAGGCTTGATGATTGCTTTTAGTCTAAAGAACTATATCTTGATAGTTCAAAATATAGAGACAAGTTGAATTACCCAAGTAATTTTCTTCGATTTTTTTTTCTTCAGCCAAACCCGAACTGGTGAAATGCGGAGAAAATCCTGCCGACATAGTATTTGTGGTCGACGCATCTTCAAGTATTTGGCCAGAAGATTTCAAGAAGTTAAGGATTTTTCTGCGCGACGTGGTAGCTGAATTTAACATCGGGAAAGATAAAACCCAAGTTGCTCTCATGCTTTTCAGCGACCGCCCCCGTGATCAATTTTACCTGAACACATACAGCAAGAAAGACTATCTTCTCCGTCACATGTTAGCCGTGCAACAAATGGGAGGAGGTACACGAACAGACAAAGCTCTGGAAAAAGTAATGACAGGACGTTTTCTGAAACCTCAGTTTGGTGCCAGAGCCGACGCCAAGAAAGTTGTGATTGTAATTTCTGATGGCCAGTCATATTACCCGGAAAAGACCTCTGAGGCTGCGGCAAAGTTAAAAAAATTCACTTCGTCCCCGCCCATTGTCCTCGCGTTGGGAATAGGTGGCCAAGTGAACTTTAGGGAACTCTACAGCATAGCTACCTCTCCCGTCCACAGCCACGTATTCCGTGCGATTGACTACAATTCGTTAGCACAGATTAAAGAAATGGTTGCAGAAAAAGCATGTGAAGGTAAGGATGCACAGGAAATAAGTGTGAACGTTTTCTTTTTTCTTTTTCTCTTTCTTTTTTTTTTTGGGGGGGGGGGGTGGAGGAGGTATAAACGTGTATTGCTATAACAGGAAAGTAATTTCGTCGTAACCTTTTCAACGACGTAACAGCAATTTCACATTCCATTTGCATGGGTAGCGAAGGCGCAATTCCTCATGAAATCAAGATATTCTTTAGACTATTTATTCCCACTCCTATTAAGTTTTAGAGACGGTTTAAAATTGATGCAGAAATTGTCATCAGGCTTATATGATTGAGCCACCGGGCGCGACCTATTGTTCAAAAGTAATTTAACACCCACCTTTGATTGGTAATGCCACTGTCAACCTTAAATTTATGAATTCATCGCACTTCATATTATCCCGTTTCTTCTTGAAAACGAGTTCTACAATCACTAGAGTCAAAACTTGGATGTTTAAATTTCAGTCTGCAGACGATCATTAGTGAACGCGGCACCAGTCAAACACTAATTGTCAGTTGCGATCTTCCTCCCTTGTCTGTAGCGTAATAAGTTATTCTGGTACTCTTGATTGAACAAGACCAAATGCTGGATTTTTTTTTACAAGTGGAAGGTTCGCGTAGCGTTTTTTTCACAATATAGATAAATGAAAATCGTAGATAACGTATTTTATTCATCAAAAAACATTTTATTTTCAGGTACCCGATAGCACAGATTAAGATCTGCGTGGTGCTACGTTAACTGGTGCTTTTCACCCAGGAATACCAAGGAATATTTCCACTTTTTGTCCGCGTCAGTGAGTCTCAGGAACGTCTATGCACAAAGTCTGCCTGCGGATCAGTGTGGAGCGTCTCATCTCGTTTTTCGCTCGACTTCATTCGATTCCACTTCTGGGATATTTTCAAAAACGAAATTAGAAGGGAGAATTTTTAAATTTTTCTTCAGTGAAGTTAATTAGAATTTATGTAGAATTGAATTCAAAATATCTGGGATGTTTTCGGGGCTTATCTGTTCTAAAATAAAAGTTCTACGAACTATTAGTACCCATATCCTTTGGGGTTTCACTTTAAATTAGTGTATTAAGAATTCCAGAAATTTCACTTATTTCAAAATTTCAGGATGCTTGTCATCGGAGTGATGGGTTGTAAAACAGCGTTATCAACCGTCATAACGCCCAGGTTTCCTGTCTAGATACAATTACTTCCTATTTCATAGGGAATTGCCTATCAAAAAAAAAAAAAAAATGTGACGGATATAACTGGGAAAAGCGATCAGCCAAAGAAGACATCTCTTAAGATTAATTTATTACGCATATATTCTTTGTATTTATACATTTCATATGTACATATGCAGCTTGCATGTAACTCATTCATATATTTTTATGTACTCTTGGAAAGCAGTTTGCCTTGTTCAAATATACTGTGATATTTCATATGTGAATAAATGTGAGAACAATCAAAATGGTTTGACTTGCTTCAATGCTTTTAATCCCTACTAACAAATTGGGAAACTGCAACTATAAAGAACTTGTAAACATTTTCATAGAAATACCCTTAAAATTCATGCCACTTAGCAGATATAATATAAAACTAACATTTGTTTCTTTTGTAAATAAACATGTTGAACCCCATCGGTTTTATTTTAACACAACACAATCTTTCTCTCTGTCTCTTTCTCTCTCTCTCTCACACACACAAACACACAGTACTGAAATCCAGATAACAAAAAAAAAAAAAAAAAAAAAAAAAAAAATCAAATACGCTCAAACACATCATACAAGGCCTATTGTAACATTCTTCTGTCTAACAAGCTTAAAAAGGTGCTTCTTGAAGAGTTCTAAAAGTTCCTCTTTGATTTCTGGTATAGATATCATTTGCCGCAACCTCTGGTCTCGCCACATCCAGTCAAGAATTATGTGTTGAATCTGGTCAACTTTTAGAGCACCTAAAACAAATCAAATGTGCAGTCAATTTAATTCTGGCTTTGCTAGCTAACCGTATCATTCACATCAAATCATAATTTTTATTTTCGGTTCAAGGGAGGACTTGTTCATGTCAAATTGAATGAGTGCCAAGTGTAACAGATATATCAATTTATAATCAGGTTATTTAATATTTAAGAACGAGAAAAAATCTTAAAACTTCAAGCCTGCTATAAATCACTGAAAATATTAACATTCTAACACATGTACTTAATAGTTGAAATGCACCCTACCTTCCTCAATAAGGGCATTTATCCTGTGAGGTGTACCTACTCCCATCTGGATCACTGTACTGTCCAAGTACTTCTTCTGTTCTTCTATCTGCATTTTCAAAACAAAACCCATTTTTACATACATATTTTAATAACGGCCCTTCATACTAATGGAGATCAATTTTTTCAAGCCTCTTAAATCATATACATAATTCATATTTAAAAATTGTTCTACATAATGTTGCCAAATGACCAAACTGCTTCTTGTGAGATTTAAAATGGGGTCGCTCCTGGTGATGTTAGTGAGACTGTTTAAGCTAAACCAGGGCCCCGTAACTCGAAAGCATCGCGCACTGCAACCGAGCACAAGCATCTTGATTCCATAACTCGCTCATATAATACATTGTAGCCTCTATGTGATATCGCTATTTGCAATACACGATGCTTTCGAGTTATGGGGCCCAGGTCTTAACATACCCATTCTACAGACATTTGTGCTACTGAGGCATCACCATCAAATAACTTGGGACAACCTAATCCATATTCATCACTTAATTCTAATGTCAGCAAGCAATTTACCTTCATGTGCTTGGCAAATAGTTTAGCCACTTTACACTTTTCTTTGAATGTTTTCTGTATTTCTCTGTAATTGACATAATGGAGAAACAACTGAAAACCATTATAATCGAATTGGTCTGAAATTTTATCTAAAATTGTAAAAAAAAGTAAAAATTATCTATTTTTTCTAATTAGACATATTCATATATATAACCTTTTTTTATTCCATGCAATAATTCATCACAGGTAATAGATGGGATGTTTTAAGTAAGAAAAAATTATCTATTTTTTCTAATTAGACATATTCATATAAATAACTTCTTTTTATTCCATGCAATAATTCATCACAGGTAATAGATGGGATGTTTTAATAGCAATCCCATTATACAACTACTTTGTGGAGAAAAAAAAAATCAAAGGCCACCTTTCAGATCTGCTATCCTTTAAGTGAAACACAAAAATAAACAAACATGTTAAATCAAGTGCTTCTGCCCTGAGCTTTCCTGCCTGATTTGATTAACTGGATGAAAGAGCAGTTTTGCCGCGGTAAAGTTAACTGACCTGTTGAGGTGAACTGCCCTGGATGCGGCACTACAAATAACCAGCACTAGAGGTGCTCCATTCTCCTGCTTCTGGACTTTCACCAAACGCTTCCACTTGGGGAGAACCTGTCTCATATAGTCAGCCACCTGGCAGTTCAAGGATGCACATTTCATAAAATGACTGTCTAGAATAAGGAAAAAAAAATAGGTTCATTGATCAGAAACTGTCTATGGCAACAAGTAGGCATTTGTCTCTTACAAAAGACAAGGCTAGGCTTACTGTTTTTTCAATTTATTCTTTGATTACAAATAACATATTTTATACATATTGTGTACCCAATGGAGAAAATGTCTATTTTATATTTTACTATATCTATATGTACTTTTAAAATTGTTATTGTAGTCTAAGTAATGCTGTTATAGAATAGAATTTATTATTAATAGGTCAAAACTGTTGTGTGTTTGAATAAATTAACAAAATTAAAAATATAATTTATTTGAATTTGGAAACGTGTGATAAATTTAAGATTTTTTATGTCAGTTATTCTTTGTTTGGTAGTACAACAGTCATCACAACTAGAGGGTCTCTTTTTTTCAGCTAAAAGCATTCTAAAGCATGCCTGAACAACATGATCATCAAGGTGCAATTTCTCTTCTGCTTTTCTCAAAGTCATTGTTTTAAAAAAAGAACAACCAGAACAAACATAACAAGACTAACCACAATTTGAATTTTGTAGAAACAACAGCTGATACATAATATACTAGAGAATTAGAGTGTGTGAAAGTTTTCTCTAAAAATCACCACCAATTTAAAACAAGAAGTTCAACTTTTGCTTATAACAATTATATGTATTCAAATATGTTTGTACTGAGACAAAAATTCAGAGAAAAATATTCCTCACCATCAAGCTGCACTTCATCCATTTCCACTGCTGATAATTTGTCTTGAAAATGTTTCTGAACTGAATCTATAAAGTCTGAACATGTTACTGCTTCAGGCTTCTGCTCAGCAAGGACTTGACTCAGGGTTTTCTGTTATCAAAACATAATGAATAAATAATATTTCTTGTGCCAAAAAGCTACATCAGTGTAAAAAACAGATGACAGTTACATAATACAAAGCATATAAATGAAAAATTGCAAAATAAAAAAGATTGATGATAAGATCAAACAGAGCCATTTAGCAATGATAAAGGTCACTGGTAATGATCTAAAGTTTTCAGATATGGCTTTCGAGAATTTATGATAAAAGTTTTAGTTTAATTGACTACATAAAAGGGTTTTGTGATTGTTGGAGTATTTCAAGTTTCAAATGTTTTAATAGGCAGGTTCCTTCAAAATATTACTTTCTTGCAAAAATATTCTTGTATCCCCTTCCAGTCCATCCCCATCCTCCTAACCTCCATTCTATCCATTAGTATTCACATTGCTTTACTACAAATGAAGTATGCAGCTGTATTCTGTGTATAACTGTGTTCATCATATTTTCAATTTTCATGTGGAAATTAGACTGAAGCGCAAACACTCACTTTCTTGTTTTTTCTTTTTGACTTTTTATTTTGTGGAGTGTCAATTTCACTATCACATCCCTCAAATTTTCTTTTCTTTTCTAGTGGAAGAGATATGTCTTCTTTTTCCTCTTCAACTTCACCCTAAAAAAGCCAAGTTTGTTAAGCACTACAGGTAACATGGACTCTAAAAAACTAGCAAGTGACTCAATTCCAAAACTGTGCAAA
>NW_019775605.1:0-37347 GCF_001039355.2 Lingula anatina | reverse complement strand
AAAAAAAAAAAAAAAAAAAAAAAAAAAAAAAAAAAAAAAACAGAATAATTAGCGTAAATGTATAATAATCATGCTGATTTTCGAAAACCAACCTGCTTCTTTACCAAACAAAGCCATTCAGTAAATTTCAAATAAAACAAAAAATATGGTTTAGAATTAAGTTATTTGGCAAATGTCATGTGTTGGACAGCGACAGCAATGTACGAACAGACAGACCAATCAAAATATATACACACACTTACAGTGTCTGTATATAAAAATGGAATGAAACAGAGTCCAAGTGCTTAACAGGTTGATCAATGATTCCCGAGTTGGAGAAAATTGTCTTTTTTCTGAGAAAAATTCCTTTTTTGGTGAGTAAATCCTGTATAAAATGTCTTTGAGGTTATGTGTTCTGTTACCCAAAGTCTGGCATGAAATTCATGCATTACCATTCATATTTACAGTTTCTGATATATGTATTCTGCTAACAGACAAAATCTGGGGGGGCAAGATGCATACTTGTTCTTGATGGGAGTTGACATGCAAACTGGTCATCATTTTACACTTTATGAAGGCTTCGTTTTCATGTGTTAACTAGCAAAGCATACAGATACGTAAATAGGAGTGCTAATGTATGTTTTTTGTTTTACCCCAAATCAGGCTTAAAAATGGGTATATATAAAACTTATAAAATTATTACCATGGTTTGTCTTCAGAAAAAGTATGATTTTTTTCTGGTGACATCATAAAAGCTCTTGTGGGGGTGAAAGTGTTATTTTTGGTTTCTTTATGTTCTCTACATGCACTACTTGTGCCTGGTCTTCTTTCAGAAAAATTCCGAATGCAAACACAAGAGCTGGGGTGCAGGAGCTGTGCTGTGCACTATATAGGACAGTGTGGCCGATCTTTCTGACACAATTCCGTTCAGATTTTCGGTCTTATAAGCTGGATAGATCTACGTTTTTACCTGCACTAAGTACACGTACCGTGACTTAGGCAATGGTCAAATATGATTTAAAAGAAAAAACTCAAGTAAGTCAGATACTTATCCTCACATCATTGTCAAATAATCTCAACGACCTAAACTAAAGTAATGAAAGTAATTACTGGAATTTACCTTCTCTATCCACCACTCATCATCTAAGCTATCGACCATTATTTGAAATCAGCCTTCTGGGGCAGAGACAGACAGAAACCCACGTGTATGTCGTTCGCTCCTGATCTCGTGTACGAAGGATTACTCTTATCATTTAGGAGGTTAGAAATATGAGCATTGTGGTTGTTGAGCCCTCGCCTGTTCAGCTATCACATTTATAAGAGCAGAATGATATACTTACTATACAGAAGAAATTGAAGGCTCCAAAATTTCTTTTATAAATTCGTGTACCTGTGATGTACACAACGACTTAAGTGCCATGGTTTTCTTTTTTTATTGCCTTTCTGATAATGGTACACGTGATAGGCCTACACACTACTGCAGTAGTCTACAACAACTTGCCATGATTTTTTATAATTATTTCTTTATTTTTTTTATTATTTTTTTACTTAACTGAATCACGGATGTCATTGCTGCAGTTACATGTTTATTAGGGTAGACTAGAGAGGTCATTTGTCTCAAATTATCATTTCACTGATAATGCTGCATCCATCGGGTATACAACATTTCTCATCACATCAGTTTAAGGTAATTTAATCTGATTGCTTTTCTTATTCTTGCAAAACCGGTTGATGGTTCTAGTCGAAAGAAATTTTACGGTTTTACCCAAGCGTATATTTTAGTATTTTCCAGCCAAACTGAATTTTCCCCGAAAATTTTCTGCGGCTCACGACTCATTTGATTCAATGCTTTATACCATTTTCAACAAAAGGATTTAGTTCCTTATAACTGGCCAGTCAATGACAATCATGTGCACTTTTTTAAGAAGAGAATAGTGATATTGGGTACATGTAGGCTTACTTTTCAGATCTATTTGAGGGGTCTTATCGTTTTTAAGATCTGGATTGAAAAAGATAAGTTTTACAGAATACATGTATGTATACAACATATATGACTCTGGGGCATTTTAGAACATCTATTAATCAATTAAATGATCGATCGATTAATTAATTGATTGATTGGTGGGCTATTCTCGCTTTCAGAAACTTCTTCCCTTCAAGCTGGCTAAATTAGATGATAAATATCATAGCATATTATAATTTATCAACTTTCTTTAAAATTACCAAGGTGTCTATTTTGTTTTGAAATGGTCAGAAAACACCTGCTCCCAGATCACTTACTGTAAGCTTAAAAATTAAGCTTAAAATTTGAAACACGGCAAACGTTTATAGCCTACAAAATATTATCATATTTTTAAAGAGTATTTCCCAAACTCTCTCACTTACACTTAAATTGTTACATTAGGCCCCTATTAAAGATGTACACAGAGACGAGGAAAGTACATATAATGGCACTGTAGAACNAAAAAAAAAAAAAAAAAAAGGAAAAAAAAAAAAATAATAATAATAATAATAATAATAATAATAATTAATTGATTTTCGAAAGCAACCTGCTTCTTTACCAAACAAAGCCACTCAGTAAATTTAAAATAAAACAAAAATATGGTTTAGAAGTTATGGGGCGAATGTCATATGTGTTGGACAGCGACAGCGATGTATGAACAGACAGACCAATCAGAATATATACAGACACTTACAGTGTCACTCATATTTACACTTACAGTGTCTGTATATAAAAATGGAATAAAACAGAGTCCAAGTGCTTAACAGGTCGATCAATGATTCCCGAGTTGGAGAAAATTGTCTTTTTCCTGAGAAAAATTCCTTTTTGGTGAGTAAATCCTGTATAAAATGTCTTTGAGGTTATGTGTTCTGTTACCCAATGTCTGGCATGAAATTCGTGCATTACCACTCATATTTACAGTTTCTGAAATGTATTCTGTGCTAACAGATAAAAGCAAAGATCTCAAAAAGTGTAAAATGATGACCAGCACAGCCAGTACATATCAGAATCGTCAATAGGAGTGCTAACGCATGAATTTTCGTGCTAGTGCATCCACTGTGATGTGGGAGCTCTCAAATTCGCTCCTGTAAAGGCCAACTAGTTTTTCTCGTCAACAGAGCCAGGTAAGGTGAGACCCATCTGCTTGTCTACCAGCTACAGTGTAGGTGGCTGTCAAATCATACACAGGCGCTCTGGAGCAACAAACTACTTAATTCTTGATGGGAGTAGACATGCAAACTGGTTATCATTTTACACTTTATGAGGGCTTCGTTTTCATGTGCACCCCACCAAAATATCATACTTTTTCTGGAGACAAATTATATGAATAATTTTATAACAAGAAATTTTATATATACCCATGCATTTTTAAGCCTGATTTTGGGTAAAACAAATATCATACATTGGCACTCCTATTTAAGTATCTGTATGCTATAGGACAGTGTGGCCGATCTTTCTGACACAATTCCGTTCAGATTTTTGATCTTATAAGCTGGACAGATCTACGTTTTTACCTGCACTAAGTACACGTACCGTGACTTAGGCAATGGTCAAATATGATTTAAAAGAAAAAAATCAAGTAAGTCAGATACTTATCCTCACATCATTGTCAAATAATCACAAAGACCTAAAATAAAGTAATGAAAGTAATTACGGGAATTACCCTCTCTATCCACCACTCATCATCTAAGCTATCGACCATTATTTGAAATCAGCCTTCTGGGGCAGAAACAGACAGAAACCCACGTGTATGTCGCTCGCTTCTGATCTCGTGTACGAAGGATTACTCTTATCATTTAGGAGGTTAGAAATATGAGCATTGTGGTTGTTGAGCCCTCGCCTGTTCAGCTATCACATTTATAAGAGCAGAATGATATACTTACTATACAGAAGTGATTGAAGACTCCAAAATTTATTTTATAAATTCGTGTACCTGTGATGTACACAACGACTTAAGTGCCATGGTTTTCTTTTTTTATTGCCTTTCTGATAATGGTACGCGTGATAGGCCTACACACTACTGCAGTAGTCTACAACAACTTGCCATGATTTTTTATAATTACTTCTTTATTTTTTTATTATTTTTTTACTTAACTGAATCACGGATGTCATTGCTGCAGTTACATGTTTATTAGGGTAGACTAGAGAGGTCATTTGTCTCAAATTATCATTTCACTGATAATGCTGCATCCATCGGGTATACAACATTTCTCATCACATCAGTTTAAGGTAATTTAATCTGATTGCTTTTCTTATTCTTGCAAAACCGGTTGATGGTTCTAGTCGAAAGAAATTTTACGGTTTTATCCAAGCGTATATTTTAGTATTTTCCAGCCAAACTGAATTTTCCCCGAAAATTTTCTGCGGCTCACGACTCATTTGATTCAATGCTTTATACCATTTTCAACAAAAGGATTTAGTTCCTTATAACTGGCCAGTCAATGACAATCATGTGCACTTTTTTAAGAAGAGAATAGTGATATTGGGTACATGTAGGCTTACTTTTCAGATCTATTTGAGGGGTCTTATCGTTTTTAAGATCTGGATTGAAAAAGATAAGTTTTACAGAATACATGTATGTATACAACATATATGACTCTGGGGCATTTTAGAACATCTATTAATCAATTAAATGATCGATCGATGAATTAATTGATTGATTGGTGGGCTATTCTCGCTTTCAGAAACTTCTTCCCTTCAAGCTGGCTAAATTAGATGATAAATATCATAGCATATTATAATTTATCAACTTTCTTTAAAATTACCAAGGTGTCTATTTTGTTTTGAAATGGTCAGAAAACACCTGCTCCCAGATCACTTACTGTAAGCTTAAAAATTAAGCTTAAAATTTGAAACACGGCAAAGGTTTATAGCCTACAAAATATTATCATATTTTTATAGAGTATTTCCCAAACTCTCTCACTTACACTTAAATTGTTACATTAGGCCCCTATTAAAGTTGTACACAGAGACGAGGAAAGTACATATAATGGCACTGTAGAATGAAACATAAGACCACTGACCCGTTTAAAGCTAATTGAGATGTACTTAAAATAAATGTTTGAGTTTCACGCTGGCGGCTTTGTTGCAGTTGACCATGGTGTCAGGACGAGCAGCTAGCTCCTAACTAGAGTTGTCCCGACCTGACGTCACACTGGACGTGACCTGCCATCAGACACCTGTACGGTGTAACGAAACTGAGGGTCAGTGTAACATAAAGTCCGCCTTTCATTTAGTTATAATGGTTAGGGTTAGCCTGACCTAAGTGAGTCAAAATCTAGGGTGAGACTTACCTGTACAAATGAATGGGAACTCTAATATGGGGGACTCTCTGTCACGTTACACCGGGTTAAAATCCATACAAGATAGATAAAACAGACATTGCACTGCATCAAGCCTTACATGGTATATAACTTCGCAAGAGCTAAGTAGGCCTACTAGTATGCCCGGCAAAAGAATTGCAAAATATTCAACTCTTTAAAAACGGAGATAAATAATAAAACTCGGGGGTTTATTTTCTTCAATATCTCTGGCAGTGAAAATTGTTTTGTCAAAATAAAGAGAGAGACTGTCGTAACAAACTGACTGATTTAAACTTGGAAGAATAAAACTCTGGCCTGAAGTGATGAAGTCAAAAGGACAACAATTACTCTTCATTTTTGACGGGAAAAGTGCCAGAAACGGATTTTCCTGGGGTAAACGACATGCAATGCTCCCATACTAACCTATCGTTAATGAATCCGTTCCGATATTCGAAGATAGTCGATTTTATGATTTTCTCGGCTTTTTTTAAAGAGATTATTACGGAGAGTAGGCATCTATGCAGGCCCACGTGGTCAAGTGTCAAGCACAGATATAAGAATACTTGCGATAACCACCGTTTTGGTGGTAAAATGGACTTTATTAGATTTCTATGTGTTGTTTACGATGTGTTTATTGACTTTTGAATCTCAAATGAAGAGCTGTCATACCTTTTGATAAGGTCATCAAGGCAAATCAAATTTACATGCATTGTGCGTCCGTGTGTAGGCCTGCGGGAGTACTTAGATATCTTTGCGTCATGCAAATTTGAAATGAGTTGAACCAAGGAGGGCATCACATTCAGGCAAAACGAAAAGAAAGTATGGCCGATCACGAAGTTTTATACCAAGCGATAGTTACGGCACTTATTGTGCTTCTGTTATATTCTATTTTCTTCAGATTATGGAAATGGTACAGCATCTTCAGACTGCTCCCTCCTGGTCCTTGGGGGTGGCCATTTATTGGATACCTCCCTAAACTTAAGACGAACAGGCATCTGGTCCTAACGGAGTTAAGGAAGACGTACGGCGATGTGTATTGCCTGAAAATAGGAGTACATCGAGCTGTTGTTCTGAATGGGTTGGAAACCGTTCGCCACGCCTTAGTTCATTTAGGGGAAAACTTTGCAGGTAAGAAAGACACCTGTTGGGTTAGGACCTAGATGTCCTATATCATTTCAGTTTTTGAAGTTCAAAGGAAACAGTTATGGGTAATTTCATATCTATTAGTTTACTTGCAAGCTTGCATCTGATATGTGGAACTACAGACCAACTATTAACTAATAGGTTATTGCTTCAGCCTTACAGAACTTCATTTTAATAAATTTTGATAAATTTTGGAATTCATTCAGAAATCTGAATGGTTGTTTTGCATAGTGGTCAAACAAGAAGAGCAAAAACTGAAACCATCCATCACAAAACATATAAATAATTGTTATGATTTGCGAACATCTTTTTCGTCGTTACAACTTGTTGGTTGCAATGTGAAATGCTCCGTCTCTGTAAAAAAAACAATCAACGTAGAATAACTAACGTTTAGATTGGCATGCACAGGTCGCTGAAGTGTACTGAAGAATTGCAATATACTCGTGCTTTTAAAAGCATTTTATTTTTGTAATATTTAAATTTTTATTGCAGGACGGCCGAGTTTTCATACGTTTCAGTTCATTGAAAACGGTAATAGCATGGCCTTTTGCGATTTTGGTCCTCGTTGGAAAGTGAGAAGAACAATTGCCTTAAATGGACTGCGTGCGTTTTTAAGGGATAAGGTTCACCCTGTTGAGATTGCAATGACAGAAGAAGCAATATATCTGGTAGAGACATTCTTGGGCAATAGTGGAAAGCCTTTCAATCCAGAAAACAGCGTATATCTTTCACTTGGTTCTATAACATTCGGTTTGTGTTTTTCGGATCACACGTTAGGCCGCAGCGATGCTGACTATCTGAAACTGATAAAAAGCGTCCGCGACTTTACTCAGAATGTTGCGGCGTGTAATTTGGTTGATATTTTGCCATGGCTTCGATATTTATGGAAAGACAAGCTCAAAAGTTTCATTGAAGTTAATAACACACTGCAATCCATTCTAAGTCGACAAGAGAGAGAGCACCTCGCAACTTTTGAGGAAGGTCACATGCGGGACATATTGGATTCCTTTATTAAAACTTGCCGTGAAATGAACGAAGAAATTAAACAAGAAGTTCAACTCAAAGACGAGCATATAACTAACATAGCTGCAGATTTTCTTCGTGCAGGTACTGTCACTGTGTCGGCGACGCTAACATGGGCTCTGCTCTACATGATAACATATCCCAAAATACAAGAACGTCTGCAAAAAGAAGTCGATGACGTCATTGGTCCAGGGCGAAATCCACGATTGGATGACATGGGGTCTTTACCGTATGCAGAGGCGTTCATCTTGGAGACGCTGAGGAAATCCTCAATTTCCCCACTGTCTTTGCCCCACGCTACCACCAAGGACACTACTCTGTATGGATATCATATCCCCAGGGGCACTTGGGTGATCCCTAATTTGTTTTCGATAAGTCACGATGAAAAATTTTGGACGGACCCCCATGTTTTCAGACCAGAACGCTTCTTAACGCCAGAGAACACTGTGGATGAGATTCTCGCCAAGAGTTTCCTCCCCTTCAGTGCCGGCAAACGGCGTTGTTTAGGGGAATTACAGGCGCGCTGGGAACTTTTTCTTTTTGTCGCAACTGTCGTTCAACGTTGTCACTTTGAGAAAGTGCCCGGGGAAACGTATGACTTGACTCCTGAATTCGGACTGGTTCTGCATCCAAAACATTTTAATATCATAGCCAAATCGCGTTAGTTCGTGCTATTGAGACAATGATGACGCTGCATTTTACTTGGGCGTATTTTACTCTTCCATATTGAGTAACTAGATAAATGAAATGCATACAAATCCCCTATGGTGTTAAAACACGTAATAGGCCTATTATTAAGAGATATCATAGAAATATTCATCATAGCATGTGGCCTATACATTGTGTACAGTACTAAATACTGTGGCCATGCAGGTTTTTGGGTAGCATAATAAAGGCTTGGCCAAGCAACATCCCAAAGATAGTTTATGCGACTATTCATACCTATCTATACTATCTGTGAATATCAACATGTAAAAGCACTTAAATACTATATATTACAAAATTAAAACAAGTTTATCTCGCATAAAACACATAATAATTTTCACATTCATTGTAACATGTCGCTTGGAGTAATAAAAACATAAATGTGCTAGTAGCAGAACAAAACGAAAAGTAAAAGACTTAATTAAGAGGAACATTTTTTCATTTGAGTTTTAAGTAAGTAAGAAGGTCACATACGTTGTGCATAGAGCTTTTCTTTACTTACTGTATGTGTGTGTGTGTGTGTGTGTGTTCACTGTATGAAGCACATGTTTTCAATCACGTTTATGTGCCACTCTGAAGAAGATTCTATTTTACAATGATAAGTTGTGGTGTCCTCTCTAAAATAGGGTGTCACAATTACAGCTTACAACACCACATTTTTATACATACGTGTCCCTTGGCAGACTACCTGTAATATGAGGCGTGACTTGTGTAATGTTGGTTCAATCTGGTCAAAATCGGGACCTGAACTTCACAACATACTTTACATATAGGTCTACAGCCTTTGAAATGAATATTGTTAACGATGTTAAATTATGGGTGGTAGCTTGGATTGGGAATAAAAGCTGCCACAGACTGAATAATGCATTGCGTTTTCGCATGCGACAGGGTAAAATGAATTATAATTTATCACTGGGTGATCAAAAGGTTGAGGTTGTGTAAGCACAACACCTCCATATTTCATATTGCATAACAAACGTCTCCTTTCCGTTCTTGGCATCTTGGATCCATCACTGTCTAATAACATAAGAAATATATCTATGAGGTCATATGCTAATGCTGAGAGGGTTTGCAAATTTGCATGTAGTTTTTGCTTCAGGCGATAGGTAGCGACTGTTGTCACATTCCATGACTTTACAGAGAAGTACAAGAAGGCTATTTACGCTTCTGGTGATTCTGAAAAAAATGTTTGGGAGTTCTACTTGTTCAATGGACATTTTTTGTCATGGTGTTTTTCTTTTAACTGTTTAATCTCCCATACTGATGTTCTTGCGTCTTAATGTCTATTCCTGCAAAATTCACGCTATTTGAACAAAATCGCATTTACACATACCTCAGTAACGGTGTAATTTCACCTTTACTATTGTATAAAAACACATTGTATAAAAAGCGGTCATAAACTGAAACCGAATTGCAGACGGAGATGAAGCAAGAGAACGTACCGTACACGTGAGATGGAGGGTATTTTTTTAGGTAGGCACATTGTGGTTGCTGCGCTTTCTAACACAATTTCGATGGTATGAAAAGCATGAAAACTCAGAGGACGTCGCAAACGTCTTTGTGACCAAGACCAGTGTACATACCGTGAATTACCTGAGAAATCGATTGTGCTAGGGGTGAAAGAATGCATAAATTTGTTTTTAGTTTTCCCTTCAATGGCGCTGTCATAAATTTCAACGTAAACCCTACTTTGTTAGAAAATATCTTTTTAAAAATGGAACTACTATTTATAGTAATTAAGCCAGTGGAATTAAAACTATAGGGACCTTTCTGCTTTTACGAAAGAGATTTTTTATGTCTTAACATTCTGTGAGCTTCTTATCTCTTTAAATTCAGAATTTAAAATTATACAAACCTCCAATTAAGGTCCCTGATGTCGATAGGTACACAAAATATCAAGCCCAAGTGCAGGAAAGAGTCGAATAGTTTGTGAGTAGGAAGACATTGCTTTTTTTTTATCGAAGAAAATTAGATTTGGGCGAAAATCTTACATAGCCTTCATCTGTAGAATTCATTGAACTATGTACTAGCTGATGCAAATATCTTCATGTTTTTCAGTCTTGCAAGAAAATCCAAAACATTACATAATTGTTTTTAAATTAATGTTAACGAAGCTACCACTGAATTTCCGAGATGTTGTTTAGTAGGTTATCTGTAACTGGTCCCTACTTTTTCGACCATTTTGGATAAATATACTTTTTGTCAGCATAACTCTAAGCCCTTTTTATTTAATGCTTTATTACATATCAAAATGCTAAACTAAAACATTAACATTGACAAAGTAGCCACTTTGAAATTGATGGCGTTATTTTGTGTCTCACTGACTTTAAATTAGAACGGTCGAACAGACAATCATCAGCAGGCTGTACGTCTATACAGTATGATGACTTTTCTATTGCAAGGGGGAATGTTTAAGTTAAATTATAGTAAGAGTATAATTATTAATCCTTTATGTTCAGTTTGGCAGGCTGCGGGCGGGTAAGCAATTGCTTTCTCTCAGTCCATCAGAATTCTTTCACTTTTCCTCAGTCAGCGTCAACGTTTCAAATATACGGCAAAGCATAGTTTGATTTGGGCTTAATCTCCTTCACCTGAAAATGAACTTTACTTTTTCTTTTCTCAATAACAAATCTTTCTGGCCGATACTTGGGAAGGTAGGACATTCCTGACGACGCAGCCGATGTCAAGTCACTTCTCCGATACGGTCTCTCCACCCGCTGTTTCGGTGCGTAACGGTACGAGTTTCTATAAGTGGGTAAATGGTCGCGTGTCACAGGTTTACAATATATACAGTGCGTTTTATAACTTTCAGCGAGAATGTGGCCCAAATTTGGTGCTACTAAACTCCTCGGTGTCGCATCCACGGGCGGGAAAGCATAATTCTGCACTTTCCTTGCAAGAGCTCGATTCGTTTTTTCGATGCAATAAGAGCAAGAACTTGGTCCAAGGACATCGCAAAACGCCTGGGAAAATGTCGCATTTCGATTCCTTGCACCTCCGCATCTCGTTGGTTCGTAATTTCTAGGATGTGTCTGCACAAATGAAGGAGTTCTTTTGCCAATGAATTCGTCGATAGTTTCCTGAGTAGGAGTCACGACGCGATCCTTCCACCTTGCCGTATAGTTTGGCACACCGTAAGGGACTAGTTCAGCCTGAGCAGGCCTCTTGAGTTTTTGTATTAACTGATGGGGAAGGCGATGCTTTGAGGCGGACTGCAGTCTGGATCGCAAGATCATCTCCTTTTCAACTTTTGCGTCTAAGTTTTTGGGTAACTGGCCTTCCCCAGTCGACGTATCCCAGTCTTCTTGGATCATTTCAATTGCCTCTAATGCGTCTGAACTGCAACAGAGAGAAGCGCCATTTCCGTACAGTGTGCTTAATGCAGGATGCGTCTCTTGATTTAGAAATGTTCAATTTTGTAGAAACCTTTTTGCATAATTGCTTAGCTTAACGAAATCGAATAGCATAATGGTTTATTCGTTAGCTTAGCGTGTTATTTCCTAAACAAAATTTAAGGTATTCATTTTTGCTTTACAGCTTAATTCTTAAAGAATAACTTTTTTAATTTTTTAAGCGTTCTTCTTACCTAACCAGAGACAGCAAAGATTTCGCTCTACGGTAGGGTTCTAATCGACTAGGATCAACACCGGAATTTCTTCGTAACTTTCTGATTATCTGTCCTTCGACTAAAAGAGTGTTCTCTCTGGTAGGAGGATTCGAAGCGGATGATGCTATAGAGAAGTAATCACTGGTGGGAGAGCTCGCATTATCACCCACGCTGAAAGCGGTCATCCTGACGGGAGGAAGGGCTTTCACTCGTGGCGAATCTGAAAATCATAATGATAAGGCAAGGTTGAAACACGGGTTATTTCAATTCTTAGAAGTCAATATGATTCAGACCTGGCTCTGGTCAGAGTCAAAAGCAGTTTGTAGAATAAATCATATATATATATATATATATATATCAGCCTGTCCATATAGTGTTTATACTGCTTTCACATTTTTTACTCACTCACTTTAAACTGACATAAAAAGGAAATTCAAATGTTTGCGTTTTGACAGCTGTTACAGTCCCAATCGCACTGAATAAGAATGCTGAAACTGAACGAACTAATTTAGTAAAATCCCTCTTTTCGCCAAACCTTTTTGTTTTGCTTCTTGCTGGACTAGCCCTGGCCCAGCCATCCTCCTGCCTGGCTAACACCAAGTGGACATACAGTGTGAGTGTACTTTCTGCATATGCTTCGTCTTACCAACACAACAATTTGTTTTTGGCAGGTGTAGTGCATACATGATGCACTGACCTCATAAACAACGGTGACACGGAATAACTTACCCGGTTTGTACTGTTGATGAGAGCCATTTAGTTGTGTGGCTTAAGTAAACCGCGTTGTGCATCTCTAACCCCTAAAACTATAAGTATCCAAGACCAAATTTACACAAGACACTGTAAATTGATATCTATCAAAACCAAAGTCAAACATAACCTCTCTAACCGAAAAAACAAGGGACTGAAAATTAAAGTAAATTGTCAACACTTACCCCATTATGTCCATTCTTTCTTCCTGCGCCCAGGTCGCTGTAATGAAAACTACACCGGGGCTCGCTTGATGCAGTTCTTTTTCGTTCTTCTGGCTAGGAGTATTGTCTTTCTTTCAATTTCAATAGTTCTTCACGGTTATTCGGGTTTCCCGCTCGATACCTTTCAAGACAACACGTCCACCGTTAAACGCGTATTATTACGATGGCGCATTGAGTTTGACTGAATAAATACTGGCATTTAAAGCGTTTGTGAGTAAGCAGTTTTGTTGTTTTTAGAAAAATAAAATTCGACTGTAGAAGCGACGCAAAGCGCATTCACAGTTCACTTGAACTTTTTGGTGCATGAATTATGAGTGAAACCTGCGTTACCTCGGCCCAAGGTGTATTACACAACGTGCGAGTATTAGTTCAAAAGACCGTGAACATGCCTGGGTGTTGTCTTCATTTTATTATACGCATTCACAAAATCATTACATAATTGCAATCTGCTGAATACCGTAATTTGTGAAGTACCTGACAATAAGATTAATGAAATTGTGGGTAGTTAGTATAAATGGCCACGTCACCAATTGGTTGTAAGAGCCGAGCTGACCATCCAGAATGCCATCACAACAGTATATATATATATATTAATACAGCCCATGAACTCCAGGCTCCATCTCCCCTTTTTTTACCCGTTGTATTGGGTAAAATGGAAGAAAATTTAAAGTTTAAAATATATCATTAACAATTAAATGAAATAAAGATGTATAAGCCATTGTAAAAACAATACACAAAAACAATTTAATCAATTGTATGCATTTTTTTTATATTTTGCATCTGTTTATTACCAATACAAAGAAGCACCTCTACCTAGAAGTGTACACAGTATAATATACTTGTCAATTCAATACCAAATTTTAATAAACAGGAGAATATGGGCATTATCTTTCCATGTGCACTCATCATTTAAAAACAAAGCTGAAAATTAAGTTTTCTTCATATCAAACTCCACTAGGAAAAAATACTTTCCCAAATAGCAACATAGACAGAGATAAGGTTAATCGTAATGCTTTCTTAATATCACCTTATGTATGTTCTTATTATTATTGCACCATACTGTTCCCATCATTAGCTCAGAGATCATAAATTTCATGAATATGGACATCTTAAAACAGCTCCTGAAAAGAAAATATAGATTTTTAGGGCCATGATATATTACTTTTTATACCCACACAATCATGAACTAATCCTATCTACACAGCAAACCATTTGTTTCAGTTAGCAGGAATTAGTGAGAAATACTAGCACGCTGATGTCCAGAACATAAAAAAGTATCCTAATGGCATTTCACATATATCACTGTAAATTGCACTCTGAAAAATACGCAGTATAAGCATTAAATCAATACACTTTATATCTGTCACCAGTACATACCAGCACCAAACTTAGACGATTATCTTAACGTTTAATATGAATAATAAATACAAAGGCACCATTATGAAAATAAACAATACATTTCAGTTACATAAATATCATCTGTATCATTTGCTGGCCTGCTTTGGCATAAGAGCCATATTCAAACATACTGTTTAAATTTGTTCAGTCATGGTGTTTTGTGAAAAAAGGCATACGTCTAACAGGTTTTCAACATGATAATTCATTTCAGGATTTATTAATAATTGTGATACCCCCTCTGGGGTAGCGCTAACACTCGCCAATTTAGCCAAATGCTAAAACTGACTTAGGGTGCTTTCCCAGAGATTTAGATCGATCTAAAGATTAAGTTTTAGATCGACCTAACTCCCTGGGGGTTCACGCTAAATTGCAGTCAGCCGAGCGGGCACCATAGTTAATTACCCCCTTACAGCTTTTAGTAGGCAGGACAGACGCTTAAGCCGGCCATGCTGACAGTAATCTAGTGAAACTCCCCACAGGGATAGATCGATCTAAAAATCTATGGAAATGGGGTGTTAAATTGGCTACACAAAATAGGGTTGGTTTGATTTGTTTTAGTCAAATTTAAAGCATATAGAGGAAAAAGTGATGAAAAAATAGTGATTTGGCGTAGTGAAAAAATTTGCTAGTGCTACCCCAGCCCCTACATATCTCCCTACAAAAACACGCAAAACAGGTTAGCACAGACACTTGTCATCTTTAGCAGTATTGAAACTTTTGTGGAAAAGCAGCCATACAAAACTGCATAGATTAACTGTGGACCCACACCTGTCAATTCTCAATATGTACACTTTATAGGAACAAACAACAAGTAGTTTAAAATATTAAAACATCTCATAAGGAGCAAAATCTGTTGAATGGGGCCCTACATATGGTTATTATTTCTCATAAACACCCCTGTGAAGAATTTTAAAACAGTTCAAAACCAATCAATGCAGTTCCAATTGTTCTCTCATTATAACAGATATAACATTCTCACATAAACACACTTCTCAAATGTTTCAAGAGATGTTGTATATTTTTAGACACTCAGCTTAATTTTTTGTCCAGTCTTATGAAGAAACCCATCATCACAAAATAAAACCATGCTCTTTGTGGTGTCACACTTTCTTTGCTTGCTTATGCCAGTTTCCTTAAAGTGGAATGTTTCCAATACAACTTCATCATTCTGTGCAGCAATTCAAACTTGATACTATTTACAGCTGAAAGTCTCCACAAAAGCAGAAAAAAAAAAGCTTCACTCAATGCTTCATAATCACATCATTTTGTAAACAGTTCTTCAAAATGGTCTATCAACAGTTTAGTGAAGGAGTTGATCTGTGTCAGGCTGGCAATAGAGGCTTGGTTCCGGGACCAGATCAAGTTAGGACCGAATACAATAGCTAGGTTCAATGCTGTCATCATGTTCAGATCTGCTTTGGCTGCCACCTGAAGAGTGATAGATAAAGTTCTTTTAAATGAGCATTAAACTGTGAGAGACCAGCAGCTAAAAATAAAGATCTGACAGAAATATTTCTTAAAAATAAAGATCTTACAGAAATATATATTAAAACATTGGTAAAACAATCTTTTAACATATTGAAATTTCTTACAGAAAGATGCTAAAACAATTGTTCGGTATTTCATGTATAATCATTTGCTGTCTTTCCTACTTGAAATAAGCAGCACATACCCATGTTATAAACTCTAAAATGTACTTTAGTACAAAATAATTCTCCTCTGGCAGCTCTGTCAAAAGTAACTTCTGGGCTTCAACTATCTGAGCATCCTTGTTCAAGGCTGTTAAAAATACCAACATGAAAGACACTTTTAAACCAGGAAATCTTATTTTCTATCAGTATGTTATAGAAAATTTCTGAATACTAAAGAAATGTTAAATCAGTTGAATATCCATCAATAATTTGAAAATAAGTTTACTTGAGCAGAGTAATTTAAATTTAACAATGTAGGTGTCATTTATTTAAAATATTTTCAGAAGAAAAAGACTTATTGAAATTCTACATGGAATAATTAAAAATTATATAAACCATAATCATGTCTTTTTTTTATAACAAGTTCCCCCCAACACTGTGATCAGACTCACCATGTAAGTTCATGAGTTTTGGATAAAGTTCAAAGGTCATAATTGGTTCTGGGAGTTCTCTGAGGAATGACTTCAGCAGCACTGCAGGAATATTGATGTCATATTCTGCTAAGTCTATTTCTTGGCCTGCAAAGACAATATTAATTGAACAAGTGGAATTAAAGTTATTAATTTAGAATATTTTGCTTTTATGTGACTTCACTTTCAACAGGTTATAATAGTTTTTTAATACTGAATTGCCCAAAGTATTTTCTGTTTTATAATTTACTGTTCATGAAATAAAATAAACTTCTTCTACAATGGTCCTTACCTTCATTGAATTTTTGCTGCATTTCTTTGATTAAGTGTGCATTAGCAGATCTTCTAAATATTCCTTCCACCTCAAGACCTAAAATGAAATGATGGCAGACAGATGTCACTATTATCTCACTATATGCACACATCATATATCAAGAAAAAAAACATGTAGATATCATAAGAAATATGCTAACAGAAAATTGATAAAGTATCTGCCTTGATAAGGGGAACTTAACCCCCCCCCCCACACACATACACACCCCTCTGCCTTACTTTTACTTGTCTTACTATTTGTGTAATACTCTCTTACCATGTTCTTTTAAAAACTCCACACACTGTTTCACTACAGGGGGAATGACCTCTCCTCCATGTTGCTCTTTGATACTTAAATGAAAAGAAAAATTAGCAATATAACAGCCTGTTCTACATGAATACACACTTATATTGAATATCAAATTATTTTCATATGTATGGGTGTTTAAATATACATTTAATATACATGCCTTCTTGCCATTGATTTTAGACATAAAACATGATGCATGTCAAAAATATAATACTATAATCCAATGTTACTTACAATTTTAAAGTCACTCCAAACTGCTGAGTGTCTAAGGCTGGTTTGTCCTGGCTGGCTGTCCTGGCAGGGCGGGGCTGGTGCTTCTCTATCAGTTGTGCATCATGCCTACAACAGGCAACACATATAATATATATTATATAATATAAAATACTGCATTTAATCCCATTACATGTGTGCCTGCAAATCTACAAGTGTCACATTCCCATATGTGTGTGCTTAGTAGTGTTGTTGTTGAACTGTTTACAGTCAAAAGCCTAGCTTGCTTTTTATAAAGGAATTTCAACTGAATATGATTAACTTCATATACCTTGGACTTTTTGAATTTTTCACTTGATGAAATAAAAAACAAACTGCACAAGCAATTCAGAATACACAACTTACTCTCGTACTCTCTCTGGAATGTTTATTTGGTCAATGTGGATATACTTTCTGAGTTCATGGAGATAGTTCACATACATTATCTTTTTGCCAAACTTGGCACTGAAAAAGAAAAGGAATTCACATCCGCTTTTCTTTGATGATAATAAGCCAAAAGCTTTGTCTCAGTTACCAGTATATCTACTAGAACAGACTTCTTAGAATCTTTTTATTATATATTTTAAGAGTATACTAAGTTTACAGTTTTTTTCAATCTTTACTATTTCAAATTTGGAAGAAAGAAAATCTTAGAACTGTGAATCATGCACCCTATAAATACTTACCTAATTATTGGTCTAAATAGTAATAAAATTATCTTAATAAAGTTTGTGGGATGAACCAAATACAGATTCTTCAAGTTCTTCTTGTATCTAAAATTAGATAAAGCATTTCATCCTTGAATGAATTATAAAACGGATTTACCTAAAGATAAACATTTACTTTACAGGATCAATGCCTACCTTTTTTTTATCAACCAAACACATTACTTCAAAATATTTCTAAAACATAAATACACTCATAATAATTGCACATATATCTTTTGTTCAGTTTAAAAGATGCAATGAATACAAATAAAAAACCCAAAAGATAAATTCNGTATCACACAGATAATATAAAAAGCATTTTTATGTGCAGGATAAGAGAGTAGGCATGAACTGCATGCTAACAACAACTATAAGATGTTGAGGAGTTGAAATTTAATGGTTAATCACAGGGTAAAATTTCATGTAGAGAGATTACAGTTTGTTGACGTTTTTATTAACCAAAGTCAAACAGAACTTAAATGAAAATCAGAATTGTTGACAAATGATTAATTTCTACAAACAATTCAGTACTTTTACTAAAAAGTGAAAACCCTAAAAGCCATTTAAGAGCTAGTGTTATACATGTAACAGAAAAAATTCAACTAAAAAGATAGTATATACCTAAACATCCATCGGCTTAAAACCCCTCTAGACACTGCCACAAATTAAAATTACTACAAAATACTACGAATGAAGGTGTGTAAAAAGCACAGTAGTCACTATAACTAACAAACATGCTGTTGGTCAGCCCATTGATTGAAAGTTGTAAGATGTGGGTGCAGTTTATGTCCAAGCCATATGACAGCAGCAGAGTTCACATTAGCAGGTCCGAGATAAGCCAAGACAGGTGCAGGGAAAAGACAGACTACTCACTACCTGCAATCTCCACTATTCTGTGCTGTGCAACATCATAAAATGGCATGTCTTCTTCTCTCACCTGTAATGATTAAAAGGAGTCTTCAGTAATGTGTCACAATTCTTTTCTATGTTTTATGGATAAATCTTTGAAAACACTTCACCAAGAAATGGTTGTATATTTACATGAACCAAACAATATATAAATTGTTTATCACTTTCTGTAAAAACAATGTCTTGTATGTGCTAAATAAGAACATGAACCATCCACCTTCATGGCATACTATAACATGATATGAAACAGATGGATGCTACCAGATAGCAGGAAATACCACCTTATACAAATTGGCTATATCCTATAAACAAAACAACTCTTTTTATACTCAAAACAGTTTGCCTGCAGATATATGCCATCTGAACTTGAGGGATAATCACACACACACATATACATACACTCAGTAACTTCTGATTTATCATAAATAATAATAATAATAATAATAATAATAATAATAATATTTCATTTATACAGTTCAAGTGAAATGAGCAAAAAGTATGATGGGTTACAAAATGTTTTTTTTTTTTTTTTTTTTTTTGTGATGGGCTTCAATACCTGACAAGAACCCCGAAGATAACTGAGGCCCCATCTTCACCAACCCTGTATAATTAACTCAGTTAAGGTAGTTTGATATGAGATTATATATTGTGTATATAATTACAACAAGATCATGGCAGGTAGCTGTCAAGCTATGGCACACTGAAATTAGTTTATGTAAAAATAGCTGCAAGTTCTGAGAAAATCCTGTCGCAGGAATTCCTACAAAAACTTTGCCTCAAAACATGTCAAGTGATATATCTAGATGGCATTTGTATCTAGTATGTGCAGATTTAAGTGTCCAGCATCCTGTATACAAGAGTACATTTCCCTACATTTGTTAGCGATACAGACCCATCATGTATTCAAGTTATCAATTCCGGCCAGCACTTCCCATATCCTGTGTCCATAATTGCTTCATTTATCAGTGTATAATACAAACATTAAACGGTAATGTATGTTAATGAGGAAGTGAGTTGCACTGCAAACTCAGGGCTTGCACTCACAGTTTCATCTCTTTTATAACCTGAACACAGATCTTAAGTTCCCAACAAATTCTCAGAAACTCAGGATGGTCATTGGTATGCCTGAGTGAATTGTTCAGTCAATTTATTCATTTACTTAATTTGTGATGTGTTTTTGAATATAAAAATACAATAAAATATCATCTCTCCAAAGCAGCTTGTATGTTGAAATGCTACAACTAAACCTAATAGAAAATTTTAAAAAAAAATGACAGGAAAACTGTGGGTTACAGGGGAGGTAAGAACAGAGGAAGAGAGTGTTTCCAGTATGACAAATGTTCCAATCTTTATACTGTTATCTACATCTTAGGCAATGTAATGTTTCCTTTAATATTAGTGGATTATTGTGTTTATTGATCCTCTCACCTCCTCCTGCATCCCAAGTTCCTTTTCAAAGTCATCATCCAGGAGACCATCTGGGGTCATGGCCCCACTGCGCAGCACTGAGTTGGGATCATCCGGATTGGGAAGTTCTACAAGAGCAGAAAATAAATCTTATTGTATAGAACGCAATTCAAGTATAACCCCTTATACTTATCTAATTAAAAAAGATGCTACACTGTGGGCTGTTCTTCAACCAGCGGCAAAGAACATGTTCACGGCAAAGATGTAAGATTAATAACACTGAAATCTGCCTTAAAGCATCTGATGAATATGAGTGTTTTGCTATGGGAGCGTTCACAGTGAATTATGACCTAGCAAATGTGCACTAACTCCAAGAGGACTCTTGCTGAAAAATTAAAAATATCTTACTTAAAAATTTTACATGTAGTGCTTATCATTCGGAAACAAGGATAGTTTAGGTAATTCTTTTTACTGGAATGAGGCAAACTATTTATTCTTTAGGTGTTATTTTGAAATACGTCTCTCAAGTCAGATTAACGGACGTTTAACATTTAAAACCAACAATGACACACACATGCAGACAAACACATAAAAACTATAACCACAAGCTTACATCAATATGTAAACCAACATGACATTCTATACACACACCTCCTACAGCAAGTTGACAAAAGAGATTGTAATGCACTATTCACCTGCTCAAGATGATTTAGCCAGTCAGGTTTAAATATACATGTGAGGAGTGTAGGACATACACTGTAGGAGTGTCTTATTTCACCTGTAGGATCTCTTTCTTGAGGAGAAAGAGATTTTATCCATTTGTTTATCAAGTTTTCCTCTAGAGTATGTTTTATGTGTGTTGAATGCATATTCATCCAAAGTGTTATCATTGGTTATATATGCCAACACACACACATGCATGCACGCACGCATACACACATACACACACACACACAAAGACACACACACACCTCCTCGAAATATGCTTGCATGTGCATACAATACACATACGAGTGCATGCATGTATGCACACACATACCCACACACAAACTTACTTATAAGCTTGTTTGTATAATGAGCAACATTTACTTTCACGCTTATTGTACATATAGGTATTTTATTCACACAAACTTACTTATAAACTTATTTATATAATAAGCAACATTTATTTTCACACTTGTTGTACATACAGGTAATTTAATTATTAAAACTCCACAAGTATCTTAACCACCTGTAATACCAGCCTCGGTGGTGTATGGAGATAAGGGTCAGTGATTTTCTTACTACTTGTATGACACCTGCACAGTGGTTTACTATTATCATCCATACAAAATACCTCTTCTGACGATTCAGAATGCCCCTGCTGGTTGCAAATATCATCACTATTTTATCTAATGACTATATTACCAACTGTCAATTTTGGATCTTAATCTATTTGATGAATAAATGAATGAATGAATGAATGAATGAGTGAATGAATAAATCTTAAAATTACTTGCTTTCTAGTATATTAATTTCCTTAAAAGATGCAAGTTTATAATGGAAGTGAAGTTATATAGGAGATTGACAATCATTCTGATTGTACATTTATGAACACTTCAATACAATGAAGACATTGCTTCTACAATGTAGCTACTAGCACTAGAACATGTATTACAATTGTTCAGGTCTAACACATCCTGTTCTCCTCATATAGTATCTAATGACAATAATTGTGACAACTGAGGTGAACCACTTAATACTCAGATAGCATGCAGCATGCAAACAAGCTAGAAAAATGGCTCTATTTCTTCAAGTCATCAAAACTCCCATTTCTTCATTC
Organism: Lingula anatina; assembly: GCF_001039355.2. The sequence continues at coordinate 15,397 of NW_019775605.1, read as the reverse complement.
TTTATGGTATAGCTTTGACCACTACTCAAATGCTGCATCCAAAGAAATATGTACAACTCACTAGCTATAAGTGAATATTTCTACAAGCAATATATACATGAAACTCATTAACTCAGTTGAAGGATGTGCATCATTCCAACACTCAGACAACTCTTCTGACAATGTTTCAGATAATTGGCTATTTGGGCAACATTTCATTACCAAACTGGTACCCAATTTATTTCTGCCTGAGGCACATCTAGTAAATGAATAAAAACAATCTATGCCGTTACACAAACAAGTATATGACAAGTAAAACACTAAAAACGCAAATGGGTAAATTAAGAGAAAAACACATCAAAGGAATGGGTATACTGGTATCTACCCTTGGGCAGTGTGTCCACCCTTTCCTCTAACCCTGGGGCACATAGAGGCAAACCTTCTGTCTCTGGACTGGCTGCTTAAATAGATAAATGACATACAAACAGGTATGCCCTTCATGTACAGGCAAAATGTGCTGCATACTGTATATGCTGTCTCTTTGTAGACAGGTGAATCATTTAGTTGGTTTGGTTTATCTAAAACAGTTTTTACTTTTGGCACTTACATTATTTTCAGGAATACTTTTCAGTTATTTGGTCTTATTTGACTTGTCTTGTTTATAAATCAGTAAGTCTTACAACTAGCATAACAGCACTCATTTTTGCAAATTTGCAACATTTTTACCTTAATTGCTTCAACCCTTAAAACCAAATACCAAGCTGTTCAATACTGTGTGCTTCACCAGTATCATAGCTTTAAGGGATGTAATGCCCATAATTAACTTTTTATCTTTTGTATGATCCATGACAGCCATCAAATGTACAACTGTATCGTCACCATTTGTAAAAAAGGACGTGTGACACGCTTGCCTATCATTTCCAAAGTGGCAATCACATGAGAGATGTTCTACATACATACTGTACATTCATAATTAAAACACCAGAAATATAACCTCATTAACTGAAAACTAATGTACAATATGTATGTGCCAGTAAGCCTGCCAGTCACATAAAAATGCTGAGGTGATCTAAAGCAGTCCTACTGAAATGTAATGCTTTTTATACAGGTATTATTCTTTAATTAGCAGCTTCAATGTTTTAATTAAGAAAGTAGTCAAAGCTGTTTAAAAGAAGCAAAGACATATTACCTAAATTCAACATAATAGTAGAACTGTGTAAATGGAAAGGGTAAGAAAATAGATCATTTCAGTTATGAGACAAGAGAGTACAATATCAGCTTCAATAACAACAGATACGTTTAGGGGTATGAACTGCACAAACCTTGATTGGCTGCAAACTCAAGACTGAAGTTCAAGTCATCATCAAACTCAAACTGTGGTTCTTCTAAGCCATCCCATTCAAAACCAGCACTGCCACTTCTCTCTAGAGCTGAAATACAATCAAAACAAAGCTTTTTATTATATTTATATATGGCCAAAAACAAAGAAGATCAATATATAAATTAAAAACAAAACAAACATAGTAGACAATACATTCACAGCTGAGATAATTTAAAAAAAGAAGAAAAAAAAAACACAACATACATCCAAGCTGTACTGGTGGTGTAGAATTCAACTGTAAAAAAATGGTTGCAATTAATTTGTCTTTTTTTCAACTTGTAGTACAGTACTATTATTGGTTAGGCTATATTAACAAGCCTTCTGATCTCAGGCTTTACTTACCAAACACATATCAACAATACAAGTGAGAAAGTGAGATAAAGTGACTTCAGGAAAAAAGTGCCAAATTTTATAAACAGAGAGAAACAAATGCTGTCAGGTTGACCAGTTAACGGTTTGACATTTATGCCAGAAGCTCAATAAACTTGGCACATCTGATTCAATTTGATAGAAAAAAAAAAGGGCAGACACTACAGTAATGTCTTGTTTGAGATAGAGTTGATAATGTTCATTAATATAAGAACAAGTGCCACCCGCAATACATTACAGGACATGTTACAGTATCGTGTGGGTCTTACACCCCATTTCCATAGATTTTTAGATCGATCTATCCCTGTGGGGAGTCTCACTAGATTACTGTCAGCTTGGCCGGCTTAAGCGTCTGTCCCGCCTACTAAAAGCTGTAAGGGGGTAATTAACTATGGTGCCCTCTCGGCTGACTGCAATTTAGCGTGAACCCCCAGGGAGTTAGGTCGATGTAAAACTTAATCTTTAGATCGCTCTAAATCTCTGGGAAAGCACCCTAAGTGTTACATTTTATTTCCCACCAATTTATAATTTATTTGTGTCAGTGCCAGTATGTGAGTGTTTGCTTATATCAACCCTATTATTATGTGCAATTTGAACCCAGTTTTATCATTTCATGATTGGGTTATAAATATATCTCTTTTTCTCAAGTAGGAGGTGTAGTTTAAATATACTAGTAAATACTATTTAGAATACTTTTTAGAATTTAACACCCTTATAATATTTAACTCACATCTTAACATGCATCTCTCCATGTAGTTTGATCAAGATACATGTACTAGTACATATATTAAACCTATTAGTAACATTCACCTAGCAAGATAATTTATGTTGAGTTGTCCATAAACAGAAAAATCAACCTAGATTGGTTATATTTATTAGACTGGCTTTCAGTTTGGCTGACAGATTTTGCACTTTATTAATTTAAAATATTGATTAATTACAGGTCAGTCTTGATGAAAAAGCAGCACGATAAATGGGGTTAATGGTGGAGTAGATAAAAGGAGCCCTATGTTGTTTGATTGCTAGGATACCTTGAGCACACTGGTTTTGATAACCTCTCTTAATGTACGCTTTCTAATAAAACACCCAGAAAAACATACTTGTAAAAGCTTGTAATGTTCAACTTAAATACAGGATGTATAGTTTTTCTACCTAAGTGACATAATGGTATATCGAGCACTTTAACACATTGACTTCTTTTGCTTACAAAACAAAATACATGTTCTTCACATTACTTCATTATTGATCAAGATTAGAAATTATATATTACCCAATTTGGCCGTTTAAATGCTCTGTTAATCGATATGATCATTAAACACATGATCACATGAAAAATAAATAAAATAAAATCAACAAAATGCAAGTTAAATTAAAGACTACAAACAGTTTACATACATGCTTGAAACCACCTGAGTTGAGTTCACTAAAACTGTAATTAAGAATAAAGCTAGATAAAATGTTAATCTCTCATGCAGATATGCCTCTAATGTGCAAAGGCACTGAACCAGGCTAGTATTCTAGTAACTGGAATGGAATGCTATTAGTATAAGCATCAGAATGTCATTGCTAGCTAAAGGTGAAAATGAGTTTAACTACTGTGGCTAAACAAAAGGTAAAATGATCCCTTCACAATGGCAACAAAAATGGTAGGAAATGATGTAGTAAAATAACTAGTACTTTGGAGAATGAAAATTTCAATATAAATTTACTAATGAGAGTGTACTTAGATGGCTTAGAAAAGGCATAATTCCATGGATATATATAGTTGTAAGTGTTAAGAATGTATCCCAGAGATACCATCATACAGATCAGCACAATCCCTAATAGTGGAAGCCAATGCAGTCAATTTAATATGGTATAATTAAACCTTCAACCTTGGTGATATAAATGAATATATAATAATAGTACAAGTATCCAGCACCTGGCAGTTAGTTGTATTACCTTCAATGCTATCCTCCTGGTCCTCAAATATCACACCTGTCACAGAGGAAGAGCAGATAACAACAAAGTGTCCAGAACACTATGTTAACATCAAATGCTACTTTTTATTTCAAAAATTCATGAACACAAGCAGAAAAGTAATGTACAGTACCATTTATAAATACTCTGTACCTGGAATAAAAGGAGCAATTAATTGCAAGCATCTCAACATTGCATACACAAATCTCTAAATCTTGTTTTAAACATGATATACCCTTTTCCTGAACTTCAGATTCTTGCAGAGATCTGTCAGCTGGTGGGGATCTTCACCAATATTTCATTAATATTTACAATGACAGTTACAAATTCATTTTATCATTTGGATTCCCAGCTCCCACATAGGAGATGTGAAACAGTTAACATTTGCCTAATACTGAGAAGTTCAAAAAGAATCTTTATCATGGCTAGTCAAAATGGCACTTTAACAAATAGCCTTAATTTTTTTTCTGGGCAGAATGCGATCTATTCCTGTAAGGAAAATATGTGATCAGATCAGTTCTTCTTATCCTTCAAAATACTTGGCTTTTCAAACCTAACTATTGTTACAGATACAAATTGCAAAGTAAGGCAGACCAATGTGCTGGATTTCTTCAGATATAAATTGTACCATCCAGATACCGTGACCTTTTCTGAAAATCTAATCATTGACAAAATACCTTTAAGCCATCTAAACTGATGAGCAGACAGCAATATCAATCACATCTACACAGACTGCATATATCTGGTAGTGACTTTCTAATTCAGTAATTGAGTAAAACCCATCTTGAAAACTGACTGAAAATCTGCACATCGGCAGATAGGCTAAAATAACAGTTAAAGAAAGAGGAGTCCTCACTTGGTGAGTGGGCAGCACTCACCAGAGCAAAAATGCACCAGTATAGGCTGCTACATGTAGTAGTTGCTGAGTGTTTTATCTGTATGTCAATCTTTTAATTTCATATTAAACAGTCCTGTAGTCTCTAGTCATCCACTTTTATCAAGTTAGGCCTAATGCATGACACCCATACAATGATGTACTACATATATCATGTGCAAGGAGCCTACAAGCAAGCATATATCTTAGAGTAACACACATGCAATTAACCAACATATTCAGTGCCCCCCCCCCCCCCAAATATAAAATATCACTGACATATCTAGGTAAAATTGCCAATGATTATAATGAAATCTTTGCATTTATGAGTAGTTAAGGACTATAGAATTGTTGTCAGATAACTTTCACACAAAATATATTTAATTTAAATAAACTAAAATAACCTGTATATATGTACCCAGTAGTAAACTGGATGTCTGAAATATCTGGAAATAACTGAACAAGTTCAGGCCAGTAGCCAGGGGGGGGGTTCGGGTGGTTGGAAAGAACCACCCCTTTTGCTGGGAAAAGGTCCACTCTGGGTAAAATTTGATCTAGGTGCATCAAGTTTTTATGGGAAAAGGTCCACTTTTTCAAAAAAGAACCCCCCTTTTGAAATTGCTGGCTATGGGCCTGAAGTTTCTACATATATGATAAAATATAGCACAGATTCGTGAACCAAATTTACCAAAATTCACAAAAGTCATAATATCAAGTAATCTACCCTTCCCCTTGTGTTCTTTACAGTTTCAACATAAACTAAAACAATGTCAACAAAACATTCAATGGCGGCCTGGTTACACACCTGAGCGTCGTGAGGCTGAAGAAAGTCTCCCTTTTAGAGAGTCTGGTCTTGTGGCACTACTGGCACTTCCCTGTCTTTGTACAGGTGTCTTGACGGGCGTGTCACCGTCCCCTTTAGCGTCCTCCATGGACTATCACCACCAGTACGTGTAGCGATTTCAGATTGAGGTAACGTAAACACTTCTTTTAAGTTCAACTAAAGCCGTTTCCCAGTTGACGTCATATCACTGATGGCAGATTCAGTATTGAACTAGTGCAAGTCACCATTCTATAGTGTTAAGAAAAATATTATCTGGCTTATATATTGTAAAATCACAACCAAAATATCAACAGTCAGTTGCTGTCACTCCCCTACTTCAATCTGGACTTCTGTGGTCGTAAAAGTCGTAAGAGGTGTCTCTAACGCAATACGGTACTAATACCTCACAGTGTCGTAAAATATGTTCCTCAAGATCCAATCCCCAATCCTTCTCTGTGCAAAATTAGATTAAAAGAAAACGTTTAATTGGATAAATTGTTTTTTTTATCCCCTTAAAAATGAGATATTATTTTTAAAAAAGACCAGGGTTAGGATGTTCTTTTTGTAAGAACTTTTTTCGCCCAAAATCAACTAAGCTATGAATTTAAGGAGATTTTTGAAAACATATAGGCTAGGCCTAGCTACTTCATAGTTGTCTTCATTTTAGTATTTTTCTTTAATACTATAAAGAAGCTTTTTAATTACACGAGGAGTTATATTCTAGGGAAAGCAGTATTCCCGTGCGCGGACTCCATGACGCTTTCTGGTGTTAGGACATCCTTCTTATTTTTCGAATAGGGGGCCTACATGTATTTTTTTAACTTAGTCATCGTTGTTTACATAAACCCAGTGACAAAATAATGAATAAATATCCATACAAAAATATGTGGTTACGTTATACGTTGATAAAATTCAAATTGAAGTGGTTGCTGAATGTGTTTTCTTCACCTAACGCAATGAGGACTGCCTGGTCGAGAAAAAGAATCGTTTCTGTGGGATGCGACTTCGTTACTTCAAGTTAGCCATACGTGTGTATTTACACTGCTAAATCTATTTTATAGGATAAGACAAACGATTGATGTAGCCATGCTCAGGCAAGAGAAAGAACGCTTTCGTAAAGATTAAGTAGACTTTTCGTATTTAGGTACCAAAGACAACATTATTTTTCTGCAAAAATTGGATTTTATTCTTTCCCTTTTTTAATCGTCAAAGCTGGAATAAATTTTAAAAAAGGGACCAGGACAGTCTTTTTATACAGCATAGTTCTTTTCATTAGAAAGAAAGGGATTAACAACCTATTTACATCGGCCAAACGAGCCACAGCAGAGTTTTCATTTTGATTTAATATCGAGAGCAAGCGCACAAGCTGAGAACCCCCCCCTCTCTCTCTCTCTCTCTCTCTCTCTCTCTCTCTCTCTCTCTCTCTCTCTCTCTCTCTCTCTCTATATATATATATATATATATATATATATATATAATAACTGATCCACTTCTGATGACGACCTATCTTAAAACTAAGTCCGCACAAAAAAAAACAAGACGACGTACATAATAATAAAACCTTTTTGTTAAATTTTATTATTTATCACTGAAAGAAGTATATGTGTATGAAATGTATAACAATAAAAATACATTTAGTAAAACATTAAGGTCAATAAGATAATAAGATTGGATGTTGCGTGAATTTGGCAATTTCTCCAACGGAAACACGAATATCAATCACATTTTAACCGTATCACAATTCAAAATGCCTTTGCGACCTCTTACGGCCCGCTTCAAAAAGAAAGAACAAAAAAGAGAAGACAGAAAGGTAGAAAGGGAAATATTCAATTTAAAATATGACTGGTCTACCAGTAAACTTATAACAGAAAGATGACCCCAATTTTAACAACTTATTTCAATAAATACAATTGAGATTATACTTTCAACTTGAATAAATCTCAGCACAGGCAGACCAATTTAAACCCAGGACCGAATTCAGATGTCCAGAAAATTATATCAATATTTTTGTGATAATCCACCTATTGCAAAGCTTTGTGAGTAGGCTATTCATACTAAACTAAACTGATGCACACGTTCTTGCTTCAGGATAACCCGTTCCTAAAAAGGTGGAAGAACTGCAACCTGGATAAATCAGATACTCATGCGCTCACTTCTTCCTCTCCCTCTCCTTCCATTTTACAGGAGAGGCTAAAAGATTGTAGATTACGAGGATACGGATTTATTCAGATTGGAAGAATGGCTACGAGTAATAGATTCTCGAGTTGCAAAGTAATATAAATGTGCCTAAATACATAACAATGTTTTCTACATGTATATACATCTATGGATTGACTCGTTTTGCATTTGCCAAAATAATGATAAGATTCATATTTACATGCGAAGATGTAAGTGTGAAAAAGATATCCTCATCTTCGGCTTTATGTCAAGGATTTCTTCATACTTGATCCCATAATTGCATAGGCTGGTTGATTTCTTGTCTGATATTTTGGATGATATAAACAGCTGTGCTTTTGTGGAAGTATAACACTATAAGCACTACACGGGCAGGGGCGGATCCAGAGCTTTTTTTCTGACAGTCTCCCAAATTATCTTTGTTGATCCATTCTCCATTTTTGACCGTCTTCCGACAGAAAAAAATAAGATACTAGTCAGTGTATACTTGAATATCTGACCGTCTTCCTGAAGACCAAGAATACGGCCTCAATCCGCCCCTGACGTGTCTCTTCATTCTCAGTTTTTTTTTTGTAATTCGTTGCACGAGATTCATAGCCTGTCATCTTCGTAAGCTGGGTTTGGAACACCTGGACCAGGATCCACCTGAAGGTAGTCGGTACAAATCTGAACAAAACTCTACACAGAGATCAAATATTGATATTCATACATAGATAGAGTGCTCATGGTTGAGGGGAAAGATCGGTATTACCTCATTGGGGACAAATAACTGACGAAGTCTACTGCTTATTTACAGATGTAGAAGGATAAATGGTCGAAATGCACACATGGTATTGCCATATTATCCCTTACATATCCCAAGTAGATCAAATGAATCAAATAACCTTTGTGCTATTTTTTTTATTTATTTTTGTGTGTGTGTGTGTGTGTGCGTGTGTGCATGTGTGTGTGTGTGTGTTAAAATGTACGTTTTATATCTTTATCAATTTCAATTATTGGCCTACCCTTGGGTCCATTAGGCTTAATATTCAAACACAAGGTATTCGACTTACTTTCACTTCCAGGCCGTTCCCCATTACACCAGTATCCCATGGATCAATAATCATTGCACGGTGGAACCTGGCTGCCAGGCGCCGGTGTTTAGGTAGAGCAGGGCCCCATTCTACTGACGGGGAGGCGAGGGTTACAATACGCTGCGGATAAAGATAAAAACAAAGTGAATTGACTTCATGAAAAATCTGAACTACTGGTAGCGAGTCAGATTTAGTGATTTTCATTGGTAGCTTTGGATCTACTGACAAATACATTCATAGCACCTGCCAATAGTACTTGAAAGATTAGGTTAACCAAAACACTTTTTTGTAAAAAAATATTTTGGACACAAAACACTTCATCTTACTTCTTTTATTTTATCATAGGTAACCACGTCCCACAAGAAGACATTAGCGGTTCCACATACTAGTGCATTCATAACATATATAGAAGATAATATAGAAGGGGGAAATGTTGTTTTGAACACTTACAGTCCACAGGCCGCCAGGTGTCACTATGAGCAGGTAGATGTACGGGATGAAGATGCCTACCACCACCGCCATTGTCATCAACCAGCCGAGTGCAAGGCCCCACACTGGATACTCGTAAGTTCCAAATGACAGTGGCTTGTAGTTGATCCAGGAGAAGATCATAATAAACTGAAAGGTGGAAGCAAAAGCAGTTTCAGAGATTTCGGTCATCACTTTGGTCTATGGAAATTTGTCATAATTTTTATTTACAACATACGATTTTTAATACGGATTATTTTGATTATCACACGTGCTAATTATTATGCCATGTGCCATGATTTCACTTACAGCCACAAGGAGTGGAGTGAAGAAACACCAGTTGACAGCCCACCACCACCAGGAACACATCCAAGGGAAGCAAGGCATCTCTCCAACCATCACGTAAATGTCGTCTCTGAACCGCTTTACGCCTGCAAAGTATTGACACATTGTTTGCGTAGTGAATGGATAAACTACCAGTATGAGCAGAATTAATTGTCTTGTCTTAATGAGCAATAAAACTCAGTAAGACTGTGTCGTTTTCTTAGTCAAAAGAGTCCTTAACTTAGAGTTGTAATTTTGTCGTTTTGGTTCAAGTCAATCCGAAGTACAAATGATTTGATATACTCATATGTTTGAAATTATTACTTTTAAAAAATTTAGATTTTAAAAAGTTACCGTATACGAGGCCAATGGCTATGCACTCCGAGAAAGCAATCAAAAGAACGTTCCAGCCCCCAGAATATTCATCCGCCAGCTGTAGTAAGTAGGCTCCACCCTGGAATAATTATCAGTTGTTTTTGTCGAATTACATCATATATAACAATTTGTGTTGGCTATTAATTTCCAAGCAAGCAATGAGACCAGGTTGTTGATTTTGTTATTTCTTGAGTATTACCGGTACGTAAGCATTCGACATTTCCGCCTTTGTTTGGGTTCAACTTGTTAACACCATTTTTTCTTAGGCTTCCATACGATCTGTTGTGTCAAGTTAATTATCCTGCATGCATTTTGTTACTATTTTATCGGGAAATGAAAAATATCACCCTGAGTTTAGTTATACGATTTCAACAACACTTTGCCTACTGGAACTACATATTTGTGGGTCCCTTTTTTTCAAGCTCATCATCAAACTGTAATGTATTACTGGGTTATGAAAAAGGCCCATGGATAGTTGATCGAAACATTTGAATAGTGTATGATCTTGTCATTTAGTGTCTATGTCAAGAATACCTGTTTTATCACATTTGTCACAAAGGCGGATAAATTTTGCAGATATTTATTAACAGTAAAGTACGCTTGATTCCCAACTTACAGACGTGCACATAACGAGGCCAAGCAGGTACAAGATGATGCTAACGCACGTGACCACGGCCCATTTGTGCTTCCTAGTACTGGTCCATACGTCCATGATAGAAGTGGTGACGGTTTCAACTAAGGCAAACTGTGAATATATAAATTGAAAAATCAGTATTCTGTTTTGCAAAATTCCAAGAAGAGGATATTATAAATACTTTGCGACGATGTTCTATTGTATGTCACCCCCGTGTTTTAAGCAAAATACCATAAAGCCAGCGTTTTACTTATTATTTCTGTTTATCTATAATGCTGCTCATCTTAAAACAAAATGTCAAAATGTGAATCTTTTACTTATGTAATCATGAATATGAAACTGTATAAACGTACCTCGCTGTCCAACCCAAGTGTAATCAACATGATGAAGAAGATGATGGACCAAAAGTGGGATGCGCCGATTGTTGCAACTGCTCGTGGATATACCACAAATGCCAGTCCGATACCTGTATTGAACAATCCATTAGTAATTACTGGATATACACTCATCCAAACATTAGCAGTAAGAAAAGGTCATACTGTTTAGAGAAAGGAAATTTGATGGCACCCAAAGACAGTGCTGAGGAAGTGTTTGATTAGTGATAATTTCCAATAATAATTGCGTTGCACTGGGAAATTACGCTTGTTCATTTACCTCCGTCAGCAACCTCCGAAACTGGCAAATTTAGCTCGCGTGCCAGGAAACCAAGGTAGGAGAAGATGACAAAGCCGGCAAAGAAACTCGTTAGACAGTTGCCGATGGAAACAATCAAAGAGTCTCTGAAGATGAAATAAATAAAACGTACACATTATATTTGGCGAGAAATACATTTGCCAGTGGAACACATTCTTTCTGGAACAATTTTCTGTTTAAAAACAGTAACATTTTTATCAAAAAGCATTGCCTTAATTTTTTAATATCTTTGTTAAAGTATCCTTTGTCTTACATCAGCAATCCTCTATAGGATAAGTCACCATTTTAAAATAAATACTGTAACATTTACCTCAGACAGTTATTATGGAAGCGATTATAGCTAGAGAGGGTAATCAGCCCACCCCATGAGGCTGACAGTGAGAAGAAGATCTGAACAGCCGCATCTTTCCAGACAGCTGCTTCAGTCAACTTGGTAAGGTTCGCCTGCATGATGTAAAACTCAATCCCTTCTCTGTGACCATCAAGGAGAAGTCCGCGGACAAACAGAATGACCAAGACGACATATGGAAAAAGTGCGGTGAAATAGACAACCTGAAAAACAACGATTGATTCAAGATGTTAATTCCATTTGATGTTTATTAAGACACTACCTTTGCATGCGTTTCAACTGCTCTTTTTTTTAATAATAATAAAAAACAGTCGCGTACCGTTTGAACAACTTGAGTCTAACCACTCTTTAAAATCTCTTAGTTTGATCTGAGTATCTAGACTTTCATAAAATCTATTTAAAATGAAATATAGATATTTAGATTCGACGCTTGTACACAGTGGTTTTCCCAGTCAAAACGACTATAACTGACAATTAAATATATGATAAATTATCTATATGTAATAGTATTTGTTACGCACTTTTCCTGATGACTTTATCCCCTTGATCAAACTGAGAGCCACTATAACCCAGGCTCCCAGGAGCGATACAGCCAGGTCCCAGTGTAGCTCTCCTAAGTTATCCAGACCAGTGCTCTGGTATAGCCGCCACACGCGACCACTGCAAGGATAAATTTGCATTAATAATTAACGACAAAAATATCTTGACATGCCCATTCCAAAAACCTCAATATTTGATCAGTTATGTCATTTGAACTATAATAAAAGTTAAATCTGGATTTATGACGGTGTTTGAAAAAGTAATTACGAACTAGCTTATGGGTTTACTTTGGACGTTCGAAGGAAGAATTCTTGGCATCAAGTTAACTTTTTATCCAGGAGAAATTAATGAATTTGGGAAACACCTTCGTATACAGTGTTATGAATGGATGAAAGGTTAAAAGATGAGATTGAAGCAAACACAAAAAGGCGATTAAGATTAGTTCCATTGAGTATATCGCGCAATTAGCTCGTTTTCTATGTATCCAAAAGTTCAAAGCACATATAGCTTACTATAAGTATTCTTCTGCTGCTGGTCGAGGACTGATATTATTTTCCTTGGCTCTTGTGTAATTCCAGATCCCAGCAACAACCGACCCATTATAACAGACGCCATTAGCACTTTCTGTAAGTGACATTGCTGAACAATTATGGGAGGTGAGGTTCGTCAAGGTTTCCGCACAAACTAAAAAGGACAAAAAAATACTTGATTTAAACGGAATATTTACCCGCAACGAGAGGGCATGTGTGCACAACTGAGAGCTGATATATCAGAGAAAATTAAAGATTTTAAAGCAAGTACCTTTCCTCCACAGCACAGTAACCCATGCATATCCACACACGCGCGAACCCGCTCGAGCAATCACACTCACACGTAAACATACATACAAAGCCGGTTTTGCAAACAAATGCGCGTAAAGAAACCTATTCTAAATGAAGCAGTTCTTGGGATATTTTACAAAAATTTTGTTTAACTCACAATCCGAGTTCCACCAGTTCCCACATCCACCGGCGCCGGCCCAGGGCAGCGTCCCGGTCGGGATGGAGATGATAGACGCAAACAGATAATACAGCGACCAGGCGATGATCATGTTGTAATATATAGCAACCAACGCCGACACGATCACCATCCCAACACCAAGACCTGAATATAAAGATTTGCACATGAAAAATAATCTATGAAATCAACATAATGATAGTGTAAAATAGCATGACGATTCAGATGTGTAAAGCAACATTTCACCATTTTTAGATTAACCCTAACTCTTTGCACTATGAGTTTGAAGGTATATTCACTTTCAGATACCATCCCAGTCATCAGTTTTGTCACCCTATCGTGTTAATATATTGGGATTTGCCGAATTCTCTTTAGACAACCTGTGCTTACATCTAACAGATTTTTGTTAAATCATTTTTGATAATACACACTTTTACAAAATTTTAAAGATATTTGAAGCAAGGGTGGAATTCTGGTACAGTGTACGTCGCACATGTAAGATGGTCTTAAACATATTTACAATGTATTTTGAGTGTTAAATCCGTTTGAGTGTTGTTTGATAAGGGCTAGATAATTACTGAAGACGGCAAAATTTCCGTCTATTGCATTTTGTTGTATCGAAATCTTGTACAATGTAAAAATATTGAATTGTCGATTTCCGACATCTAGGATTCATAAAATTGGGAAGAAACTTCTCGTCTTACCTGTAAACATGGGTGCAAACTTCCAACACGTTAGGGGTCCGCTGCTCGTGAACTGACCAAGTGATAACTCCAGAAAAAATATTGGCATACCCACCAGAAATAACATGATGCAGTAGGGGATGAAGAACACAGCTGTGAAGAAAAGGGAAAAAATAAAATTGCTGCAATATTTCATTACAAGATTTCAAGCATAGGGGCAATGCATAATTCATAAAAATCGAACTGTGTGTTTACGATACTTTTCCTTTAAGCCAATCAACTTAACTATTTTCGTTCAATCAACCACCATTCCCAAACCAGTAACTTTTTTTTAGTTTTTGGATTATCTAACAAAATAGACAACCAACTATGTCAGGTTTAGAGTTTTTTTATATCTAAATTTGATGTTTCGTTCTACGTACAATATAGTTTTAGCTGTCTTAAATATCACTTATTAAAGCCTCATATATATATATATGTTATTAATCTCAAAACTGGCTTTATTTTACCAAAAAAATGCCTTTCAGAATGGATGATGTAAATATATTCCAAGTTAATGAGTAAGAGTAGTTTTAAACACTTTTAATCAGATTTCATAAATAGAATTTTATCAGTTAAGACACACATGTAAAGATAACCGTATATGGAGATGTAAATCAGTGATTTCACTTCCTGGATTTCTTACTGAAAGAGATATTTCATGTTGCAATTCTTCACACTTACCTCCTCCATTTCTATAGCAAAGGTATGGGAACCGCCAGACGTTCCCCAAACCAACAGCATAGCCCAGACAGGCCAAAAGAAAGTCCGCTTTCCCCGACCAGTTTCCGCGTTCTTCGTTTTCATCTTTAGTGAAGTCTAACTTTCTGTCTTCTTCAATTATTGAAGCAGCCTGAAAAATGATTTATATATTCTTTTTTACAGAACTTTGCTTCAGTGGTAATGATTAGATCATCTTCATCGGTGTTTGCACTGTTATCACTAAAACCCAAAATAAATACCTATATGTTAAAGAAAGCTAATGTATTACTTTCATAGACCTGGGATTTGCCACGGTGTATTTGGCTGTAATCAAACGAATCTTAGGTTCGAGTGACACCAGCATTTGGTTTAGTACATTTTTTTGAAGGTTAAGCATAAACTTTTAAGGGGATATCTTAATTAATTAATTGCCATTTCGAGGTAAAATATAAAAATATCTTCCAAGAAATATGACACCTTTATTTTTCGAAAATCAAGCTTGACAGTTTGGATTGTTTAATCTTCTTGGAAGCACCCATAGAAAGCTCATTTTCTCCGGATATACCTGCATCTATCGAATACGAGTATCAACTAAAGCAAGTAACGGAAGCAAAAATGCACCATAGGTCTTCAAAAGATTTACAATGCCACGTGGTTAAGCAATATCACAGGGAAGACAAAGCAATATGATCTACGGAAATTCAGACGATAACAAATGGTCTATACGAGCACTTCTTTCCAAACTGTACATACCGCAATAACGTATATCAGTTTCTATAGAATTCATTGCTAAAAAAGGGTTTTCGCTGCCCAGAATTTCAAAGTTTTACACATATTACTACAGCCAACTAAGGTATATGCATTGGGTAAGTTCAAAACCGTACTAACAAGTACTGAAAATAGTGACTGACTTCGTGTCCCGTTGAGTCCCTTAAAACTTGCCCTAGAATTCCACCCCCCC
>NW_019775604.1:279059-294652 GCF_001039355.2 Lingula anatina | reverse complement strand
TGGGCACGCGCAGGGGTGACTGTGAATAACGACCGCTGTGCAGGTGAAACTTATAATTAATGGATGGCTTGCGATCTCCAGCTAGAGTGGTGCGACTTGGGCTGAAAGAAGGTGTACTAGATGGTGTACTTTTTGTTCTCGTCTTCTTCCTTTTCTCATCTTACTCATCCTCCTCTCTACTCCTTTCCTCTCTCTCTCTCTCTCTCTCTCTCATTCTTCTCTTCCTTCCTTCCTTCCTTCCTTCCTTCCTTCCTCACTCTTTCTCGCTCTGTCATTTTCCCCCTCTCTCTCTCACTCTTCCCTCCCAGCCCCCATCCACGCACGCCCCCTCTTATTCACGGTAATATATCTTCTCCACTTGAAATTACATGTATGTGATCACGACAAACATGTATCCCGGTATAACAGGATAAGTGTATAAAAATTTATTACTCAAAAATACACCCATTCTTTTTCATATGTGATTCCAAACCATGCCCTTGCAGTACCCAGTATTGCCGATGATTTTTATCTTAAGAGGGGTGAATAAAGCACCTCAGGGGCTCAGCAGGTGAAGATTTACGCTCGAATTGTTAAAAAAATTGATTCCCAAAAGGGATTTTGAACGAAATGATCTAAGCTTTTTCACCAATATCTTTAAACCGACCCCTAAAACGACGCGAGTAAGACAGGAGGACTGTGGTTAATTTTTGCGGTGTTACAGAACATGGCGTTCAATTAGGATTGTATATAGTAGGTACATGCACACGCAAGTGACAGGTGTGGAAGAATGTCGTCAGTCATTGAATCATTCACTGTGGTGCTGATGACAAAATAGCTTCAACCACAAAGTTAAAACCACAATATGAATTATTTTTACAAAGAAAAGACAACATCTCTTCCATTACAAAACATCGTCCCAGCTTTTAATAGGATATTGACTTTTAAAGTCTCTCGCTATAAACCTGTGACATTATAGTCGTCATAAGTAGACAAATACCTCTGGAAATAGACCTAAATTCGAAATTTATTTAATAAACAATTGAATTTAGATCATATAAGGGTTATTAACACCCCTTTCGGCGCCCCAGAGTTGTACTTTACAAGTTATCTTTCAAAGTAATCATGAACAACATGATGGCATTCTAGGAATTATCGCAGTCGTTGTTTCATAATGCCGTTATTTCAAAAGGTTAATGCCTTATGTCTTTAAATGTAAACCGCTAAAAGATATTAGGAAGGATATGTCTTATACCATATAGATATAAGATTCGTCACGAAATTTGACTGAAAGAGACCTCAAAGTGTTTTTTGTTGTTTCAAGTCCTGCGACTTCGTAGTTAGCAAGTATCAATATCTCAGAGATATGTTCCGTCTTTTTTTAAGGAGTATGAGTAAAACATGTACCATTGCTGAAATATCCCATCTTGACACGAAATGACAATACAAGTCAAGCACCTAGCCATTCACCAGGCGACAGCCAAGAGAGCAAAAATTGTCCTATAACTTACATTTTAGGCATTCATTCAATTCATAGTTATACATGTATATTACACAAGAGAAAAATGGATAATTTGGGCCATTTAAAGCACAGCCAATCACCAGGCGACAGCCAAGGTAGCAAAAATTGTCTTACATTTCAGGTATTCATTCAATTCATAATTACACTGATCCTCATAAGTTAAGCAACACTTTCTAATTTCTCAAATTTCTCAGCAACCAAGCTTTTTATTGAGGCAAAATTTGTACAGTAGCTAAACATGTATCTCGTTCTTACTTCGAACTAGTGGACCGTGACATTTGAGTACTATTTACTGTTGGGCAGGGTAGAATATGCAATAGGGGTGCCACTTGCGAAAAACACAGTTTGGACATGCCATGCGGAGCTTCCAATTTGGCTAGTTTCATGGGCACAATTTGTTATATTGTACCAACCAATGGTTAGAAGAAGACTCAACGAGGTAATCAGATGGCAAATTATAGGAAGCCATCGTGCTGGGGTGCCAGAGAGACAGATTGTAAGGCAATAGAGAGTAGCACCAAGTCAAGTGTCCAAGCTGGTAGCAAAATGGCGCCAAACTCATCATGTATTGGACAAGCCTCTTTCTGGTGGACCGAGATTATCCGACGCAAGTGTTAGAAGATGTTAGGTTCGACTACGCCACCAGAACCGGTTCATGTCGACCAAACAACTGAGAAACATCTGGCCTGGATTAGGAAGAGCTCGAGTCAGTAGGCAGACAGTCAACAGGCATCATTTAGAAGCTGGACCTTCATCTAAAAAGCCTCCTAAAAAGCCACCGTCGACCAAAAGACACAAGCAGATAAGTTTGGCATAAGCCAGATGCCGAAAAAGAAAGAATCTAAGGACTGGGTGAAGAGTCCTGTGGACTGACGAGAGCAGATTCACTTTGATGTATGCAGATGGTTGACTGGGAGTCTGGAGAGGTCCAAACCAAGCGTTTCAGGATGATTGTGATCACCCACGTATTCAGGATGGCGGAGTACCCGTCATAGTATGGTGCGCTTTCTCATATGATGAAAAATTGCCACTGTACGTCATGCAAGGGAGATACACAGGTCAATGATACAGAGAAGAAATACCTTTGGGGCGCTTGCAATCACACATTCAAGCAAATCCAGGAAGAAATATCATTTTGGTGCAGGACAATTTGCCCATCCATAAAGCACGGTCCGTGCAAATCGCGCTGCAACAGCATGGTATTCCAAATTTGGATGGCCCTGCAATATTCGCCAATTCTCAGTGTAATTGAACATGCTAAAGATATGATTGGCAGAGCAGTTAATGAGAGACAACCTCCAGTCGGAAACATAAGAAAGCTCCAGCAGGCAGTGATTTAGGAATGGAACAGGCTCACAGTGCAAGATTGACAGAATTTGGTGGCAAATTGCAGGAGACATTGTGAAGCTGTTGTTCAAAAATAGGGAAGGCACACCCAATATTTATAGGATAATAGACGATTAATCATTTATTATCGACAGTCTCCTTTTATTAAAACTAATTCTTAGATGATTGAACTTTATTTTTTCATGATAAGCTGTTTTAATCAGCGCGTACTTTATGCTGTGTGAGCATACTTTTTAGACACATGGTTTGGCCTATTTTGGTACCGTTTGGTTAATAAAATTATTTTGATTATTACAATAAGCTATGTGGTGTATTTCATTAACAGAAATATTCAATTTGAATAGGTTATTTATAAAATATGAAAGAAATATGCATAATTCCTCTAACAAATGAAATAATGATCATGGTAGAAGAAACTTTTGAAAAAATCTGGGTGTTGCTTAACTTATGAGCATCAGTGTATATATAACCCTAGAGAAAAATGGATAATATAGGCCATTTAAAGTAATTAGTTACATCAGAAATATTGAAAATCCCTGTTTTAATCAGAATTTTAACTTATAAGTTAGATGTAAAGAATATTTTGTATATATACATGAATGATCTTTAAGGGCCGTTTAGCAGATATAATTCGATGTCTTAAAATAACAACAACAACAACAACAATAATAATAATAATAATAATAATAATAATAATAATAATAATAATAATTAGTCTTGTTTGGTAACGTATGTATCGGTAACGTATGTACCATATGCCGTTTGCAGATGACTATTCTTTTTTGTCTCGTTTTCTTTTATTGTAACGTAATACAGTAAAAATTAGACGTTGGCTCATCAGATGTTGTAAAAAGCTAAAAGATATTTAAAATATAGGTAACGTATGTATCGAAAGAAATGCAAGTTTGCATGACAACGTAACAAATATGCCACGTAAAAATACGTGAGTGTGCATGTACGACGTCGCCCATAGAGTTGAGTCAGCAGACAACAAGCAATGAAAAAATGATCTACACGCAATTTGATAACGTAGTCTAGATCTACGTCATGTATGCATCGGTAACGTAGACGTCTATCTTTTAATAAACACGGGATATATAACAAAACCACCGCAAGAGATACGGTGTTTTAGGGCGTAAGTATTAATATGACCCAAAGGAGCCTTCGAGGGTTTATCGCTGCGTTTCACATGCAGAATAAATATTATTTCCAGCGTTTCTGTATATATTTCAACTTACTTCAACTACAAAATATGAAATCTAAGGNTCATCGCTATGTTGCAATTTTCACATTCCTTAACAACTGCAGAGGTCGGAACGATTTCTAATTTATAGAAATGAACATCATTTCCCTATCTATTTCGCAATAAAGTTATGAAATAGCGCACGTGACGCAGTGTTTGACGCATAGAGAGCGTGCTGAAGACGTACTAAATACTTGCCTAGAAAAGAGTTTACTTGTTTACTTGCGCAGTGAAGATATCACTATATACAGATAATTGGTCAGTGATGACGCAGTGTATTGAAATAATAGATTGGTTGCTGTAATTTCCAGCGTGTGGTTTACTGCAGCGCGCAGTTGCCATGCTGTCTCATCTTTGACATTTTGTAAAATTTCCTTATTATATATCGACATCATCCCTTCAATGCACGCTCTTGGTAACAAGGCACCTGTAAAGGGACCGTTCCCAAATAATTTTGTCGACCTAGCCAATGCGTACTAACTCTACTGGGACTCTCGCTGAATGCAATCAGATTAACAGACTTACATGCCTCATCCTGGCGTCGAGTACAATGCAAAAATCTGGTGATTAAACAAATAAGTTGGAAAAAAGAAGAGTTTAAGTCGGTTGGTCTGATTGCATTAAGCGAGAGTTCCCCGTGGTTCGAGTCGTTAATTTAGGCGTTCGAACTCAAAATTCTGAGGCTCGTGATCGCAAACGGCAAGTATCGTATTTGAGGCTTGTTTTATACCACATGAATTGACCTACGCAGGCATCATCCTATGCTTCTGAAATGAGCGCGTGGGCGCGCTTTTGATAACAAACCGTGTACTTTAAATATGAAGTTTTTGCATCGGAAGGCTCACCACCAAAATGGAACTAAAATCAGGGCATTTAACAGCTCCGTACTTGAACAACATTTGCCGACAACATGTAATGTAGGAGGAGGAGAGCGAAGATATGTATATAGATACACTGTGCATTTATCTGAAGTTTTTTGTCTTTGTCAAAATGTCAACGTCAAGTGTACTAGAATGTGTAGGCTCATCCATATCCTCATGGAGGGAAATTAAGGGTAACATGATAATGCCAGTAGTTCACACTGTCAGACCCACCAGATTTTTGTACCCCAGCAATTTTCTGACCTTGACAGGCACTTAACCAGCAATTTCAAAAAGGGGGGTCTTTTTCTGAAAATGTGGAGTTTTTTCCATGAATCCTTCGTGTACCTAGATAAAATTTTATCCAGAGGGGACCACTTTCCAGCAAAAAATGGGGTTTTACTCCATGAAGATGCAGAGTGGCCACCATATTCACCGGACTTACCCCCAACTGCCTCTATTCTCTGGAGTACATACAAGAATTAGCAAAGGTTTATGTCAATCCCAGACTTATTAAACTTAATTGACTCCAGGATTCTATCGTCCTATTCGTCGAGAAACTCGCAACATCCCTCCCAGGCTATTTAAACGGATTAGGCGTTAACTAAAACTACACGCAGATCTTTTAGCACTAACGCCCATATTAACAACACACTCTCAAATTAACCAGCACACCGTACGGTTATTTAGCACCAACAATACGATACCTAGCACTAACATTCGTCCGCTCTGGTAGCGCTGTAGGTTTGGTGGATAATATGGGTGTTGGTGCTAAAACATCTGGGGGTAGTGTTAGTAAAAGCCTCCGGCCTCGGGAAAATTATATAACGCAGTCGCCCAATGTAGTTACGTGGCTGCTTCTTTGCGTAAATGATGTTATTAACTTTGTTACTTAGAGTAATTATGTTTTTTGTGTAACGTCAGATCTTACATCGCGTGTTTTCTTCACGGTTATTAAATGATATACTATAGAAGGCTCTTGGCAGAGTTCCGGGAGATTAGAGTTAAGACCAAATGGAAGACAGACGAGAGTTTCGAGGTTGGGCGAATAAAACATTATATTCGTCCAAGATCACAGATGTAAAAATGATGACTGATGTCCAGTTTATGGAGGCGGTGAAAGAAAAGACTGGTGAGCAAAGTAAAGGGACAGTAATCATAACTCTTAGACCTGTCCAATGTAATTATGTAGTTATAGTATGTCGGTTATCTGAATTTCATGGCTTTTTAAAAACGCCCTGCATATTGTAAGAAAACACGGAAATATATCTATATACAAGTATACGTGTATTTTATCATATAGTGTTCTTGCATTTACGTCATATACATTGTTACCATTGCTGTGGTGTATTTGCTGCAAAATAATAATAAATAAATAGATAAATAAATAAATAAATAAAATAAAATAAAAAAATAATAATGGTGTTCAATTTTGTAATGAGTGCCAGGTTTGTAACAAAAAAAAATTTAAGACGAAATTTTCATGCGCAGGGTGGAATAAAATGTAGGAAGCACGGCCTGAAATTTCACAAAATTATGCTGAATACTTTCTGATATTCCAAAAGCTGAAGTTTGGATCCCGTGTTTTTGTCCACTCGCTAAATCTCTATACTTTGCATGGAAATGCCGCGGCATTCAAAAGCCGATGTGTATCGTGGCGCACATTGATAACGTTAATTAACGATCGTGCCTACCCTCCAGAGGCCGTCGCGCTGGGAAAGATTCTACCCCTTGACATAGAGTGCGAGTTTCATTGTTGCCAGATCTTATATTAAGCTTGAAATGTCCTCATAAAGCCTCAGTATTGTGGTAAAAACTGTTTGCGTCTTGCTTCATCAATATGAAGGTTTTTTTAAAATTTCTTAGAAGAGCACAGAATGTTCATCTAAGCATGTTTTACTTTGACTTTCGTTTTTTTTTTTGCGTTATAATGAATTTGGAAAATGAGTTTGGTATGTTTTTCTTCCGCATAGACTAGCTTACAAAAGCTATGAACCCGTTATCAATTAAGTCACTATAAAACATTTCGCAGCCTGTGAATAAATAACTGTCACTTACAGTTGTATTATTGAAAGCAAAAGTTGCGACCAGGACAACACCTAAGTTATCAATTTGAGTACTTCTGCGAAAAGAAAAGAAAAGACACAGCATCCAGTATAAAATTATAAACAAGCTATGAAAGTAAGATTACAGTTTGTCAGATAACAGAGAGAGAGAGAGAGAGAGAGAGAGAGAGAGAGAGAGAGAGAGAGAATTTGATTTGATGCGTCCTTATTGAATTCTGGCAAAACAAGACCTGGTGGGTTTATTTCCTGTTATGTGTCTGATTACCTTCTTTCAGGTAATTGCAACTACTTATGAGACATTGCCAATGCCATTTATATTATCAAATTGAAATAAATGCAAAATTTCCCTGTTAACATTATCACATTCTGTTGATACTCTAGCTTAAATTTTCATTTTCAGGATAGCTCCCACATGAAAAGAACGTGTCGGCTTTTCCAAGAAGGACAATGCTGGGCAATTATTAAGATTCTTATTGCACTCAAGACATTCATATTAATAACGATGGGGAAATCATCGGACGTAAATAATACTGTCACGATATCTGAGCTCAGGTATAAGAGACTTAAGTGCTCCTGAGATGTTCGACATAGTCTTGGTTGTCCAACAACGCAGTCTCTAAAACGCAAGGGTGCTAAGCGACCTTGACCAGTCTACTCATGAACTGTTTGTGGTAACGTTTTGAGCTTCTGCTGGGATTTCAACGCCAAAAAGATTGTATAAATGATAGACAAGATTCCCGGTGAATGCCAGTCTCAAGGGGAGAAGAGAGGCTCTGAGCAGAAGATTGAAGACCCCGATTTCTGAAAAAGCGACACTTCTAGTAGACAGAACCAATGCTGCCACGCAACCGTGATCATTTATTTATATTCACAAAACTATTGAAGTCAGAACTGTTTTTTACACGAAAACGGTTTTTGATAATTCTGGCCAAGGCTTGAAAAACGTTTTATTCTTTAAAGACACACGCGCAGTTATTGGAAATGAAGAAACGGCGGGGTCGCGGTTGAAAAGGGAAACCTAAGCACGCATACCGTGGCGTCATAAAAACACATAAAAACGATATATTTTCTGTGGGGTTACACAATTAACCGCGTGTTTTAGTAATATCTCTCAACGATAAACAGACTTGTTGTCGTTTTATTTTGCCCGACGTTAGGCACTCCCACTCCCTGAGCGAACATGTGAAGAAAAACCGAGTCCGCTAAAAGAAGGTTAAAACAACATGGAGGAAAATAACTGTTGGCAGAACGGCCAACATTGCTGGTGCACCGTTATTTACTTTTTCACTGCATTGGCGTCCATTAGCAGCACGCTGACAATCGCCGTGGTTGTCAGGAGCCCAAAGTTGAGAGGAAGATCGACTTTTGTTTTCTTGACCTTCATGGCGGTCGTGGACCTGATGACGCTCGTCGGAATAAGCATTTACTGTTCCTTGGAACCCGTCACCCAGTTCTGGAACACGAACACCAAATGTATTTATTATTCTGCTCTTTACTGGATAAACGACAGTACCGTCATGTTGTCGTGCATTTTCATTCTCATGGTGACTGTGGAGCGCTTTGTCGTTGTTCACTTCCCCATACGAGGTAGAGAGATATTCACCCAGAGGAACGCGATACTTCTTAGTGTCTTTGTGTCAGTCGTCGTTTTCGCCCTCAACAGTAATGCTTTCTGGAGTTTTGAACCAGATCACCAGACCAATAAATGCAACGATACTGAGGTCTATGAACGATATCTGAAACCTATACGGTATTATTCTACCTTTGCGGTGACCACCGCCACTTGGGTTTCTCTGGTTGGCTTTTGTTTGGCCATCATTTACAAGTTGCGAGCCACGGCAGCCCTTAGGCGGCGTCTCTCTTTAACTGACGTGCACACGAGCTTCAAGAGCACTCACCTGATGCTGCTCTGTACCGCTTTCACTTTTGTGGTGTTAGTGGGCCCCCTCTGCATCGTCGATGTAATCCACGTATCCCTCTATCTCCTTAAGCAGGATGACACTCATTTGACTTACATCCGAGAAAATGTATTTCTTCTGAGCAAGCTCAATCACTGCGTCAACTTTGTGTTGTACGTAATGACAGCCGCAGTGTTTCGCGAGGAATTCTTTACCCTCCTCGCCTTGTTGACATGCCGCCGTCAAAAGGAGCAATCGCCTTACAGACAGGGAGCTCAAAGTTGTATTGAAACAAAGATAACGCATTTCAGCGAGCAGAAGAGACTTAGTGATTTTTAAGACATAGGTTGACATAAATGTCACAAGCAAACACGCACATTATCAGTCTAATATGACTGGATTTTGCTATATTGATATCATTCATATCTGTGGAAGGTGGTGACTCTGTTGTAAGTTGAGTAAAGTACTATTGTTGTAAAATGATTTTAAATCTGTTTCTGTGTTGTTTTTCAAACAATAACAGACATTCTTTTACTAAATTTAACCGTCAAAGAGTCGCCAGGTTATAAAACAGTGTCGTGACGAAGATAAATATATATGTATCAAAATGTGCAGTTTTAAAACCCCGTTTTTCAAATGTACTCTGATAAATCCATTTATCTATATTAAATTATCAATTAACTACCTGATCTTATTCTTATGCCACTATTTACATCAATGGATAAGTGCCGCATCCTGATGAACTAATACCGTGGTAATTGGCCAAATCCCCTTTCAAGAAATGTCAGAAAACAGATTAATGAGATTTCATGCAAAAACGCTTCATGTAATGCGGTTGCTGTGATCTACAAGTGCAATCATTGCTACGCCATCTCCTGTCACAACTAACACATTCACTCTGAACAGCTTAGGTAAAAAAATCGTTCTGGGTTGGTGAAATATGCGATCTCCTGCACCCTAACAGTGAAATAAACAGACGAATAGACTTCAATGGTTAAAGATATACTGTACGCGTTTAAAAATGACCCAAATTCATTTTTTCTATGTCTACATATCCTCCAAAGCTATTTATCTTCTCTAATTCTGACCTAAAAAGCTATAAAACACCCTCAGATAAAAAGTAACTGACATTGATAGTTCCTTCAAATATGTACAGGAAGACGTGGTGTTCTAAATGATTGGCCAAAATTTGGAATAAAACATCAAATCCAAGTACAGGGACAGAGTGAATAATGATTTGCACGTTGGAGAAATTGCTAAATCTCCCCAAAGAAAATTCATTTTAGTGAGAAAATCTTGCTTAAGAGTACTTTTAAACTTGAATTATTCTGAGGGACACAGACAAGACGTGATAGAAGTGAATCAGTATTTAATTTTTCAACAGGCACGTAATTTTTACAAACCTTTCATAAATGTAACCGACTTTTGGTTTCATACCATGAAAACATTGTTTTTGAAATCCCCCCCCCCCCGACATTTGAACGTATGTTCAAGCACATGTCATATTTTAAGGTCTATTAAATAAGATACATTTGTTGGTGGTTATTTAGCACAGTGAATTTTGTCTAAAATGTGGCCTATAAAAGGTGATGGCTGTTACTTGAGTCAAGGACTACTCCTTCAAAACATATCTTGTTGGCAGTTAATAATTTTCTCAGCAAGAACGAGTACATAATGCTTGACCCTTGAGAGAAAAATTTAATCAGGAACACATACTCAGTCCTCTCAATGTTGAATAATCCAGATGAAAAACAATGATAATTATTTCAATTAAAAATTCAACTTTATTTACAAAATTTTACATAAAAATATTAAAACATTTATTCAGAAAAGAACATTCACTCTGTTTGCTCTCATGATGAAATAAGAACAGTGATAAAATAAAACATTCACCAAGTGAGAACATTAATATTGACAAAGTAAGTGGCAACTCAAAGTTCAATTTTTCCAATAATATGCACACCATATTGGCAATTTAGCATCCATCTCTGATATATAACGGCGACACCGATGATCAAAATATTCATATGAACTAATTAGCTTACTAGGTACTATATGGCATAGCCTTAAACAGCACTTACTGTGCTTAAAGTTTTACAGTTTCTTTAATCACTTCAGCACATTTTTCTTTTTTGCCAAAGATGTCCAGGTTTACATAAATGAAAATAATATTACTGGTAGACTTTGACAGAGATCGTATTAATTTTACTACAGCAGAAATCTGCCATTTCTGGGCACAGATATACAGCTTGTGCTGTTTTATCTCTTTGTAAAGAGAAAAGTTCAAACACTCCAACTTGAGACTACCAGGGCCACCGTATTGTGCTCCATATGGACCTGGACTAGGCAAAAAACATCCAACTATTAGCACAAATCACCGGCCATTTTATGACAGGTTATTGGCATCGCCCAAGATTGAACGAAAATAAAAAAACTACATCTACCTATGTATGTATATATATATATTCAATGTTAATATAAAAAATTGCATTTTAGTAGAAATAATAAAACTTCTAGGTAGCAAATGGGACTCTTTGGTTAGGCAATAAATGATCTAGAGTTGTCCAAACAGCTTTTTAGCTGGTGTGGAATTTAATATAAATAGCAAGACAAATATTAAAACATGACATGAGAAGGCACATCAGAAGACTTCAATATTCTCATTCTGGACTGGTCACGATTAACAAGAACAAGTACGAATACATGAAATGCTGATCAAAGATTCTACCTTCCTTGGTTTCATTAAAAAGCAGTGCACACAGAGAAAATGTTCAAAGAAACTGCCTGCCACAAAATAGATCATCACCCCACATCCAGCAGTCGCAGTTGCTGACCCATATTATTGCCACTGACACCGACATAATTGCATGTTATAATGAGTATTTTCAGGGGGTGAAATATAGCACCAATGTAAATAAAATTTGTATTAACATCGCCAAAGTTTTGACTGCAATCTGTACAATAGTACAATTTTTGTAAGTAATAATAAAATCATGATGATATTTTTTAAATACACATTGCAATTGGAAACAAGGCAGCAAAGCTGTCAAATGTACAGACAAAAAGCAGGAAATAACTATGCACAAAATAGGCTAATGTCAATTCTGATTCAAAAGTACATTATGTTAAACTGCAAATTTAACAACAAATTTTAATTATNTATAATAATTTATTCAGCTTTGAACGTTACAATTTAACATTGTTTGCTGTCTAGACTACTACAGAAACTACCATATTATGCTTACATAAAAGAGAGTGCTACTTCACTGTGCTCTTAACTGTATATAATGTGATATTGCTTTCAGTGACTTATGGTCTCGAGGGTTAAGGAGGATGGATAGTTTCTGATCACTGCCTGCTAATTCATAATTTTGTCTCACTGTATTTGGGAGGGAACTGAGCATATTTTGTCGCTCTCTTTGGTATTTACTACAAATGAGGAAGAAGTGTTTTTCGTCCTCTATTTCCGTTTTACAGCTTGTGCACATTCTCTCTTCCAGGGGGATTTTCATGTGCCTGCCTTTCTCTATCGCCAGCTCATGGTCACTAATTCTCATTTTAGCAATGTATTTTTTGTCTGAGCTTGTGGCTTTTATTTTTAAGTAATTTTCGAGATCGTATGAGTTTTTTACTTTTCGATAAGTACGCAGTTTATTGTTGTCCTCCTTGCTCAAGTCTTCCCAAAAGAGTCCTTCAATTTTTAGATTAATTTGTTTTTCTATGTCTGGTGTTTCATCCCAATTTTGAATTCCCCAATTTTGTCTAAATGACGCCACTGTTTTAGTCCAATTATCTATTTTCAAATTTTTTTCTTCGTTAAATGTTTGTTTCAGTATTCTTGTATTCGGGAGATTTTTAAGTCTGATGTAATATTTTTGCATAGATTTAATTATATCTGTAAGGATTGGGTATCTACCCAATTCTGCTCTGCAGGCATTATTACTGGCAGTTTTTCTCACTCCTAAAACCCATTTGCACATTTTTAATTGAATTTGCTCGAATGGCATGTTATTGATTTTATTTAGGCTCAGTGATTTTTGTTTAAGAATTTCTTGTCCCCATACCTCGCTACCATATAGCAAAATTGGTTTTACGGTTCTATCAAATAGCTTCATTTGTAATAGTGGGGAAGATATGTTTTGGGAGGATAAAGTGCTTTTTAGTGCAAACATGGCCTTCGATGCTTTTTGTTTTAGGTTGTGCATTGCTTTATTGAGATTACCTGTATTAGTGAAGGTGATGCCTAGATAAGGATATTCTTTAACATTTTCCAGGATGTTTTCATTTATTGTAAATTTTATGTGCTGTTCAGTTTTTCCAGCTTTATTGAATATAAGTATTTTGCACTTTTTCTCGTTTACATGGAGTTGCCATTTTTTGCAGTATTTTTCAAGGCGTGACAATAATTTTTGTAAGCCATCACTTGTTTCTGAGAGCAACACCAGGTCATCTGCATACAGTATATGGGACATTTTTTCATCGCCATTTGGGTTTAGTGCGGTTTTTACATCGTCAATGAAAATGTTAAAAAGGACTGGACTTAAATTATCGCCTTGCTTAATTCCCAGTTTAGAATAAAATGGTTCTGTGTATCCTTCCCCAACCGATATCCCTAGTTTTGTTTGGCTGTACATAGCTTTGATTAATTTGTAAAATTTCCCCCCAATACCCAGTTTTAGTAGTTTGTACATTAGGCCTTTGTGCCAAACGGTGTCAAAAGCTTTTTTAAAGTCAATGAAACATGCATAGAGACGCTTGTTTTGGTTTACATATCTATTAGCTAAAGATTTTAAAGTAAAAATGTGGTCCGTTGTGCGGTATCCTGGCCTGAAACCAGCTTGCTCTTCGCTGAGAAGATGTTCATTCTGCAGATAGTCTGTCAGTCTCTTACAGAGTATTGAGTTAAAGAGTTTTCCCAGACAACTTGTGATGCACAGTCCTCGATAATTTGATGGATTCATATGTTCACCACTTTTATGGATAGGTATGATGATGCCAAGGTTCCAAGTGTCGGGAATTTCAGAAGTGTTTAGGATAAGATTAAAAATCTTTGTGATAACACCTGCTAGGTACTGGGTTCCTACTTTAAGCATTTCATTCTTAATTGTATCTTCCCCAGCTGCTTTCCCACTTTTGAGCTTTTTCAGGGCATTTTTCACTTCATGACATGTTATTGCACAGTCTAGTATTGGAATACCATCTTGTCTTTCCATTTCTTTTAACGTGGCATCCATTATGTTGTTTTCTTTCGGGGAAATCCCACAAAGCTGGTGAAAGTGTTTAAGCCAAATGTCTGGACTAATTAGGTTGTGCCTAGTTTCTTTTTCTTTCAAGTTTTTAAAGACTTCCCAGAATTCTTTGGGGTTTTTCTCTTCGTTTTCAAGTAGTCTTTTAAGTAGAAAATCTTTGTGCTCTCGTTTTTTACGCTTTATTAGTTGCTTATATTTTCTGGAGGCTCCATGGTAGGTGTGGGCAACAAAATTGTTTCCTGGGTTGTTTTGTAGCAATTTACCAAGATGCTTTATATTGCGCCTGATTTCAGCACATGTGCTATCAAACCAGGGGTGTTTTTTCACTCGTTTTGTTTTATTATTTCCATTTCTAGGAGGTTTCCTCTTTGCTAGTGATTTATTAGCCACATTACACAGGATATTTTTAAGTTCATTACAAGCTTTGTTCACTCCTTCTTTGGTGTTAGGGAAGTGGGTGTTTTGAAGTTTGCTAATTTCATTGATTGTTTCATCATCTTCTAAAGCATTTAAAAATTTTCAGACGAGCCTGGTTTCCAAATGTACTGCTCGCTGAATCTATGAACTGTTGTTGAGATAGCAGACTTTTAATTTGTATGCCATCAGTACGTATTGAAAGTTCTAGCAGGCAGTGATCAGATAAATAATCAATGGGGTGTATTGTGAAAAAATTTACATCGCTAAGCAGCTCATCATTCACAATAGCATAGTCTACAGTGCTGCAGCCCTGTCTGTTATAACATGTAAAATAGCCTAGGGAGTTGCCTATTGTCCTCCCATTCAAAATTTTCATGCTACTTGCAATACACAAATCTATCAAACTTCTCCCCTGGGGGTTGATGACAGAATCTAGGTTGTTTCTTTGAAAGCAAATTCTACTTGTGTTGGGCTTGTTTGGTATCATTACACTAGGCGTATTTTCACAATCAGTAGTGTCTTGTAAATTTCCAGTCCTTGCATTAAAATCCCCTAACAAGCAAACTGTGCCAGAGGGTGCATACGCAGCTATCTCACTCTCTAAAATTTCAAAAGTACTTTCATCCAGTGCTCCATTACTGGGCTTAATGTACACTGCGCACAGGTATAAATCTTGCTGGAGTCCAAAGCTTTGTCTAGGGAGTCTTACCCACAGTAGGTTTTCACTTTTGCTTTCTAACATTTCAACTGCCCCACTATATTCCTTTTTATATTTACTTATGGGCCTGAAGACCTTTTAGTGGGTCAGTCTGTAAATTACCCTTGGGTATCACTAGATTAATTTCAGAGTTATAAAGTCATTTGCTTTAATAGGCCATTAAATGAGATTACGTAAAGCACACTTGTTGATATTTCCCTGTAAACTCCCAAAGGTAAAGCTCTCTGCTAGATTAATAATAAGGAAGCAGTGATAATTATGCAGGTAAATTTTGTTTAATATTGCAAATAAGTT
>NW_019775604.1:248298-274172 GCF_001039355.2 Lingula anatina | reverse complement strand
CCCCAACTTGCCTCTACGCGCCATCCCAACACCTGTTCCCCCTGAACCCTAAGTCCTGAATCCAACAGCTCGTAACTCAATACTCACGGTATGTTACAGGTACTGACGATATGCTAAACGTACCGGTATTAAACAAAACAATTTTATTAAGTATCCCTTCTGTACTTTTTTCTTTTAACAAATAAGCTGCCATCTTCAAAACTGATTCGATTCACTCATTTAAACAGCATGAGGATTTATTCAACGATTATCACAGAAAATGCTAAATGAAATTTTTACAGTGTATCATGTCTCGATTCCCACGACCACAATAAAATTGCAATTGTCTCATTCATGCTCTTTCCAGACTTTAGAGCATTGAGCCAAATATAATATAATTTAGAATACCTTGCTCTTTGTTACTCATTTTACTCTCTGTCGTATGTTCTATACGTAACTGCAATAACAGTGTCAAATTTCCAAATGTCACCAAGCAATAATTCATCCTTTACGAGAACAACACTTTAGGCCACAGGAACCGCTTTTACACAGCTAATTGGTCAGTAGAAGGATCAAGGACTGACCAGCCCGTGCCTGTCCTAGTAGATAACTCATACTGCAATAGGTCAGTGCTGTTGGACATTCCTCTTCAGGCCAAAGACCACTCATCACACCTAAGTGACCTCTCAGATAATTACACAGCGGAGTTCATTTTACCGTGTTATTCAATCGGGATGACTTGGTGTTTGATAGTGACAGTGAGACCGGAGGGTGCATTGGGCTGCCCTGCCTCCGACGGTGCACAAACAATGGGTACAGTTATTGTGGTGTCATGCAGTGCGTTTGCCGAGAAATGAAGGCGTTTTGCATTATTTGGTTTATTCGTCCCTCTCCCTTTCTGTCGCTCCGTCGCTCTTTAACTTACTCAGTGCTCAATAAATCAATCAATCAGCCAACCAGGAGAATGTTTGACTTCATGCAGCTTTTATGATGATCTCGTTTCGCACTGGATTACTTTTTACATGATTATTTCTAAATTTTTTTGTATCCATACTAGCTTCCTTTAAAACAAGAATTTCAAACCCAAAATCTGCATGTGATTGTGTGGTGGGATATGCAATCACTGACTGTATTATTTTCTTCAAGACATGTGTTAACAAACAGTTTTCTATATTTCCCATATTTCTCCTATTTGATTGTCACGCTTGAATAATGTAAGATCTGGGTACACATGATGTAACTGAAAGCGTGGGAAAAATCAAAGCCACAGATACATGTACTTGTATGGTTCGTTTCTGATGAAGGCAATGGGTCGTATATTTTGATCAAATAACCAAAGCACCCGGTAGTTATAAAAATCAGAGAACCAATCTGAAACCACAGAGCCAACCGCAAACACCCAGATAAGATCGGACAATAAATAAAACAATTCCTTTAAAGGCACATCCGAGTTCAACCAACCCATATCACCCCCTCCAGGATCGGCGTTGGACAATTTCGGTAGATCCTCTTGGGAGATAGTGTTCTCGTCCACGGTAGTAAGATACATTATCAGTGATGTATTTGTACCGTGTGAACCCCAACATTTTGACAGCTCTCGCATGTCAAAACTCACCCCGTAACCCAATCACCAAACTGCTAGACCCCAAATATTCGGTTATGAGCAAAGATCAGGGGGTGTTTGGGCGAGGAACAATGCAGGGCAGTATGTCCCGATGTATGGACCGGCTTGAAATAAAGCATTTTTCGTTTTCATCACGAATTCTCCACAAAAGGTTCTTCGCTCTCATCTGTCGCACGCTGCCGTAAGGATAAGGGTTCTCGGTGCAAGGTTTTGACACCTGTCAAAAGTGACGGGTTCACTGAGTGCAGAATCGTAAACTGACATACCTGTAGAAACATACTACTCGGATGCGACTGTGTTGTCTTACGTGTTATGGCAGTAATATGACAGCCAGACGTCGCCTTTGATTTACCTGAATGAAAGATGCATGTATATTTGTTTTGAACATAATGTCTCCCACTCAATTAGACCTTACCATATACCGAATATTTCTTTTTTTAGATAGGGATCATACACAATAAACTGGAAATGGAACCTGGAGATTTTAAGTGGTGCAGTTTTGGTGCGAAATACTCCATTCAGAGGAATTCGAAGCGTGTACATGAATGCCAAAATATCAAATGTGCTTTTTTTAAATGTCTTCATTTATTGATACCTTGACGTGATTTTTAAATCAAGTTTAGAATTTTGCTCGGGATAAACAAAATACAATGTCTTCCTTCTTTAGAATAAAATCCCTCGGTGTGTGATTTGTTGTTTATGCCCATGGGCTAATACATTATTGAAGTTGACTGCAATACATAGTTCAAAGTTTATCGATTGATTTTATTTGGTAATTTTTTCCTGCTTGAACGATGTTAACCTGTTTCATATTCGCTCAATTATCAACAAAATGAAGCTTTTTTTTCACTTTTCACCCTTTATTGTGTTGGTGATCACTGTACACTTTGGTGCGCCGATACCATTTCCGGGATCAAGTCCACGCCAGTCAAGTTTTCTTTATACATATTGTCGGTGATGGTACGCATTACTTCCGCCTTTTGTTTGCTGAAAGACAAATAATGTCACAGCTTATTGTTGTTTATTTGAGAAAATACTGGGTATTAGGCAATTCGAATAGGAATAAAAACGGTAAGATTCCAGACACAGAACTACTTTTGACATTGTATTCATTTAATCCCTGAAAAACATACATGAACATACATGTATTTTGGGAATAAGCTTTGCACAAACGTTATATCTTAACATATCAATTGTCCATTTTGTCATATGTTGGTGTACGCATATGTAATATATATCAACAATCAATGACTATTAACTTTTCACTTTTGCTCTAGATAATCAAAGAGAGTGATATTGGTTTTACGTACAAAGTGATGGTACAGGATGATCTCTTCACAAAATTTGGCATTTATTGTCTCTCCTCTTTTGATTAATTCTACTTCAAAGGCGTTTCCCTAATACTTTATTCTATATTGTACAAGGTCATTAAATGCCTGCAGTAGTACTGGAATAAATTGAATTGAATATACGCTAGAAGTCAAGGCCGTCGTGAAAGTACATTATATTGCCTGGAAATTTAGCAAATTCTCTAGGGAAAGGCGCTGTCAATAAATACAGTATACAAAAAGTTCTAATTCTTATAACAGGCCCGCGTAGATGTATCCACGCTTCATAAGCAAAATAAACAGGGGAGCGACGTGTGTATGGTAAAGTGTATGTGCAATTATTTTCCAGCTGGGCCAGCATTTTTTTGGTTAATTATGTATGAATTATTTGTCATAATTTGTCAGAAATCGTTTCACCTGAAATGACTTGAAATAGTTGGTTGCTTTTTGCCATTGTATCTTTATTCTGAAAATAAGAGGAGGAAGAAGAAAACAACGTGACCTACATGTAGGATGTCGAGTGATGGTTCACAACTTCATAACATTTTCGAATGGTATATCAACATTGAAACAACACGTTTTCAAATGTTATGGGAACTTCTTCATAAATTTACGAAATAAATATTTAGAGAGAAAAAAAATGAAAAAAGATTTCAATCTGCAAATAATCATTATTGTAAAATAAGCTTATTTTTGCAAGAAAAAATGAGGAATATTTTGTAAATGTATGTTGTCTGTAGCATCGAGGGGTGAATACTGTGTATAATGTACATATATTGAAAAAATTCTTTAAAATCTAAAATAAATATTGCACTTGCAATTACGACACATACAGTGCATCTTGTAGTCACAAATGATTTCACTCACAAAGAAAATTCATAAAACATTGACATTTATAATGGGGCGTAGCTAAATCTCAAAATTAGTCCTTAGTTTGCCCACAGCAAGTTGTGATCTTCTTCGTGGTGAAAATTTGACAATGATATAGATATCAGTGTTCATTTATGGGAAACTCTACATTTTATTTATTCTTTATTTAAAGCCCTCTTAATATCAATTGGTATTCCATACATACAAGGAAGAATTTAATTTAGGCCCAACAAAAATAGAACCGAACCCTGTTGTACGCATAATATACATTCCAGAAAAGGATGTCTGGATTATTATTTATTATTATTATTATAATTATTTTACTTCTAAATAATGAACCGCTTCATGTACCTCATACAGGATACTAAAGTGTCGGGATAATTTTGGCAAATAAAAATGAATTAGTCCACAATCAATAGTGCCTACATAAGAGCAATCACACTGCGTAATAAGGCGCTAAGATAGGGACTGTTAACCAGTCTGTGAATGCAAACGTACGATGCATTTCCACTCTTGTTTGAGGGACAGCACATTTCCAACATGCACAAAATTCTTTCACCATAACTTTTACAATGATATTAAAAATCTAAGGCATAAATATTGTCCACAAACGTCGTGTCACCAAAGAAGAGCCGTGTCATAGATCATCGTGACAGACTCCTGTGTGCTGTCTGACTTACCCACTTCAGAGTGGTGACAAGATGCTGTGACAACCTTCTGATGTTTAAACGGTGACACCGTATTTGTCACCGGGCAGCTTGATGAGAAAAAGCACATTCTAAGGACTCGTAAACAGCGCACTTGTCGGGGTTAATCGGTGCTCTCACGCGAACTTGCTGACTTTTTGTGTGGCAGTATTAGCTTTAGGTGACGATATTAGGGGGCCATCTCGATTTTGACATAAAACAAAGGAAAGCAGTGTTATAAATTTCTGCCGTTCTACTGTTCTACAGTTCTACAATTCTGCGCAATATGTATGAATACGTGTTTTTGTACGCAGCTCTTTAATCTAATGATAGATTTGGTTAACTGCCAACTTGCTTGTACGTTTTCCTCTTTTTTGACAAGTCACCAATCAGCTCCTAGTGAAGTGATAAAACACATTTTCAGTACATGTATGTGGCATGAATAATTCTGGTGTATTTATTCCATCTGTTTGTTCTTTCTGATCTCCTTCAGATTTTGTATATTAAAAATATCTTCAAAACATGGTCGAAATATTTACATACCTTTTGGTACTTGCTGCTACGCATGTCTTAATATGGAATAGTAGACACCGGTATGTGAAAAAAAAAAAGAATAGGAAGAAAGAAAGAAAGAAGAACGACAAAAGTTAGGAAAAGGAGAGTAAAAACGTTCCAGACAAAGAAGGCAAGCAAAATCACATGAAAATATTATACCTTCGGGTCCATGTCTCACTGGTGACATGTCCTAAGTCTTTGATACGGGCGACGGACGTTAGGGAGTAGCCGTGCATGAAACGTGAGGGACACTATCGCTCCGACGTCGCGGACCCGCATGGCAACCAAAAGGCAAACGCTTATTAAGATAGATGGACGCGGTCACGCTAAAGCCTGCAGCAGCTGTCTTTTTTTTCTTGTTGGTGTCCTTCTTGTTAAATTTTCGTGTCTTCTGGTAGTCACCTGAAAAGATTTATTTTCTCAGAAACGCAAAGGGCGTTTGTCCGCTTTCCGAAAAAAAAACCTATTAAATCAGGGCGTTTCTTTGGGGTTTCAATACTTACGCACATTTTATGTCGCAACATTACATAAAATATAATACCACTTTGGTTGCATGCATTTGTTAACAGTATTTGAAGTAATATTTAGTTAAAACGCTCTGCCGTGAACCTGTTTCATACACTGTATGGATAATGTTAAGTTTATAGTATTATACTATGGGCCAGGGTGATGACGTAGTTGTGAAAAAAATCTCACTGGACAGAAGAGTGCCCAGCTAGCGAACCCAGGTTAAGAACTAAAAATACTAAGTAAACTATAATTTCTGTAGCCCTGGTAGTTATTGACTTCGTACATATATCTACAAAGAACACGTAGCACGATTTTTGCTTAGTCTCTTTACAAAATGTTTGTAATTTCCTTCAATCTATATTTAATGATTAATGTAATTTTTAGTAGACATCAGTAAATATTCAAGGCACTTGGTGTTATGAAAGAAACGTGACATGTTGGAAACATTTACTGTTCGTTGAGGAGTCTAGACCAACATGGAATAACTGCGGCTGTTTTTTATTTAATTTCAGCCCTCCAATGTTTGTTTTTCTTGATAAAAAATGAAATAAAATTATTTTCGAGTAAACCGTCGGGATAAATGCAAATTAATTTATGTAGACGAAAATATTTGAACCACAGAATGTCACTGGGTCTATCCAAGTTTATTATCTCTGTTATTGGGCCAAAGTATGACAGTTAAATTTATAAAATTTATGTATAGTCCTGGAATCACGCGCGAAAGGCTCGGGGGAACGAGATTAGCTCAATTTCATGATTAACGACGGCGCGCGTCGCGTTGCATCTTGTCTCATCTACAGATGATAAATGTGAGTTAAATTAATAAAATGTGAGTAATATCTCCCAGAAATTAAAGTAGATTTATTTTTCAGCATAGACGGCTCGTATTGTTCCTGACGCCGATTACCAATCCCAAACACTCGGTCAGCATCGATGTACCATCCCCGGGAATTGAATTACGTATGCTCATGGGTCGGCGTGCTCAAAGAGTGCCCCGTTATCACGAGTAACGGGAAAAGTGTATTAGGATGAAATACATGGTCCTGACGTGGCTGTCTTTTTTCTTTATTTCAGAGAAATTTGGCGCAGCTGGCAAAGTAACTGGGGCGGGATTTCTGAAGGTTTCTTAGGAGGAAAAGCGACCTGCCCGGCTTTAATGTAAGTAAGCGTTGATCAAATTAAAGCTCTTGGGGAACTGAATCTGAAGATATATTCTGTAGTAGTCATTATGATTTTTTTGATAATTGTGCATTTAATCGTTCTTTAAATAGATGTCTTATTAGTTTTTTTTTTTCTTCCCCCCTTTTTATTCCCTCGTTAAGTCAAGCAATGTTTTATAATGTAAATAGAAAAGCTTTTTTTTTTTAGTCAATCGTGATTTTTTATCGAAACAGGAGAAGCGATTCTGTTATATTTTAGAAAAAAATGTATTGTATGTCAGACTATCATCACTACAATAATAATAATAATAATAATAATAATAATACATTTTAATTTGAATGAATGACAGTTCACGAGTAAAATAATTTAGTTAGGAAGTTGGTGATAATGTAAACATGCTGAAGATATAAACGGCGTATCTCAAGGATATTATTTATTTATTTATTTATTTATTTATTTATTACCAGGGGCGGACTACGGCCATCATCTGGGTCTTCCAGTTTTTAAAGTTTATATTGACAGGTATCTATTTTTTTCTGTCGGAAGACGGTCAAAAATGGAGAATGAAACAACATAGATAATTGGAAGACTGTCAGACAATATCTCTGGATCTACCCCTGTTTACTGTTACATTCAGAGCTGTGCATGTGGTGTTACGTTTAGTCCTTGAACTTAATTGATGAATAACCTTAAATTTTATTCTTCATGACATCTACACGAACACGCAGTTTGTTGCTTACTTTTCACTCTGATATTGCAGAAATGGAATCTGGGCTGGTTCCTCACCGCAGGTTGGTTCCGAGCTCTATCCCTAAAATTTAATATCTCTAATAATCCTCTAATAATCCTTAGAATCTTGTTACATTGTTGCTGTTGTGTTGGTCACAGATTTAATGGAATATATTGAGGATGTTGCAAAAAAGAAATAAATAGGGGTGTTCTATTTCAGTAGCAATAAAAAGCATATAAAAGTGCATACGAAACGTCTGGGATTTGCCTAGATATGCGGGGGCACATGCAACTTGCCATGGGCTGTTTTCATTTATAAAAGGACATTTTAGATAAATATATATTTTACCGATGGTATTTTATACCTAAGATTATAGGCATCGTGAATAGTAACTTTGACACCCATGTGATTATTTGGTGATGAAATTACCGTCTTCATGGACCTTCGTATATGGTCATTTTTTGTGCTCGACAAATTGAAATTGAAAACTGCCTTCCTTGGCGCCATCTTTGCAAGGCTATCACA
This sequence comes from Lingula anatina, assembly GCF_001039355.2. Next base: position 266,204 of record NW_019775604.1, on the reverse strand, counting down.
GCCCCAGAAGTCGTAGTATGACGACACAGGCATTAATCTCTATCAGTTACAGCATCCATTCTCTTTAATCCATCACTTTCTAACTCAATAACTGTACTTGGTTGTATCAGATTAAAACTGCCGTTCGTGATGGAATTGTGATCGTTTTGGGACACGGTTTCACAATCGAAACTTTGACTTAATTCTGAGTAATTTTGAACATTTCAGTGTACTTTGGTCCATCTGTTAGTAAACACCCCCTACGTGTATGTGACTTTACTTATCAAACCGTATTGACATGCCAAACGCAACGAAATTATCGAAATATTGCCGAAAATACCGAAAAAGAAATAAGAAATGTTCTTTATCGTCTGCTCAAGAAAACAGACTGATTCGCCCGGTGAAGGCAAATTGCTTCACTACACATGAAACCGGGCCGATGACCAATAATTCATAGTAACGAGATTGTTGCGATAAAAGTGCGCTCATTTGCCGCCTCTAACTTGTTTTTTGAGAGACGCGGACCTCAGCTTGTCGTCTGCTGCGCCATGGATGACAGACGATAGACACCAAAGCAGTTAAAAGGACCTTACTACAGCAGGACGCGAGTAACTTTGTGTATTTACAATTAGTCACAGTTTCACATTGGCAAAGATTATACCGTAACGTCACAATGTCAACAATCTGACCCAACTTCGAGATGATAAAAGACAATTACTACTATGTAGGTTATATAAATTGACAGTCTTTATTTATTTATTTTTCAGTTTTAAACGGATCTTGAGCATAAACATGCCGATCAATCTTCGCGAGAATACTTTATCGTCAACTAATTATAAAACGGTATGATACTTTCATTTGTGAATTGCTTCATTTTCCATAGTTTCCTTGGTCCTTTGCTCTCATTGCCCAGTACAGATAGCTAAATTCAGTTAAGTTACAATATATAAATAATTGGAAAATGTGAAGTTAGAAAGAATAAAGAAGTTAACGGAATATGATTCTTTATAACGGTGAGGGGATTTCAATTATTTGTTATATATACTTAGTGTATGTGTTGATCAGATTTTCTTGGGGCAAATCCATTTAGTATAGTTTGCCTAAAATATATTGGATTCAAGCGTCTTTGGCCATCGAGGGTGGAAAGAAAAAAAAACGGTTGAAGGCATGACGTTAGTATTTTCTATCAAACTTATTCTGTACAGGTACATGTAGGTGGAGAAATGTGGAGATGCACGTAAATACATATATAAGATAATTGATTAATAAATGGAAATTGAATAAATAGATTAATGAATTTATTAATAAATTAATATTTGATCTGAATGCCGAATACATATACAAGCAAGCAAAAAATCGCTCTTTGCAAGATTTATGACTGCGTTCAATTCGCTGGTAAAATCACCTGAGTAAGCGATGTAATTAAAAGCCAGCGCTCCGGTTTGGAGACGACGACGCAGCACCGCAGCTTTTTATAGACGCAAGGGTTAGCAAATGATATGCATTTCGTCAGTGAAAAAATACAGTAGCATTGTTCTTTCAGAGGTAATCTAGGTGCATATTAGTTCCCAGGCAACGTTCCCATTGTGTATCATCGAAGAAAACTTGCAAAAAGAAAACTTGCCGTATTAGTGGTTCAATTTCTACTTATTTTGGACTTTTTGTCGTTTTTCGTTACAAAATCTGTTTTTTTTTTTTTTTTTTTGAAAATTTTGCTTCATTGTTGATGTCAAGAAAATCGAATGATATATCTTTTTTTGAATAAAATGAGGAACACAGCTATTGTTTACAGATTGTCCATTGCCTCCGGACTGCTCCCGGCCTGTATATCCCCCCCCCTTCCTGCCCCCTGCCGTCTACCCACAGCTATATTATTGATGTTGACATCATAAATAAATAAGTTAGACAGGAAATAAACAAATGTACAAAACAAAGTTAGGCCTACATATCACAGATCATTTTAATATCACATTCGTTCTCTTCATAAGATTCCCGCGATTTATCCTAATAAAACTTATTTATGGACATCAAAACAGAAAAGAAATGAAATGAAATAAAAGTAAGATGCAGTAGCCTCCGTTCATCTCAGCGCACTACTCCGTCCTTTGTGAAATTAACATTGCAAAAGTAAGGCACTGCTTTCGGACTTTGACCTAGACTACGTTAACGAAGACCTATAATTCATCCAAGTGGGAATGAACAAAAACACGACTCAACACGTCAACTAAATTGACACTGTCGCGACTCTTATACAAATACATGTACTACAGTGCCAGCTAGTTGTAGCAGTAACACAAGTAGCATGGGAATCGTTCCTTGACCCACAAGTATACCCTGCTCATTTCGACGACTGACCATTGATTTAAGCATCTGTCCGAACTTCGTGATTATTTTACCGTTATTCATGCACCATGTTCTCGTGGAAGCCGGAACCTACAATGTACAGTATGTCGCCTTGTGCATTTGCCATCTATAATTGTTGCACCGTAAATGTAAGTACACATAAGATTTCGTAGTCTTACAATTAAAGGTATTTTCTTTATTTGTATTGCAGGTGTAACCATCATTACCAATTATTATTATTATTATTATTATTATTATTATTGTTATTGTTGTTGTTCTTGGTGGTGGTGGTTGTAGTGGTTATGTTGATGTTGTTGTAAAATCCATTTAGTCTACAAGAGTATTCAGTACAAAGATGATCAATGATTTTCAAAGAAAGTGTCACTCAAGCACAAATTGCCGTATTTAGTGTCCTTTTTATGGGTACATGTATTTCTACGTGTTCATGTAATATATATATATAGATGGATACATTCCCTCTTTAATTTGAAATACACGGATGTTGTTGATCTTTGGATGTTTCTATTATACATGGGGTACATATAAGTGAGTTTAAGGTTTTAGTATTCGATATAGCTGTATCACACACATGTATAGGGCAGGAATAACATACTTAATAATTGATATCACACTTCCGTAATTAAGCAAATCAATGTCTTGAGAGTGTGAATATTTGGGAAAATAGGCGTTTATCTCTAAATCTAAAACCGAAGTGTACGTTTGGGTTTGGAGATATAAAACTGTAGAACCTCAAATTAAGCGCTTGGTAACCAAACCTGACTGTCACGTGATCTAGGGCTTCTCAGTGGATTGATCGGAGTCTCCAAACAAATCACCGAAACCCCACAGGTCCTGCAATTATCTCAGAAAAAATGCAACTCCCTCATCCATTTTCTTTTCTTTTTTTTTCTGCGAACTTGAGGATCTTCGCGAAGGCGTTGTTGTTGCGGGTATAACGCACAAATAGCACTCGAGTAGCATTGGGGTTAACAGAATATGTGACGAAGATCACGCAAGCGGCGCAGAGGGTTGGTGTCACGGAGTCAAAGACTGGCGTTGAGATGAAATTGATTTTACACTTGATAGGTCTCGCCAGATTGGAAATGATCTTTGTCATTTGACCTCAGATTTCAGATTCATTGCAATATTACGTGCAGCTTAGGGTTAAATTGTTCTCGATCTTCAATCATTCCTCTCCTTTTTTTCCCTTCCTTTTTTCCACACACAAATATAAGTGCACTTTATGTGTAATGTTATTTAAGATTTTTTTTCCTTATGCCAGTGTGGTGTGCGGAAAATTGTATTCTATTTCAAATCTTAATTTGTCTCCATTATATTTTATCAATTTTTTACTTTCAAAATCGTTGTAGATTAATTGTATAAAAACAATTAATAATATTACTTTCAATTAAAGCGAGGTGGCAATTAAATGAAGCTGAATGATTAAAAAAAGCTGTCTTTGATAAATATACCGCCGTTGTTTTTGGTCAAACGTGAAACTTTCTCCAAGTCGCCATTTAACCGTCTCATGTTATATCTTGAGAATTCATTTTCTTTTTCATCAAATTACTTAATATAATTGCCTGTTTCACATTGTTTGGTCTCCACAGGTTTTTCTTGTCTTTGGAACGTATGTTCAGTGGTAAAGGATACCCGATGAATTCACCAAGTCATAGTCACGTACAAACCATTATTGTTTTTTTTTTTTTTTTACATTTAAAAATTTCTCTGAGTCATGACTAAATATCTGTCACCATTGTTTTTACATGAAACTTGTAAGTCACTTCAAGTAATAACTAATTTTTGCCTTGAAATTCACTTAGTCATAATTAAATTTTATTCACCATGGCGTTTGTCCTGAAAGTTACGGACTCATGACTAAATTTAATTTCTGTCATCGTTTTTTTTTTTTTTTTTTTTTGTTACTTGAAACTCACGGGGTCTTTAATAAATTTATGTCACAATGTCAATTAATATTATTATTGAAAGTCATAATTCCATGAACACGAGCTTTTGGCACTTTTGGCAACCAACTGGTATTGTATAAGCACAGGAAGCAACGGAAAATGGAAATGCTGTATCCTGTATCTGTCGCGTTGAGGACAATATGAATTTTCATCAGCGTAAGAGTCATGTTGGGCGAGGGGAAGGGGGGGAGGGGGAGCTGGTTAGCTACCACTCGTTTCCACCACGTAAGGCATAAGCGAAGGGAGGAGGGGAATTATGACTTTCAATAATAATAATAATAATACATTGTGAAATTCCTTCATCGTAATTTTTTTTCTGATCGGTCAACTCCCCACTTAATATTTGTTTCCTATTTACTTGATATTAACGTCGTGGTGAACCACAAGTCTTTTTATCTATGTCGCGGATCGGGGATACTTGTATTAAGTTTTTCCTCGTATAATCTTTATAATCTCTTTACTGGGGTTATTTGTATGTAAAGATGTTACATTGTAGCAATGCATTATCTGTTGTATTCAGTATTATAGTATAGAGAGGTCTTCTTGAGGCCATCATAATTAACAATAATTTTTGTAACAGTTGAGCATACAGGAGATATTTTTAACGAAAATGAAAAGCATTATGATTAGCGAAAATGATTAAGTCTTAAACAGATAAAATGATACAGGAATACAGCTCCCTCCTGAAGAAAATCCGATATGTAAAGCAAAAAATGTAATTCTGCTTTGAAAGAATGAAAGTTCCAGAAACACAATATCCAGTGTCGCATACACTGTGTGATAACATTTCATGGTAGATTTCTACCATATTTTTATTTTTATTCTATTTCAAAGCCGTCTGCCGACAGTGATTCGTCAACGCTACTCATTTATAAATTTTCCACTCAGTTTGACTGAATGTCTTTTTAATATCAGTTATTACTCCGGAAAAAATACCAAGCGTTCTTCAGTTCTAAATAGCATGATAACCAAAAGTCGACTCCATTTGGGTATTATGAGCGTGGAAGTCAAAATAAAACTAACGACTGTCTGCGAAGAGGAGCGCTTTACGTCTCACATTTGTATGAGGTGCGCAAACGTAGACGTAGTTCTTCTCTGTAATCATTATAAACTGAGACGAGTGCTACTGCGCTTGTTTTCTCTCGCTGTCACCATCCTCAAATACTGGTATTAAACACTTACCGCCAGGCTATCTTATTCTTTGCTGGACCGTTAATAACCATCTTCAGTGTCTAAGTAGCCCTCAATTCTGAGACAAAATAGCATCGACTTAAACGATCCAGGCTCCGGTTTCGATAATTTTGTGACCCGGGTTGTTTTTTTACCTCAACGTGGTAGACATTTATTCTAGGTCATTAAGCCGCTACCCTGTTATTTAACTTGCTTGATGTATGGGGCCTTGGGTAACGGCAGGTCTGTGGGGGGAAGGGAGGGGAGGGGGGCTAGATTACCCTCCACTTCTACGGGACGTGTGTCTATTTTAGAGGGTTGGTATCATATGGATATGTCTGAAGTGATTCCTTTTTCTTTTCTCTTTTCCACGTTCGCTTAAATAACACCAAAAAATGGACGACATTCTTCTTATATTTCCTCCTTTCTCTCTCTCCCCCCTCTCTCTCTCTCTCTTTTTCCTTTCACTCTCTCTCTATCTCTCTCTCTCTCTCTTTCTAATGTTCTTTTTGACTATAGAAACGTATTTTTTTTGTTCCTGAATTCGGTCTTATTTTTTCGCCCACTTGCTAATAATTTACTTGAATATTTGCTATCGAGGTGCGTCTTGTTTGATAATTATGTATAAACTTGACTATTGTCAACATTACGTGAGTCGTTTAGAGATTTGACAGAATTAAAAAAAATTATTGCTGAATCAACACGGAACGCACATTGACAACCTTATGTAATTCAATAGATGTATTGAGCTACGTTTTAGCATGACAGTTGCATAGTTTATTACATTGTCTCAGTCAGTGTTTTTGCCAACAAATAAATAAATAAACAGATGAAACGAATAGATTACAGAAATGCATCGTCTCGACTAAGTATGCTCCTCAATAGCACATCAAGACTATGTATTATAACCTAAAACAATCTAGTTTGAGAGGAAAAAGCTCTCATAATTTGAAACACCATTTACATCATTTCAGCGAAAACTGATTGTGTATAAACTGACAATTTAAATGCATTTTTCCAGGCACACATGTACTTTTTGTCTTGTATTTAGCCTCTTTCCATTGTAGATTGTTACTATAAAATGTGTGTGGTCCTTGAGGTTTTTATAAGTAACACGGGCCGATGGCAAGAATTACCGAATTACTGAAGAAAAGAAAATGTTTTTGGTTTTGTTATTTTATTTTCTGTAGATGTGCATATTCTTTGAAAATAGTAACAGTACTGTCTGTTTAGTTTCGTCTTCACTGTTAACAATGTCGGATGATCATCCATCAGTTAGTTGATCGTGAAGAACAGTGTATTATATCTATCCAGAAAGCTGAGTGTTTATAAAATCTATTTTACATTCTTGGACATTACAACTTATACGCACGACTTAGAACTGAATTTCGTTACAAGAGCTGTTGATTATAGCACATTCTCTTGGTCTATCTGTCCGAAAGCTCTCGTAACGGCTTTCGAATTTTCAGTCGTGCGTGTTAGTTTTAAAACTTGAAACATGCCAAAGCAACAGTTAGGTGTCAATGGACGTATTTTTCATTATAGTCTGTTACAGACACACGTAAAATTCTCTTCATGTTAAAACATTACCATAACTAAATTCATCACTTTTTTAACTTTTGACACAAGTAAGGCGACTTGCTTTACTCGTCCTTTTTTCTGTCTACGTTGTACTTTTTTTAATGTATATTGTTTTGCGCCTTAGTTTAACAATGTACAAAGGACGCAGATGGAGACGCGGAGGGGATGTGAACATAACGACACATCATTTTAGTGACATCAGTGTCATAACACAAAACCCAGCGTCTGTCGCAGAAAGACAAGTAGTGCTTTAAGTGTTTCATTAGCCTAGACCACCCACATGGATACAACATTTGTATTTTCAGGTAAAGGCGGTCAACCGTGGTGGGATAGTCTGAAGTTTTGAGGTTTGGAGAAAGCTTTCCTTTTTTAAGGTAGGCGTTTATTTTTCTTTGTTAGAGTGTAATTTCCAAGAGAATGGTATTTTGAAAAAATAATAATTTGAAAACATAAATATTGTGATTTAGTTTTTATATGGCTCTTAGGGGCAAAGGGAGTTAGGTGACCTTCTTTAAAATGTTTTAAAAGAAGATCCGGTTGTTTTACCAAATATAATTTTCTTAGTGTTTAAATACAAACGAAATTTTAAAATTAAGAAAGTGTTGATATAAAACGTGATATATTGAGTGAAAGCAGGCCACAAACGTTTTTAACTCGTTGTGCAATAGACAATCACGTCTTTATAATTTTTCCCCTTTTCTAAAGTTTTCTCATCGTGAAAAAACGAAAGGTATCTTCATAGGCACTTGATTTTTAAATTCTTAATTATAAGTTAAGTTGTGTAACTGGCCATGGTATAGCGATGATAAGAAAAAATGTCGACCATTATCGATTATTTCATAATACGATAAAAATTACTTAAAGGCGGTGGTGGCATTGATAATCTCTGATTTCTGGTAGAAATAATAATAATAATAATAATAATAATAATAATAATAATAATAAGCCCCTTGAACGTTTAACAGTACGCACGTTACGTGTCTCGCGTTAAAGACGCTTTGTTCAAATTTATAATACTTCATGGTACATAACACATTTTCCTATAATCATCCTTGTAGAGGGGTTTGGAACTTAGTTCTTCTCTCCGCTGAATTTTCTGATACATTCTCAGCCGGTTGGCTCTTTTTTTATTTTTTCAATGTGAAATATATTTTAATGTCGGTGGTCACAAATTCTCTCCGATAATCATTGTGAAGCGAGGAGGTACATATAAGAGGAGATGTGTCCGATCTATTTCGTCATTTGAGCCCAGATCCCGTTACCGGGTATACATATGTATATGCCGTGTGTATATATGCGGTATATGTGCATGTAGGTATATTTGGAGGTGGTACTTTTAACGCACTCCCTGAGCCATAACTAGGAACGTTCTGTAGGAACTAACATTTGAGCTGTATAACTGTCGTCTTTATTTTCCTTGCTCTAGAGAAAAAAGATAGATTTGATTAATCATGAGATATGAATAATTTATCCAGTGATGATGTTCAGATCTATCGATGCGCATAAACAAAATATATTATTTAAAGGTTTTCTGTTCAGGACCTTCCCGCATAATCACATTTTCCTTGAAATAAAAAAATTCACTATCTCCTACCCATAAATTACTGACATTGACACATCCTTGCATCGGGATTTCATGTTTTATGCCATTTTTGATTAATTGATTTGGTTCTAAAGTTCCCTGTAACCGCCATTTTTAATGTACATTTCAGAAGGGAAATTCTAACATAAGGTACTTTAATTTGAGGGATTTTATCGTTTTTAAGGCCTGAAGTGGGAAAGATAAGTACTAGTAGCAGTGTCAATATGTTCGATAGGCATAGAAAATATAAATTTGGGACATTATCAGACTCGGATTGTATATCTTTAATATTCAGGAAGCGTAATAAAAGCGAATATGAAAAGTTGAATTTTCAGTTGAAACAATAAAAAATAACAGAAAAATAACCAAGGTAGATCTAATAGCCATGTCTTTTGAGAAAAATAATGACGTGTATGTAGATATAGAGTTTCTGTAACTCAATAGTCAAGAAAGAAAAGCAGAAAAATTTTGGTCTAGTTAGAACTGATTAATTCCTCAACACACTTAAACATATGCTGAAATAATCTAAGTAGTCTTTAATGTACATTAACACATTTGTGCGCATGCCTTTTCAATATATATTGTGTGTTTATATAGTATAAAAGAGAAGAGAAGAGAATTTAAAACGTTTGAAAAGACATAAAAATTTGAGGTACAAGTAAATCTGAATTGAGCGTCTCTATCATTATCTTAAAACTACCCGCCATGTTTCGGCTAGCTGTCTGTGCTTTCAGTTTTGTTTTCATTTATTTATTTTTAGTTTTAGTTTTTTTTTTCATTTTGAATAGAATAAGGAAATTGCCTGCCTGTGTAAAATAAATGCAGCTTTAATTAAGCACATGGAAGACCTAAGGCGAAAACATCTCATGTTTAGTTGTTCGTGTTCGCTTGTTTGTTTGTTTGTTTGTTTTTTTTTCTGCACCGCAATTAGTATTCTCCTGACAGTCTGCAGTCTGTCTTTTAAAACGGGCTTCTTATACCGTATTACGCAATTAAGGGTATTTGGCAGCACTTATTTTCTGGAGCATCCTGTGGCTCTCAATAATTCCAATCCCTTCAGGGAAGAACTTGGACCGGGACCAACATTCCGTTTCGCAAAACGGAGGATTGCTCCCATACTTCTACCTCCCATCTATCAGAGTACAATGTTTTTATATCGTTTCGTTTTTAATGCGAGTTGCCCATTACTGGCTGTTGCAGTGTCATCGTTGCTAGATGGCGCTGTGAGTAAAAGCCAACCAATGAGAAACCTGATCTCATTTTAACAAGAGTAGAGAATGACACTATGGTAAATAATCGAGTTGATATCTTCTTAAATGCAAAAGGAAACTTATCATTTACCAAATGCGTGTACTAGTACAGTTTATGTGTGAAAGGGACCTTAAGAGAAGAGATATACCAACATGTTTAAGTGCAACGATCACAGAAACGTACCAGTGCAGCGACTTCTGACATTTCACTAGCGTAACTGTGACGCGCACGCATCGAAATAATGTGACATTGGTTCCACGAGATTTGAAATGACCCACTACAGTGAGGACTCACGGGTGATACCATTCCAGTACTTTTGATGGGACAATTTTACTTATTTTGATACCCACACACCATAGGAGAGACGTTGACGTGATCAAGAACTGGATTGCTTTTAATATAGGGAACTGGTGGTTGACAACGGCCTAATAGTAATAAAGGGAGGGCGTTGATGTGTATATGTTACGCAGCCGGGACGGAGCGGATGTGGTAGTCGCCAAAGATAACTGCTTTCCCGTGTCAGTGCTACACAGGCTTGACTTAATGAACCCCCTCGTCAACTAACGGGGCGGGGCTGGGAGCCGAAAATGATGTAAGAGAACACGGATTCTCATTAAAGTCCCATTATTATGGTCCGCCCCCCTGGATAAGGCAAATTGGCCATCATCACGACAGGAGTCCATTTTTATCGGGGTACCTATCTGGAGTGCACCCAAAACCCGCCCTGCACGACAGCCCATTTCATATGTATATGTATCCATCTACCTGCATATTTTATCAAGCCATTTCATCTCAGTCCTTCACTTTACTGACAAGGTACGTGGTCGAGGCGGGGGTCATTTCGGTGTACTCGTCGTTCACGACCCCGGACGCTCACACCACCATCTGGACATTGTCCACCGTGACAGGGGGACATCTCTTGGGACGCTATCAATGGACACTTGTGGACGCAGCAATTTTCAAAAACAGATACCTAAAAGGTAGTAAGGATTTAATCTTAATTAGAAAGAATTAATTTGGGTTGTTGTAACATCACATACTGGACGTATGTCCACTACGTTTGATACTGTTCAGGAAGTCAGCGGAAACGCACCGAGTGACCAGTAAGGGGCCTTTCCTGCGAATGTCCAGCTGCAAATGACCATTGATTTGAGAAAGGAATCCTTGAACTGAAGAAATTTAACTGTGAAGGAACTTCTGTCCCAAAAGAGAGAGACCAATCCATAAACGTTTATACGTAAGGGGCACGCAGAGTAAGGAAACGGAAACGGCTTGGTGAGTCACCAAGTTTTTTTAAAGTATATGTCTAATTGTTTTTATATAAAGCTGGTTTTCATTACGAGGCTGGGCAGGGAAGGGTCATATGCATAGAAATGGATAAGCGCCAAACGTGTATTATTCCTCTCCGGTCGTTCCGTTCTGGGTTAATGCTCAATTTTTGTATGTGGCGATTAATCTATAAACCATTATCCGCACATTGGATTTTAGTGTAACTGTGACACATACAAGCTTAATGTATTTTTCAATCTTCTGAAAGATTCCGTGTCTTTTATTATTATTATTTGTGTCTCCTGGTTAGTGGTGAAAAAGGCTCCCGACTTTTTCATCCATTTTGTCCAAAAGTCCCTATTAGCTGACTATTTATATACTAATTATATAAGTCTGTTTGTTTGTTTGTTTGTTTGTTTGTTTTAAGTTATAAAACACCCATGGCAGCGGATGATAAATTGTGGCTCTGTTGTTTGCACTGAATGAACACTAAAGTGAACTTTGTAGCGCACTTTGTGACATGCACGGGGAAAAGAAAGATGATAGCAGTGATAAATCTGTAAAATGTATTTATTGTTGCGGTGGACACGAAGCCCATTGAGAAGAGTTTACAAAGTCTGGTATTTAATCTTAGGCAAAATAGAAAAGAAAAAAACTCGCTTTTGCACGATTTGGCATAGTTATTATTAAAACTATTGATTATTAATGCTTTAGTGAACACTGTTTATGTAATTGAATTTTTTTTTGTTTTGTTTTTTTTATGAGTTTTGAATAAGCGTTGCAAAACGTGTAATAAATATCAGCGTACTTAGTACACAAACTTATATTTAACCTATTTTCATTTATATGTTTCCTTGTAGCTTACTATTCATCTAACTTATTATGAATTAATGCAAAACATTCGCAGGATGGGAAAAACTTAGAGGTATCATTCGGGGTGAAAATGAAATAATAAATCTATGCTTTACCTCATGGGCATCATGACAGATACAGGTAGATTAAAAAAGCGACAGGTGAAAAATTTGAAGAATGAAAACGTGCAAAAATAGAAGAAAATTATTCGATGAAAACACGAGAGCTATTCAGGTAGGAGATAAGAGAGGTGCCACAGCGCTGTAATTACGCACTAACACCGGATAACGACTAGGTTGGAACAATGGAGGTTATCTCTTGACGCAGACGACAGGTGTACATCGTACATCGTCTGCCGCAAAAGTGACGTTTTCATAAAGAATCGGAGGGAAATTGGGGGAAAGTGGATCTATAGGAGTTTGTTTTTGCTGCGTAAATTGAATCCCTAACAGTGATTGCGTTTGTAATGACATGTTGTTTCTCCTCCTGTTATAACAATTGCCACGCCAGGTATAATTCGAGGATCTATCACTTCCCGAGGCAAACCACCTCTGCGCTCGCATTTGGGGATATTGACATACATGTACTTGAAAGACGGAAAGAACTTCAAGCTACACCATCATCTTTTGTTCGTCATAAACATTGATTATAAACTGTCATTTTTTCTTTTGCGTAGAAACAATGACTGATTACACGTAATTCCTGCTACCACGGACTGTTATGAGCGACGATTTGCTATAGGCAGATGTTTTATTACTAACTCCAAGTTGGATGCATTATTTCATTAATGGAAGAAACAATTCCCACTTATCTTCTTTGTGATTCTGTGCGTGATGAACTTATTTCCTAAACGGAAAATAAGGAATTAACGAATCTGGGTCATTTTTTGAAATGTTGGGAAAACTTAACATCAGTATAGGCAAAATTGTTGCAAATGTAAAATAACAGTGCATGTCTGTATGGCGGAATCAGAATTAAGATAGGGAGGATAAGCTACACTATGACAGTGTAGTATTGCGCGTTACAATCCCGGTTGCGAGAAAAGTCGTCTGTTTGGACCTAAAAACCCAAATTTAATATAAAATAATACGATGTGGATGCAAAATACAGGGATGAGATTTTTTCGACTATCATCGGATTTCCTACTTTTTGGGAGCCAAAAATATCATCGGCTTATGCGGCCCCTGGACGATTTTTTTTACTAAATGGCAGCCTGAAACAAAATAAATAGCAATTCCCTTTATAATGAATCAAAAAAGCATAAGCAGCAACAGGGGTACTTTGCTGTTCTTTGAAATTTATTACAGTAATACCATAGCATATTAACTTTTGATTTAATATGTTTTATATTTTATCAAAATGCTTGAATAGTAAATCGATAGTGATTGCTTTCTTCAAACTTACGTATCTTTATGTAGAACGGGGGAAGATATCACCCATTTATTTTATGCTTTTGCTATTTATTCAGCACTTTCTTCATCTTTCTTCATGCCAATGTAGAAAACGAAATGCAATGGAAAGTGGCGTGAAAGATTACGAAACGTGTCAGTTGTTTTACGGACAGCATATCGTACTTGGAGAGATCTATTCTTTCGAGAAAAAAAATTAAATACACATGAAGATAGATAAATGCACTGACTGATTGAACTGTTTATATATTTATGAGACTGTGGTAAACAATCAAACAAAAGAGGTTAACATATATTCAAACAAGGAGCACATATAGATTTTTAAAAAGTCTCTCATTTCAGCTGCATGTGCCCACATGAAATAAAAGGTGTATTACAACCAGCATCTTTTTTTTTTTTTCACATTCGAGAGCCCCCTTTATAGGACCCTGAATAGTGGCGTCTTCCAGACGTTGTGGGGGCGCGGTGCTTCATGTTCGAGATAATAAATGTTCACGTATCGCTCTCTCAATGCGCCGGTCCTTTTATTGTTGAGGCCAATTATGTACTTAATGTATGATTAAACCATTGATTTATGTGCTAGATTTACAGGCTTTTTTCTTTTCGTTCACGCGTCAGGTGAAAAAAATTGCCAGTTTGAAGCCGATTATTTACGGCTACTTGCGACCCATTGGTTCTTTACTTAAATGCCAATATGGCTTTATTGGACTGGTCACTAAACATACTTGAGACGACCATACACCGGCCATACGTACAGCGGCGACGACTGGTTTATTACGATTCAGAGGCCCCAAAGGGAGCAGTGTATTAAAAAAAGAGTGGAACCTGATAAATAATAAGAAAAAAAAACACGTGGTAAGATAACGGCAGTGAAATTAGCAAACTTATGAATTAAATAATAGCAAGACTGGTAAACAGAAAAGAAATGTCATATTTGCCAATACAATGAGGAAAATGTCGTTCGGAGAATATTTGTGGTCCAAGCGTGACGAAAGACTACTTTAATAATAGCACCACCCTGTTTTACTGAATGTTTTAGAGGTATTCTTAAATTCAATATCGTTGCGTACGTCTATTTGCATCGGCGAATGATCTCATTTTTAAATAAGTAAATAAATAAGCACCACATACAGATTTTACAATTTAGTGGTAAAACCTTCAATGTATAGACAGGGAACAGCACATTAGTACTAATATTTCCGGGTTTTCCTCTTCCTTTATTACCAACCACGCACAACATGTTGCGGCATCCGAACTGATGACTGCTTTTTATGTAGATGATAAGTCGTCTGGTATCAGTTTATCTTTAATAGTATATTTCTGACGTACTGGAAACTAATTATGGAAATTAGATTAATATTTTTTTTTAATATTTTTATAGAATCCTGTTGACTGTTCCGTCTTTACTTCGTCTAGATTTGCTTGGGTTGATAATCTCAGAAACGGATGGATTTAATTCTCTATGCAGTTATTGACTTGGCTGAGGTCGTAGTGTTGTTTTGCAAACGTCACAGACATACAGTAGTAGCGGCCGAGATCACAATTTATAATTATGCTAATCATCTGATCAAACTGTTTACGTACCCAATGAAACTAATTTCCCCAATTTTTTTTTTTTTTTACTCTTTGATAGTACGTCTGTGTCAAGGACAATGCAATGACTTGTGTGCGCGGGGGGGGGTCCATTAATCTAGATTATGGCAAATTTTATGAAAAATTTATGTCCACTCGCCCATGAAACGAGAGCTAAAATTGGCTGACCGAATGGTTTAGATCTTGACCGGGGTTTCACCTTAATGACGTCACCTTTCTGTAAAGACTTCAGCACCCTGTACACTGGACAGGGTGTTTTATACGTCTTTTCTGCGTCCTTTGTGCCACCATCAAACTGTCATCGGTGTGGTCCTAGAAAGGAGGCATAAGTTTCTCTTGGTTGCAGAATAAATGCTCAATGATCATTCAATTGTCGGCACGAAAAGTATTATTTTTTACTCCCAAACGGGGCTGTACTTCGGGACGCAGAAAGAACGTCGTCCAGTGTAAAAGGGGGTTTAGCGATTTTACAACAGTCCGAATTCCCTCCTAGATAAATAATTACAGACATTTATTTAGCTATGCTTATCCACACATTTATTTAAGTCTTATATTTGTTTTATACGTAATTTTCAAGCAGTCCACAGCTGCCATCATAATTTATTCCACTAGTTGTACATGCAATGTAACGTTAATTAGGACCTCTTATTGTGCGAAAAATCATGTTTAAAAAATATTAGCGACTTGCTCGCCTTTTAGTGCAAATTTTATAAATTTTGTTATGTCGTTTAATTTCATTTATTTAATTACATTCATATGAGCGAAATTTGTAAGCAAAAAAGAATAAACAGAAAAAATAAAATAAGGAATTGTAATCATAGACAGTTGAATTGATTCTACAAAATCTGTATTACATAATTAGACTTCAATCTGCCCCTAAAAACGCTTGTAAATAACATCCTTTAATGCACTAGCTTACCTATTACAATGTTATCTTAAATTATATAATATAGAAGTCTATATTAGTTTAGAGCGAAATAGAAAACAACCACCGTTTATCAAGCGAAAGACTTTGATGTTTTTTAAAATGAAAAGAGTTATGGTGTAAATATTTATGCTTAGGTTTTGATCTTTTTATTTCATTAAAAACAAAAAAAAAATAGTTACAGATATCTTGAAAGATATTGAGGTAATTTTTTTGTTGAGCCTTATGTCTTGTTTTACATTCGATTTCGTTTGAATAACAAATACAACGAAAATGTAAAAAAAATATGTATAAAAACATTATGCACTTTTCTATTCACTGATAGTTAACCATTTATGCAGTAAATTTAAAAAAAGTATTTCTCATCAAAGGTTATAAAAACGCCAAAGAACAGAAACGATTAAAAAAACACACCAACACATTTTCCTTTAAAACCACCTCAGACTAGCGTTTATTTTTTGCTTAGTTGGATGATGATCGCTCGCGTTTGTACATGTATCTATCTTGTTAACTGAGCAGCCTGACCATGAATGATAAGGTTTAAAGGTTCCACCTCTCTGTGCTTTAGACGAGCAAACTGTAATCATGTTAAAAGCATTTTGCTGTAAAAGCAGCGTTGTTCTTCACATTGATGTAGCTAAATAATGCAGGTGTCTTCTTTGTTTAATGCAACGATCAATAAGCTTTTATGGAAGGAAAAACAGATATCTAATTGCATGAAATGTAGGACTTCAGCATGCTTTTGGCGACTGGTGTCGGGCCTAATTTATGCAATATGAAATAGGATCATCATTTTTCTTTATGAATCTTTTTGCAAATATAGATTAATTGCCCTGTCATTTCTACGTC
Organism: Lingula anatina; assembly: GCF_001039355.2. The sequence continues at coordinate 249,434 of NW_019775604.1, read as the reverse complement.
ACACTAGTAAAAATAATAGTGACAAGTCAGTTTTATTCTACCGTCACCCTGCCTTAAGAGACAAGTATTTTTGTAATGCATACTGTATCCGGTGCAATAAAGTTAGATTTCCAACGATATTTTCTTTAAAAATCAAAACATACGCATTTGTGGTGAATATGACTATCAAACATCGCAATCGATGAATTTAATCTTTATTGCAAGCTGCACTTTCTATCAGACACAAGCTTAAAAGCCTACAGGTTGAAAGCCTTTTTATCCTTATTTATATTTATTTTTTAATTTGCGTTGACAATGTGATGATAACAACGAATAATTTAATTAAAAACAGAGGTTGATTCACCGCACCAATGTCAGTATAGGAGTGGTTACGTTAAATAATAAATGATTGGCAACACACAAATAAGTTATAATTATGATGATGATGGTCTACTAGTTTTGTGAGCACTTCATGCTCGTACCTATTCCATGTATTTCCCCTTTTAAATTATAAATTGATATATCGGATGATATGGACGTTTTTGATATTCCAGTACGATAAAGCCGTGAATGTACGCTTAAAGTATATTGCAAAATTTTAATGAGTTTTGTTTAAGATCATGCAAAAAAGGTTTGTTATAGAAACATTCGAAATAGCCAAATAAAATAATTTTACGCCGGATCAAATAAGCCGTGCAAAATAAACAATGAACCGTGAAAACTTTTCCTTGAAATATTTTGAATTTTTAACGTAGAAACTTAAACGGTAGGCTGAAGATTAAGGTCGAGAGATCATTATTATTTCACTCTTTGGTATTGTAGCTGACGTATATTTCTCAAATATGCGTAGATGGGCTCACTGAAATAAAACGTACATGTAGTCATGTATCGTTGAAAATATACAAGTGATGTACAAAAGTCCACATGGAAACTTTTCTACATTCAATATAGGCTGATGTGCATTTTAAGCACCGAGTTAATTATTGTAAAATATTATTTTATTTTGACTGAAAAATGGAGATACACAACCGTGAGAATGTACTTATATCACAACGGAATTTTTTTTTAATTATACAAACAATATTTATGGCGGGGTTATTTCACCCCACCCCCCCCCGGGGGGGGGGGGGGGGGGGGGAAAACGTTTCAAAAAAAAA
>NW_019775604.1:112084-247772 GCF_001039355.2 Lingula anatina | reverse complement strand
CACACCGTGAGAATGTTATTTATATCACAAAGGAATTTTTTTTTAATTATAAAAAAAAAATTTTTGGGGGGTTTTCTCCCCCCCCCCCCAGCCCGGGGGGGGGGGGGGGGGGGTACAAGACGTTACATAAAGAGAACCTTGATATAGAAAAAAATTCATTCAAGCTGCTGTGTCACAACAACAATCACTGGTGTTCTTTTTGTTTTGTGTGTCATGCTTTTTAGGGTGTTTGGTGAAGGAAATCAGTCATTGTCACTCCTTTGCAAAATATTTACTTTTGTTGCATATTTCTAGTGTTATTTATAGCTCTGATGTACTGTTTGGTAATTTTGGGTTTCACATTTAAAATACACCTGTGTTACAGATAAACATACCAGTATTATCTGTTATGAAATATTGCATTCTCTTTAATTTTCATAGCCAGCATATCCTTAGGCAAATTGCTATAGAAAATTCAAGTGCGCGTCATATAATATACATTATCACTGAAATTAAGCCTTTGGCAAGTGTAACTATATACTTATAAATTCTGTTGGAATTTTCGAGCTCCTTATATGTAGAATAATAAGTTAAATAGTGTTCCCCAAAGCTGATGGTTCTTGAAAAGAGAAAGTCAGGATATACCATGCGTTTTCATATATCTTTTTGACAAACGACCGAGATAAAATATTGAGATAAGGAAATAAAAATAGTTCCTCATGCAATGCGAAGATTTAAGCGCCTGAGGCCAATGTGAAGGGTAAATGAGTGCGAAGTCAATCACAAGAATCCAGTTGTGATGCAGGATGTCTTTAGAAAGTCTTCATTGTTTATTTTCAGTGGCCTATGAACTGGTGTTAAATTATTTTATTTGGCTATTTCAAATGTTTCTATAACAAAAATTATATGCATGCTCTTCTACTAACTTATGGAACTTTGAAATGTACCAATTTGTTCTGGCTAGGTTTAATATTCGGTACAGTGCAGGCATCATAGTTAGTTAGTATATTTCCTATTATATATATTGTCTGACCAAAGCGATACAGTGTAATTGATTGTAAATAATGTAGGATTTGACTGACTGCGTACATTAAATACTTTGATACATTGATAAAAAAGTAATCTTAATCTAATCATACAACTGTTTAAATAAATTTTAAAGCTTAGTGTTAAACATATGTCTAACTTACCTTACATGTTGTGACTCATAGAGATATCTCAGGCTTGATTGCTTGATTGCTCTTTGATTCGCTGTTCTCGAAATTCTTTCTTTTTTAATTTACTTTGCCTAATCTATTTATTCATTTTTGCTTCAGTAAACATTTTGATTTCTCTTTGCTTTCATTGGGCTTCAATGCATAAAATTATATAATATAATATAATATAATATAATATAATATAATATAATATAATATAATATAATATAATATAATATAATATAATATAATATAATATAATTATTAGAAGACAACATTTAATATTCTTAGAAATACAAATTCCGAATATGTTGGAAAATGACATGGGGACAATTCAAGTCATTAAAGTTGCAGCTACGATAATGTTCCTAATAGTAGAAATTTCATAATAATAATATAATATATTTATTTCGAGTCTAAAATCCATAAAATGTTCAATAGACTGTACAACATAAAATACAAAGAAGTTTATAAATAAAAATAGTTAAGATATATATTATATAAATCAAATAATATGTTCAAATGTAACCGCAGCAAGTAAGGTGACACTGAAACCGAGACGAAATAAAACCTTTAAGCTATGAAGAACAGTGCACGCCCAGTGTATCCACATTTTTATTTGAATCCAGATCAAACATGGAGAGACTTTACTTATGACTCAAACCATTATCGCTTCAAAGACCAAACAAGCGGAATTTCATCTACTAGTAACTTCGACTTGACTTCCACCCAATCAAAACTCCTTAAAACTGAGTTCAAGATATTAAACTGAGATATACTTTATTTTTATATTAAAAAATTACAGGTAACATATTACATTGTTTGTTGTTTCATTGTAGACCTGTATATATGCATGCCTCTAACTAGAGATCATTTGTGATTGTGGTGTTATACATGTAGCTGTACGTTTTATTCGGTTTTAGGTATATTTTACGTAAAATTCTGGTACTTTTTTTTCAAATAACACACTGCCACCCCGTCGGGATATATGCCTTGAATAATCCCGCTGATGCTCGACTTGTTCTGGCGTGGGCCTGCATGCATATCGCTCAGGTGTCAGTGAATAAGTCTCACATAAACCATCAGAGAATGGAATATCATGAAGATATTAAAAATATGCAGTAAATATGTTGCTGTATTATGTAGCAGATCTACGGCATCAATTTCCTATGTCACATGATTGCAATTCCAGAAAATATGATCAATTACAAAATCTACCATTTGAGTTATTTATAATTACATGTCTGTTTACCAAGCGCCTGCCAAGATGTCATAAGCGACCTTAAATGTCGCTTAAGCTATCAAACAAAGTTTCCAATTACAGCTGCATTACCTCAAATTAGAAAGATAAATACTTCGGCAATTGCAGTGTAGACATTCAAAATATTTAAAAGGTTCCAAATCGATGATAAGTATTTTATTGAAGTAGGAACAGAGGAAACTTTATCGGGGAAACTTAACCTTTAACAAAATCTCTCTGACACAGCAGTGCTGACTAATGAAATATATATCGTGTCGACATCATGATAATGTACGCATTTAGTACAAGAGGCCGTGTTTAGATATACAAAAACAGCTCTAGTTGCAAACCATATTTGACATAAACAGGCTAAATTAAAAAAAAAGTGTTAATACTTTTACCATTTCTTCACCTACATGCCAATTAATATCAAAAGCATAGAAATCCTTTTGAAGCATTATGCTGATAAATCATGGTTAGCATATTCAAAATATGTTCATTAAAATTTGTAAAATGTCAGGTGCCACTGTTATTGAAATGTTATATTGGCACTCTGACAAAAAAGACGAAAAATTTCGTCTACATTTCCAGTCTTACATAATAAAACAAATTGATACATGTATTTATGTTGCTTAAACGTTAATAATTCCTTTTCGTGTCATTTACCGTCACCTCCTTGTGGTTAACAAAACCAACTTTATACTCATCCGTGTACATATTGGTGCATAGTCATTAGTGCCTCTCCTAATGACATATTCGCCTTTTTGTCACAGCAACTAGATCGAGTTATGACCCTATCAGTACTCAATTAAATGCCATTATAGCTACCACAGACGTTAGGTCTCGGTGTGGTACCAATCTACTCATTTGTCTCTGATATATAAGTAGGTGACCGAATAATGACCAATGACCAATATGATAAGAGGAGGACAATAGTTATAATGCACAGTTTGATTGACATTTAACTGAAACATTCTGCGTGTAATACTACTTGTTGTTGGATTAACGTGCTTTGAGAACCCATTTATTTTGCAATATGTAAATGCGACGACGTCATTTTACACTGGACGGAGACATTTGAGGATGGACATTTTTTTCGATGTCATTCAAAATGTGAACACGGTATGACGAACTGCTATTGGCTCCCGCACTGCGACGTGATTCAGAACCCTGTTTATATGGGCCACGGAGTAACAGTTAATGGGTTATTATACATGTTGCTCGTGATAGACGCTCGGGATGCACTTAATCGGTGACGCCGTTGTCTGCGTGCACTTAGTGCACCTTATTTATCTTTTGCGCATTGATTCTGTATTCCCGATTGGCATCCCGATATTAATTGGTTAAGTGATACACGCCGGTGAGTATCATTCTATGTAGCGATTGTGTGTGTATGAATATATTTAAATGACAGGGTTTAGCTGCAGGAAGTAGTTTTATTTTTGTCTATATCTGTGCTTCTGTCAGGTGAGACATTGTTCCGCATCATTTATTTTCTTTTTATTACTGCAAACTGTCGATTAAGGCGTTTACATGTTCCTTCCTATGTTCCATTTATTTCTAAAATTGGACTTTACCTCTCTCTCTCTCTCTCTCTCTCTCACACACACACACACACACGCACGCACAGTGCCCCCCCTACACGCACGTATATGTACATATCCATACGTACAGTGTACATGTACAATCACACACACGCGCATTCAGAGAGAGAGAGAGAGAGAGAGAGAGAGAGACCAGTACTGAATAACCCTGACAGCAATATAATGCTTAATCAAGTCATTAACTATTTGGAAATGAAGCGGGATGAAAATTAGATTATCGAGTCTTAAACCCGCATCCCCATGCCAGCGTCTGCAAAAAGGTCAAATTAAAAATTACTTCAGCGATATCGTTCTTACAGTAAAAACAGCATGTCATTTTGATTATATTTCCTTTTTGTTATTATTATTATTAAGTACTTCACAAGCCAGGATGCGTTTTGTGAAGAATAGAGCTCTGTCATTTGTATATCATAACTGGTTAAGCAAGAATCACGGGCTATGCAACAAAAACAATAACGGATATGCTGAGGGCACCACCATGAGACTACATGGTGTATGTGAGTAATTCTTTCCAAGCAATGTTTCTATCACTAAAACACGTTGCCGGGGAACTGTAGGATAATGGAACATGCACCTTATGAGACGTAATGCTGGCAAAGTGTTGTGTTAGATTTATTTTCTTTACAAAGCCTTACAAAATGATAGTTAGCAGTTTTGTGCAATAGATGGACATTGAAAAGGAACGAGGTCGAGACTCCGCAATGCTGATGTGAGCACGTGAAAATTGCAGTGACTTTTAATTTGATCAGGCTTCAGTGTGCAGTGATAGTTACATACTGTATACACAGCGCAGTGCTGAGGTCTCATTAAGCAGCATCCACTTCGGAAGCAAATGGATCCGTAAAATATTCCAAGCACTGCAAAAGACTCGATAATCGTACCCGTGGATGTTACGCTATGTTCTGTGGACTACAACGAGAGTGTACAACATATGTTGTTGGTATGTTCAGGTAAATAACCGAGTGCATTTATTTCTAAAATTGGACTGTGAGGGTACATGTGTACGCGTACTTAACTCAGTGTACTGGTAAAAAACTTGGCATACTCGGCATAAGTCGAGAAAATGGAAAAGCTCATAGCTGCGTGCCTCAGGGACACATCAAAACATAACGGATGTATTAAGATATGGAAAGCAAATCAATGTGGGTTTACAATATTGATGAGAGTTTAACTTTATTTTCATGACAACACCCACGGCGGGCTCAGCAGCGTCAACTCAACATTGTAAGCTATTCAGAAAGTGAATTCCAGAATCGGTTTGTTCATGTTTGGTGAATTGTAATGAATCTTTACGCAGATTAATGATACAGGCTTATCAGATTTTGAAAAAAAAACTGCGGCCGTTTCGGAGGAAAAGATGAATGTGTATACAACGAATTTTATACGTCCCTGAATATGGTTTACTGTTGATTCCTTAAATTGCATTGTACCGTTATCGGTAAGCATGCATTGTCAGTGTATTTCTTTATTTGTTCATGCGTATTCCGCCAGATAATGACAGCGTTTTCATTTTCGCTCTTCTCCGCTTCCCATTTACTGATTCCTTTTTATGCAGATAAAGGTCTAGGTCGGAAATCAACATAATTGGATTGTTTATTTTCTTTTTCGTACATGTATATTTTTCCATAGTTCGCTTGGTGCATGTGTAGAGTTAACTGCCGATCCCTTGTTTTTTCTCCTTAAATAGTAAAAAATAAATAAAATTGTGTCTAGGCGGAAATTAGTCTGATCATAATAAGCATCTGAGGCTGTAGTGTTTTATACCGTTCACGCAGGAAGGTTGATACAGAAGAGTCGTGATTAAAGGTATATTTTAACCGAGCGTAGGTGGAGCGCGGATTCCCAATAACACATATAAACTACTTTTACTAGTTTCTTAAACGACTCAAATAAAGTCGACATGCCAAGAAATAAGCGAATTGCTCACTCCGTTAGCTATAAAAGATGTTTAAACTGCATCTTTTTTCAACATTTTGGTCGTAAATTTGACCTACTTATCTGCCCATTTATATATAGAACAAAAAGCAAGCTGAAAAAAAGTCCAAATATCATTTTTCGGGTAATATGAAAAGGTGCCTTCCGGTAATTCTCTTAGTTATATCATTTGAAACTGTATGGTGGCATTTGGCAGTCTTTGTGGCAAAAAAATGACTTGGAATGCATCTTCATGAAAGAAAACGACACCATGCCTTTGGTTCACCACTGCATGAATTAAAAAACGGGACATACCAGGGTATTTTGCATTATTTGCTGAGGTGCTGTTTTCATTAGGGTAGACTTCCTTGAACCGCACCCCATCCCACCCCTTTTTTTAGGTAAGCGTCTGTATATTCGCTAGCTTTGCTGTCTAGTTTGTATGCTGATTATCATATTCAGCGAATATACAGACGGATACAATTAATAGGATAGAGCTGACTAAATTGCCCTTTTGGTTGAATATTCGTACATGTATATTCGTCAGCTCTGCTAATTCAAAGGACAATTAAAACAGATACATTCAATTTTAATATCTAAAGACACGCAGTTCTGCATAATCTTCGTGGGATGACACATGTCTAGCTAACGTGATTAATTGTCGTATTCATAGCAGGGTCACACCTACGTGCACCTGCCAGAATTGTCCCCTCTCTATCAAGGTGTCAATCGCTAATGCTAATTAATTCCCCTTATTTCTGAGATCTATATCGCACTAGTTTGTGATATAAGCGCCATTAAAAGGGCAATGAATAAGCACCGGGATCATCTATGTGAGCCGGGTTTATTTCATTGCATTTTATTTCATATCATGTCATGTCATATCATAACAAATCATATCATATCATACCTTTTCTATTTTCTTTAATTATTAATATTTTTTATTTTCTATTTTTTTCAGTCCATTTCATTCCACAACATTCCATATATTTTATTTTATGTCTTATCTAATTTTTGTTTATCCACTGTCATTTCCCTTATTCTTGCATCTACCCTTTTTAAAATGATTGCTTACCTAAGATTTTAAATTTCATTTTTAAATACAAACACCAAATTTTATAGAAGAGGAATTATTATTACTCTTTATTTTATGCAAACAAATATGTTTACAGGAACTAAGTGCGATTCCTCGACAAACTCCATGACCAACAAATTAAAAACACAATGATAGACCTATTGATTAACTAGGTATTGTTCAGTAACAAAACGTTCGGAAATCTGAAGTATTTGATAGGCATATCTTATAAAACATATAAGTAGACGCGCCAAAAGTCTGGAAATTGCTCATCTGCAAAATGTCAGAAGAAAAAGAAGATAGAGAACAATGTCAAATCTAGGACCTAGTATAGGCCTGTTTGGCTATCTACAGGTAATGGAGAAAGGCCACGTTTTGTCTATATTGTCCATAATTTTTATAATTAAGACCTTAACCTATGTTTTATAAATGTACAAACTTCGGTGTTTTATAAGCTCATGAGGGCGGGTGATTTATATACCTATATGTTCACATGTTAAGTTAATAAATAAATAAATACTATATGCAATCCAAGTTATACAGGAAAAGAGTATAGACAGCATTTTTATGAAGCAGAGCAAATGCATATCTTAGTTGTTTACGATAAATGTATCAATTTTGAAATTTGAAAGTAAGTTTTATAGCCGAAAACGAAATCTAGTGGTTTAAAACATAACTTGATGAGACGTTATTGGGGCCATTTGCTAAATAAGCCACTAGTGAAACCATCATTGAAAAGAATTATCTTTAACGTGATTAATCCGTGGCGATTGCTTACATATATATAACAAAATCTAACATTTCTAAAAGTGACCGAAAATGCCCATGTGAAACGCACATCCTCTGCTTGAGATTATTGGATCAAAGGCTTTATATTTTCGTGAAGAAATAAACAACTTTAGCACAAAATGTTAGAGCTCACTGGACAATAGGACAAGAAGAGGTTCACTAATTCTTGGGTACGTGCACTGTGAATGGTTATCAATCAGACAAAAACAAATGCAAGCAGGAAGCTAATTAGAAAAGAATGAGAAGTTAAGAAAATGTCTTGCATCAGAGCTTTAAAACCTTGGTAATGAGTTCATGCATTATAATTACTAATTCTAACAACATAAATCTAGGAGAGGAAAGCCACAATAGCAAAAAATATAACAAAAAAAAAAAACGGAGAATTTAGAGAATGGTACGACAAGAGAGGTTGTGCAATATTTTTTCTATTCATGCCCCAGGGAGCAAGGACAGAAATGAAAGTGAACCTTTCAGAAATGCAGTGGAAGAGTTATGGTTGTTGGTTACGCAACGATGGTTGAGCTTTTTTATTCTTAATTCTTGTGCGTAAGTGACACTGCAGTTTTAGCACATGTAGTTATCTATCTCGAAAGCAAGCTGGTACAGAAGTCCCGGACGACATTTCGTTGTCAGTCTTTCCTCTGTACTCAATAACCCTCTAGTCACAAGTCTGAACATGGGACAGAGCACGTAACGCTGTAATTAGATACATATAACGGGCTCCCAACACCTTTTGGCAACCGTGTCACCAAAAGTTCAGTGGCCAGTTTTATTGGTTATTGAATATTCAGACTACTGGAATAGCTGCAGAGTTCAAAATTGTAACCCGAGATTTTATGTACGTGTATTTGATAGCCGCCGACGTTTATCGGATTTTTTAGTGAATTCGATTACCGTGCTGACTTCAAAGTTTTGTTGTTTAAGGGAAATGCTAATTAACGTTTAAGTTGATACACCACCAGGGCCCAGTTTTATAAAGGACGTTTAGCACTAACCAGTGTTTAACTCTAACCAGACCTTAATAGTCTGTTAGTAAACTGACCTTTAAATAATTATTTAATCCAGTCAAACACTGGCCAGTTAACTAATTGGCTGTTTTCCGTTAGAAGACTGTATATAAAACACAATTTAACCATCTTTTAGTCAATGGGTGTTAGGAGAATTTATCCACTGGTTAGGCTTATCCACTGGTTAGTGCTAAACGTCCTTTATAAAACTGGGCCCAGAATGTTTAGAGAAGTATACTTTTCAGTGGCATTAATTCTGCGCGCCGCCCGACTCGTTAGATGCGTTGTTAGCGCTCTTAGGTGGGGGGGGGGGCGAAAATGGTAAGGAAAGGACAATTCCTCTTGCTGTTATAAAATATGTTCATTTTATTGGCTATATTATTTTGGAAATGACAATTTTTCCATAATTATCAGCACCCCCCCCCCGCCCTCATGTTTTTTTTATCCTAAATGTGCCAAAGGCCCGTCACAGGTGCAAGTGTAGGTAGAGGCTTGTCACCAACCCTGATTGCTGGAACCGACATCAATTGTATTCCCCAGTGCGTCTTGAGACAATGCTGCGTTTAAAGAGGGCAAGTCAAATTGTGAGCCAATCAAATGCAAAAATTATATAAATACAATGTGTTACTCTCTCCCGGGTCACACATCACATCATTCGAAAAGGTGAATGCGTGCGAGTGAGGTTACCGCAGTGCAGTTGGACATCTTGTTATTTCGGGAAGACCAATGAACATGGTTCTACTATCTCGAATTTGCATGATTCAGATAACGCCATTGGTTGGGTCTAATGCACTGTGGCCAAAAATCAAACTTCCACTGGAAAGAAATGTAAATCTGAACACATACTCTCCGAGGGTTGAATATTTTAGGGATTTTTTTTCCTCAGCTTTCGCTCTCCCCCTGAATATTGACTGAACGCATAATCACTTTGCACTGACATAAATTACTACTATTTTCATGGCGGTTTCGGTGCATCAGTATCGTGATAACGCTTCCAGTCATGAAATCCAGCAATACCGTCCTCCCCGTGAGCGCCCAGGTGAGGCATCGGGATATTATCTTTTGATTTTTTTTCCTATAGTGCCATTAACTTACTGTCAACAGTGAATGGATGGGTGGGTGGGTTAGGGGGGGCCATCTCAACACTGTGTTTCCTGCCGAGAAAATTTGTATTTGTACGATCGTATTTGGTGTGTATCTAGAGAACTAGCTGAGTTCAGTTAACGTTATTTGGCCACTAGTTTTTTTTTCTTCGGTAGATCTTACCCCGGCTTCATTTGATACATTCCGTATTAACATAGGTTGTTTTTTTTTAAACACAATCGGGTGCTGCTTGCTGTTCCACATCCTTTCACAGCATTTATTACTTATGACGGGCGCTTGATTTGCTGATATGCCATAACCTTCTACTTTGGTCTTGTTGATCTTTTGAATGAGACGTTTTAAACTTTTTGGTTTCTACAATTTTATGAAAAGACAATGGCGAGGATTTTCATATTTCAGTAAGTTTTCCACAATAAAAGGGACGTGACCTATAAGTTATGACGGGCTCTTGATTAACGTAACGTAAGTTTTTTTTTCTTTTTTTTTTTTTTTGTAGTTTGCAGTATTGCTTAAATGAAATTGTCATCACCTTATCAAATGCTGCCTTCGAGTATTGTTGGTGTTACTAGTATGTTGACACAAGTTAACTTCGATATGGGTGAAGACGATTTTCATTTAATAGAAAATATGGCTGTCTTCCGTTTCTATAAAAGTAATGCTTTACAGCAACTGATGAAAAAATATAACCAAATTAAGCACAAAAGTAGACAGTTTTCAAAATTCAATAAAAAAAATAAATAAAAACAATGGGCGTAATTTGAACCTGGCGCTTTCCCTAACTAGATCAAATTGAATGTAATACGCCCTTAACATTTTGTCATAGTGTGTGACGTGGCTCTTTTCGTTTATCACAGTTAATTACTTTACCCTAAAATACAGTTTTAAAATTGAGCCGTCAACACGCCATGTACTTCCACTACCAGTGGTTAGTTAGTTGGTTATTAATTATTATTATTCCCACATACAATGCGATAAACGGGCAAAGCGATTCAAATTATTGTATACAAGTTTAACCAATTTTAACTAATATAGCCAAACAAAGTCTGATACGCGTAATAAACCTATGTCTCAGTCCTGCCTTGGTGTGACTTACGATCAGTACATTTCACTGACTCTTTGTCAAATCTCATGTCATTTTCTCGTGGTTCTATAATTATATTTGCATGCATTATTGTTAAGTTTTTAATTATTGATTGTTTACACTCATTATTATTTTGAATGAGCAGTCATCGTGATGTAAATTTACTGGTATGATATGCTTGAGTTGTGACCTTTTATGACTTTTGTTAAAAACATGTATAGATTGAAATGAAATGTCTACATGTCTCGTTTAATTCAAAATGTAGGTTGGCTTTTATTTCGTATTTCCTTGAGTTCACGAACATTTTAGTCCAAAGTTTGAAACTCATTTTCATAGTATCTTTTTTCAAAAGCATGCAATATTCGGACAAACCAGGGTATAAGTATATGTAAAACTGTGAAAGCTAGCCACTGAAATTCATGGGAAGACAAACAAATCGCAATTTATGCCGTGAAGGTAATTGCACTGAATGGCTCTGTCGCTCAGTACAAGATGGCGTGCAAGAATTGTCGATTTATTTGAGGTAAAATCCCTGCGGCAAGTTGAGAATGGCATCTAACGGATTTATGGTTGTGTATGCGGCGCATATTTGAATTAAGAGCAAGACGGATGGAAGTCAGTTTACCAATTCATCAGTTTTTTTTTTTTTTTTTTTTTTTTTTACATTCTATACAGCAGAAGCGATATCTTCCCTGAACGTTTGTATGCATTGCGGTAGCATTGTGTAAAACTGACAGTTTTATTTACGGCTTCGGTTAAAACAGCTATTTAACGTGGGTCATTATTAAGCTTATTATCGGAATTATTATTATTATTATTATTATTATTATTATTATTATTGTTGTTACTTTAATGTCTTTCTATGGACTCTACAATTCTCTAGTAAATAATGATGATAATGATTTTGTACAACAACGTAAAATAAAAAACCTTCGTGTGGAAGTAAATAGATGAATGTTTTTGTTCAAGTTACACAGAACTTTAAAATGTGTAACGTTTCGAGCAAAATACTTGTAGGGTTCCTATATATATATATATATATATATATATATATATATATATATATATATATATATATATATATATATTAGAAGATGATTCAACTTGACTTTGTCGCAAATAGCTGTTTGTCACACGCGGTTTATTCAACCATCTTGCGACCCACCACCTGCGTTGTGTTAAGTACATTTTCCAACTGATTGAGATATAAGTAGATTTTGATTGTCGTGTGTCGTGATAACGACCAACATGGTGCCAGGCCGGGATGACCAATTTTCTGTGGTATCCAAAGCAGGACAGTTGTTTTGTAACTCATCCCTGGGGGGGGGGGAGGAGGGGGATGAAAGGGGGCAGGGAGCCTTGAGATTTTCAAGGTGCCAGTTCTCAATGCTATTTAAACGCAATGTGTGCTATAATCTCGGTGTAGAATAACCAGACCAGAACCCGGGCTTGCATTCGTATGGATAAACAGAGAGTGAGAGTGAGACTGGTAAGCGGGTAGAAACATCATTTTCTACAGGTACCTTGAGACGCCCCCTGGTGTCATTCGGTGCGCCCTCGATGTGGGCATTTTGATGTGCTAGTCGAGAGTAGCGAGAGCACAGTGCGAACCAAGTACGAACCAAGTGGTTATACATGTTTGGGGCACTGGATAAAAATACGCGGCACTGCGGTTTAACTACACAACTCGTGTTAGTGGATAGACATAAATGACTATTCTGCGTCTAGATGCGGTTGACTCAAAGTGTTGACGAGTTGGAAGGCTGCAGTCACGTCTCAGACACCCATTTTCAGCGGGGCTGGACGGGCGATGATTTGGGGATGTTTCGACTTTCCTTCGAGGCAGTGGCTCAGAAAACATAAGTAGGTTGTAGTTTTTGTTTAAATTTTCAGTCGAGAGTTAACAATTGTGACGCATGACATGTGCAGAAGTCCGTAATTTTAATTCACTATAATTTACAAATGGATATTATATGCACACCGAGTATCACCGTGTCACATATTTCTGGCCGCAGATCATGAGACTGTATTTTGTTCATACATCAGGTTTTCAGTTTGAAACAGAATCGTGAAGGGTATTTCATTTTGTTTGTTAGATGTCCTGTTTCTTACATGACTGAGTTTTTGTGTTGAAGCTTTTTACATTGTACGAGTTCCTGAAAAAAATACTCATTGTGCTCGATTGGTTATATATTTATTTGTACAGTCGCATTAACGCACTGGGAAAGGATGCTCATTTTAATCAACACTGACAATAAAGGTATTTATAATTTGGGTATATGCGTTGATAGTTTATATATTACCATAGGACTTCGGACATCTACTTGTATGCTGTTTGCAATGAAATATTTCTAATATGTTTCCAATATAGGCTTCTTCTCAGTGTTGTAGTTTTTGCCGTTTTTGTCTAGCTTTTATCATTTCGTATGCCTAAAACATTAATTAGTTCATGCATAAGACTGTCAATTTTATGCACAGCCTTAAAACTGCTGGTAGATTAAAAAGGACGTTGCTCCCATTCAAAGACATAAAAGTAACTTACAGTGTTGTTTTTAAAGTGCATTACATGCATTACATTTGGGAAAATTAGTCTAACGTTAAACAAGAAATGTGAGAAAGAAAAATATGAAAAAAAGAAACGAAACAAGTTAGTATAATGTTGGAACCAGCAACACGTTGTATGGTTTCAAAGTAGAATTGTTTGGTAAAAACAGAAATGCCGTGAAACTTAACTGATTTGTTGACCAGTATTAGATAAAGGTGCATAGATGATACGAAAACCATTACACATAGGCCCATCAACGCCTTTACTGGTACCAGTTTTTGCCTGTTTGTCAAATGGAGAGATAACATGTATATTTCATAAGTACTCGTCTTTTTATTTAGTTAGGAACAGGTCCTATATAAGCCATGATTTTATCTCTAAAACTGTGTAACTTACACAGTTTCATTGTTGTATGACACTCTTGTAACTTACAATGAAGATATTAATAGGATTAGAGCCATTGGTAAAATGTGCTAAAACCAACTCTAATAATAATAATAATAATAATCAGTAAAAACGTGTACTAATGATAAGGAAATATCCAAGTTTAAAGGTTGTCAATGAATTGAATGACATCTATCTCAAATGAGACACAACTAGAAAATAATATTTATAAAACTTAGTACAACTAATATAATTAAGAAAAATATGAAGATACCGTTGACCTTAAATTACATTTATTGTTGTTTTAAGAACTGTGTGCTTTGTAAATATTTACTTTTAACTGCAAAACTGTAAATACTGTGATGACTTATTTTTACAGAGACATAATATATCTAATAATACATTATATATTTTTAACCAGTTTCAGCGACAAAGTTTTTAATAGGTGTTGGATTTCACAATTGCTTCTTTTACTTGTGGGACTTGTAGGGAACATGATATGACCATAAACTGAAAATGATTTTGAGGAAATTCATATCTTACCCAAGCCTGGTTGAAAAAGATTCTTTTGCGTGCGGGGGGGGGGGATAGCTCAGGTCCCTTTTAATTATATGTATATTTTCATGTTTATCTTATTCAACATGTTTTTATATATTCCATCATAGAGAGTTTTTAACTCCCTATGATGGAATATATAATTTTATTTTTTCTGCATATTATCGCTAATATTTATTTCAAAGAAAAAGGTGTTTAGTGGAAATGCACTGCCACGTTACTATTCGCCATCAACTTGAAAATTAACTGATTCTTGCAGAAAAGTTTCCTTGTATGATCAATGACATTTTGAATAAACACAATGTCAAGTTTTCTCTACCAATTTACACCAGCAAATTCGCATTTTAGGAATTCTCTCTCTTTGTCTCTTTGATCTTTTTCATGCAGCAATATAGATCTTAAAACCGCAGGTGGCCAGAAAGTTATACTTTAAATGTTGTATAATGGCTGCATTCTTTCAGTGCCATCCCAATGAAATGTACGTAACCGTTATACCCGCTCCTTGACATTGCGCGCACAACTTTTCGCAATAAACTTGTATCAACCAAAATGTACATGAATAGGACGTGGATCACGCGGGCCCTAATCGATACCTTACGTGTCCTTTGCTATCAATTTCAGTGCGTTTACCTGCCAGAGCCTGATTGTAATCGCTACGCGTCTGGCGTGGAGGGGCTGGAAAGAAAGATAATTACAGCGTCTTAACTAATTGAAGGTAAGTTCACCACGGGTGACGGGGAGCTTAAGTGCAAAATTTCGTGTGCTTCACCATCTTTCCATTACGGATGACAACACTATCGCAGCTTTAGATGATTCAACGCCAAGTTTAATGTTAACGACTATTTTTATTTTCAATGCCGTCTTATGTCAGATAATCTAATATTACGCAACCACTTTTCTATAGCATGTCATGGTTCCATAGCTTTGTATTGTGCGTAAAATGCATGCAGTGAATTATTTATTTCATGATGCATTTTTAAAGCGTATCATAGCTGACCTTGAGAAGTAGAGATTAATGTCCAAAATATTATTCATGCTTTACGTAGAATTGCCCACTCTTGTGTACTTAAATCAGATACTTGCCGGTTTATCCGGTTATGCCGTTTAGTTTCATTTCACTTTTAAGGTTTTCTTTTTCTTCTGCACGTTTAGCTTATCCGCTACATTCTGACTATGCGAAATGGCTGTTTCCTAAACGTGTTCTTCTATGTAAAAAATTCAATTAAACAGCGGCAATATTCTCTTAGATTTAAAACTAGTAATAAAGTCTGAAAATAAATGCTCGCAAACTTTGATATAATCTATAGCAAGTGAAAGAAAGTGTATAAATAATTAGCTACGGTGTTTTTGATAGTTTTTTTTTAATTGCGTTGTCACTAAATTTGTAATAATACCGTTAAACCAGTTTGGGGACAGTAAGACTCGGCATTTGTCAAAGATGTTTTTCAGCAGTAACAGCAGTAGAATTGCTGTATCCTAATAATGCCAGTCATTTGCTAACTCTTAAAGTACTCTTCAAACGTACCGAGTGACCCCATCCCATGGGCATCTGACGCTGTTAACATCAAGAGATGAAACTAAGCAGTAAAGGGGCCAACTGCGTCCATTTGCATCGAGCCGTATCTCCGAGCATGCGTGCTGGAGTGCACTTAATTGTCCATGTCATTTTAGTACAATTTTTGTCAGTTTCCTTTACATAACGCTCAATTAGTAGGGCTAAGATAAGACGTCTAAATTCACGGTTTACGTGTGGGAGGACATTATGAAGGCATGGCGCTTGTCACAGCTGGCGGACCCGAAGTAAAGACGAGAAAAAAAGAGCATCAGTACCATACAAAACGATCGTTAGGCACGCTTGCGATCATCAAACGATACGAATAACTCCGAATGTCTTCCAAACTTCGTGGGCTCATGTATCATCGGTTATCTTAGTTTTTTGTCATAGCGCTCGGGTACGCCACTTAGTTTAGCCTTGATTGAATCTGCGTTATATTCAGTAATAATCCCAGGTCTCAACGGCAAGGCGGAATCAACTTTTGCTTAAGAATGAGTAAACCAACAAAAAAATAACATTTCTTGTAGTTTGAAGCAATGGAAGAGGAGAAATTGTCATAGTATACTCAGAATAGAGGAGCGGTATTGAATAAATAATAATGTGTTACAACTTGCAAAATATTTGAGTCCACTTATGCTCGGCGGTGCTTGGTATTTTTTATTACTCTCTCCAAAAATCAAACTAAAGTTACTCAACAGATCAAAAATAGTTGATATGTCGTAGTACATGTATTTTGATAAATATATTTACTAGAATAATTTTTTATTGCGAGGTTTTAAAACTAACGCAGTCAAGCTTTGGGCTTTGATATTCCCCTTTTCTTTGATATGATAAACATATCCAGCGGTATAAAGAGTACACAATGTCACCTTTTTGAGTTTTACCCGTTTCTTAATATTTTATATGTAGTATGTACACAATTCATACAACAATTCTGAAATTGTTTTGAAAAATGATTTTATTTGATTAATTTGATAGAAATTATGTAGTCGCCGTTTTCATACTTCTAACGTTAACGCAACAAATTTATTTGACTTATGAAACCTATAAAACGGAACATTTGGGTATTAGTTCTTGAAAAACTATTCTCTCGCTAACAAAGCGAAACCAGATACACTCCTGCGCACTTTTAGCCCCTCCCCCCCTCCCATACACACGATTGTTATGCCTAATCATTACACATGGACGTACAAGTAAAGATTCACAAAAACACACGAACAAAGAGGCGCGAGAGCACGCGCACAGCGACACGCGCGCGCACACACACACACACATACACAAAGACAGCGAGAGAGAGAGAGAGAGAAATACGTGCGCGCAAGCGTAAAAACACACTGACTCCATTTTAATGTTTGCACCTCGTTGGAATTGAAAAGGAAAATATTTGTGCTGTGAATCATCAACATGTCGGTTGCGTATAAAGGTGGCTTTGTGACGATGTGCTTTAAATACCAATACATTAAACATTCAGTGCACAATTGCTCCTTGTGATATAATCCCTGCAGACTACTGTATAGTTAGTTATCAAATATATGACATGAAAATAAGATGATTTGACACAATTGACATGTAGGATAAAATGTCAATAAATAAAATGGATTTAATAAAATTCAATTCTAAGGAGAGTTAGCCTAAATAAAACTGAGCCATAATTATTTGGAGTATATTTTTATGAAGTCAGTTTTTTTAATTAAGTAAAAATTAATCAGTCTTTTATAGAAGACATAATGTGTTCTCAGAAATCCCCCTTTTCTGGATTTATTTATTTAATTACTTCGACGTTTTTAAACATTCTAGTAAAAATTAGATTATTTTTTACTGAACAAAACAGCGCATTAAAATTACTAAATATTTGTACATAGCGATATGATTTGTATTTATAAATATATGTTGGTACTTTTCCTTATCTATTTGTCTATTTATTTATTCATTTACCAATTTATTTTTTTTTTATTTATTTGATATTATTTTGTTGCTTATCGTCATTCATTCAATCACTGTTTGATTTCGATATCCATGTATTTTTTATTAAATGTAATTGATTCTTTGGCCTAGTAAATTTCTCTCGTTCTAAATTAAGGCCGTTTTCTAGCTATTTCCTACCTGCAAAAGATGGTATTCACAAATTTGAAAATTAAAATATTTTGACACAGAAGACTGAGAAACCTGACAACAGAAGTGACTTAATTGATGTCAGGACGTTTTGAAGAATTAAGTTCCAAACCAATTTATGATACCTTTTTCTTTATACTTTATGATGATTGTGACACCTACTTTCTTACTCATACTGTAAAAGGCGGCATTTGCACTGATTTTGACTTGAAATACGAATGCGCGTTAAAAATAATCCGATGCAGCTTTGTTTTAAAACTAACACCATTAGAGATTTACTATTCCATTAATTTTTCTTGTGATGGAGTGGCATCGCGATTCCAATTTTTTATTTATATATATCCGGTTACTTTTAATTTAATTACATAATTTAAATTACGTAATTACCAATGCTTACGGAAATGGAGAAAAATATGTTAATATTTTTCCAAGTAACATTACTGCGTAAGTTAAGATTTTGTCGCATCAAAAAAAATGTTTCTACAATATTTTTATCACCCAAAATATGTCCATTGATTGCCTTCAGACTTGCTCTTTCTAAACAATAAAATTTCATTCAAATGCAATAATATCTGTTATCCATATCATTTCAATATTTTAGCCATTTCTGATGAAAAGATGAGAGCAACAGAGACAAATCTCTTTTAAATCTGAAAAGACAATTCAAAAGAGGAGACCTAGTAATTAATTACATAATAAGGTCACAAAGTACGAAGGTGAGGACCCTATGCCTTTGTTGTTATGGTGCCTCCATCGCGTGAAGTCTCCCCATTACTTATTCTGACAAAAACAATATAAAAAGATATAAACTTCAGTGACAAGGAAAACATCGAGATGGTGTTGTCTTCAACAATATTAAGGACTTTTTAAAGGATGTCTTTTACAATAGAATTTTTTTTATCCTAACGCAGCGTTATTTACTTGGGGTCGTTTTTCTTTCTTTTTCTCTTTTTTATTTTTGCTAATATAAAATAGTATTTTATATTTTTGGAAAGTAATTAAAACTCATGACAACATAACTTGTTATTTTACTTTCATGTATTTTCAAAAAAAAAAAGTCACACGATTCCACAATGATTTTCTTATCAATGTCATTGATATCACTAATGATAAATGAATTAAATACAGGATTTTTTCATAACGTTTAAATAGTTCCTTATAATGAATATTATTCAACAACGACCCTTAACTGAATGGTTATATTTCAAATCGTTGGCAACACACATCGTGAGAAAATCAACGACTTTAAGACACTTAATTATGTCTTCACAAGTTGAGATGTAATTTCCTCTATGCATAATTCTCTTCTAATGACTACCTGTTGTAGTGACCAAGGGGGCGGGGGCATTCGGTGCACGAAGCGGCCTTGTGGTGTGACATATCCTCATAAATTATAGCATAAAACTTGATAAGCTTTGATGGCCCTTGCTCTTTTAGTTCAAGCCCCCCTTCAGGCAGACAAGGTTTAAGGTTCGTTTAAGGGGTTACGGGGTTGCTCCGGTACGTGTGTCGCAAGAGCAGGCATGTTTTTGTCCCTCTCTTTTTTGGTAAAATTGGAAGATTTTCAACCCGCGATCCTTTTTAATAATATCTTATGTAATGGATACCCGGGTATATATCTATGTTTCATATCAAACGTGTTTTTTTTTCTAACATTTCTATCATCTTCGGAGCGTCTTTTGTACTTTTCCTTTACTGCCATTGGGCTGATGATGGGTTGCACGCAATACTATATAGAGGTCGGGTTGGTTGTATCGGCGTGCACGCAACTACAGGGCTTGCACTGATTGAATTCGGTGTAAAATGACTAGGTTCATTCAGTTCGTTTATATTTTGCAGAGACGACACACACACACGGTCACCAGAGAAGAGGGGCGACGGACTAAGGCCCCAAGAGGAAGAAGGCGGAGGGAAGCCACGAATTGCAGGGCGGAGCGGACACAGCGATGTTTCAGCCACCCCCTCACTTGTGCACAAACGGCTCCGTCCCCCCACCGCTGCCGCCTAGGATGATTCTCACCGGTGGCTTCAACCACGGCGACCCTTACCGCCAGCCGTACGTCTGGGGGGCTGCACCCCCTTCTCGCCCTCCTTGGCTTCACTTCGAGGACGCTCCACACGGGGGAGACCTCCGCTTCAATTCGCCCACATTCCGATGCGATCGTCTCAAAACGTTCATGGTGGATAAAAAACTGTTTCAGTGTCCGCATTGTAAGTATGTCACGGACCGAAAAAACAACTTGAAACGACACGTAGCGACTATGCACGATATCTGCACAAAACTTCTAGAATGCTGTGACCAAATTTTCCCAAATAAGGCGTCTTTGAGGGATCACGTTGTTAGGTGTCACAGAGACGGCTACGAGTGTCGCCTGTGCGGACGCAACTTTTGTCGCAAGGCGCTCCTGAAGAGACACATCACTGTGCACAGCGGGAAAAAAGACTTCGTTTGTTCGTTCTGCGGGTACGCAACTAGCCACCGCAGCAACTTAGAGAGACATAAAAAACGCCACACCCAGGCGAACCAAGGGGGCGGAGGTGAGGATGCGGAATCGAAACATTCCGACAACATTGATATTCTGAACGATGACTCAATGGATGAGGACGACGATATCAGAGAGGAGATAAGGAGCGCGGGCCCCATGCACAGGACGACCCTAAAACCGACAGGGAGAGAGGCAGCGTCGCTCTTTCGGCCCTTTGAGACAAATGACAACGAGCAAAGGGAAAACAGGGACTACGACACCGACTCCAATCCCTCCTCTCCAGAGATTTGTGAAACGCGGGCTGGCCCCAACTCACTTCTTTATAGGCACAAAAAGTATCGCTACATGGCCGTGCTTAAAGATAAAGTCTCCGACACGGAGTGTGACATTATGCCGTCAACGATTCAACATGCCGATGGCGCAAGGGAGGAGGAGGAAGAGAAAAACAGTGAGCCCTCCCCTGCTTTACTGCAAGCAGAAAGGGCTGGAGCGCATGAGAAAGCCCCCGTTGTTTTCAAAGAAAAAGAACAATTAGGACCTATCCCAAGCAGTGTAGCTCCTCAGAGAAATGATGACATAATTACAGTTTCGAAAAATACGGAAAACAAGACGGTTGATATTGAAAAACCGTCATCTCCTGACCGACGGAAAGTTAAGTCGAGCCCTGTGAAGGAGAAGGAATCTGGATTTCAGATAAACAATTTACTGAAGGACGATAAAAGTTTTACAACAACGTTTCATCATTACATCGATCAGCATTTCAACCATAAAGACCATACAACGAGGAAAACGATGGAACCATCGTTCTCGCTCCTAGATAACGATTTAAATAGCGAACAGCGTTTACACATGGCTCGGGAGAGAAACCTATACGGGGGCTTAACTATGGATTACCAAAACCGCCATTTTGGCGACCTAATTGGAAGAACTAGTGCGCATTTACATAAGTTTCGATACAATGACACTGCTAACCCGAGTCTTTTTCATGCTTCTCGGGACGGCTACCCTAGCTCGCTCTACGATGCAGGTAGCTATGGTCACCATTCACAGGGATTGGTAATAACGGCTTTTAGGTGCGACCTGTGTTCCAAAATTTTCAGAGATCAGCTAGAATTACGTGAACATTACGAGCAGCATCATTTAGTGGGGCGAGGCCCTTTTCAAAAACCTGTTCGACTTTTAGCGACGGTTCAGATTTGCGACTAACATTACAGTCAGCTGATTCATTGTTCGGTGTCGGTTAGGACGTGCACAGATACACGTAGCTTTTATGTCGGGTATAATTTGGTTGGTTTCATTACCTATATGCTTAACACTAAGTTCCTTTCACGCCTCGGTTTATCTTTGAACAATTTACCTGAGATCTCATAGTTTGGAAACAATGACAAAATATCAATGAACGCACATGACTTGGTTATTTCAGATGTTTGGGATCTTCCAAAGGCCAGAGTCTAGTTTCACAAGCATTATAAAATCAAATACTGGCCTTTATCTAAAAGTTATAGTTAAGTTTAATTCTGAAGTCCAGTGAACACATGTCTAACGTTTAGAACACTTCTAAATTTTTGTTAAACAGGTCATTTTAGTGGATTTCCATTCAAGTCGGTGCCACAAAATAACTTTAGCCCAAAATTAATCTCACTTTAGACGACAAATTTGGTCTTTAGTTCAAAACCTGCTTAAATAACATATTGGCTTAAACATTAGCCGTTACACAGTAACTTGGTATATTTGGGGTCAAGAAAAACTGTGATTTTCGGTTTAAGAATTAGTATCAATTTTTGAATCAAATTCTATCGTGAATCGGTCCCAGGTTTTATTTTTTATTCGTTCGAATTAAATCACTGGCGATGATCTTCTCTTCTGTTTTAAAAAATATATGTCAACAGTTTTTGCTCGGAGGAACGGTTTCCTTGGCCATTTGTACTGTTAAATGCGTATTTTGATCCTAGCGAGTGCGAAGAAACATTCGAAGAATGCCAGTATGGTATGCGCAACGTACCTTTCCTGTTACCTCAACATAAGTATTTTTCCGTAAGAAATAATCAAAATCTAGTGGTGCTACACCTATTTATTGTAACTGCTGTTAGTGTACTGTAACTTTTTAAAATAGCAAATCATTACGATTGAGAGGAATCAAAATGTTATGAAATGGCTATCAAGTGAATTTGTCAAAGTGTTAATTTTTTATGCAATGATGTATTCGTTTAAAATACTTTTAGATGGATGTTTTTTTGCACAGTGAGTTTTTTAAGCATGCCACATCATTGCTTCCAAAGGGGTGTCCTTCTAGTGGTAAAAGATAAAATGTTATATAAGATATATACTTGAACTATTGTTATGTGTCACGAGTTCATGCACAGAGGGATACTTTAGATCAAATGAAAATTCCTATTGGCTCAAAATAATTGTTACCGGTACCATTCACTTTATATAATTTCAACTGAACATGTATAGCAATAAGTGCCAATGTTTATCGCTATATGTTGTAATTTGTGTGACCGTGTACCTAACTTACGCCCGTTAAAGTATAAGTATTGTGTCTATCATTGTCGCAAACATCAAAGCAGAAATACCGACATTGTACTTTATTGGAATCTAAAGGACTTTTGTTAGTGCAATAAAACCTTCAGGCAGGATATTTCCCTGTGTGTTGCGACTATACCATCAATTGTTAAATAGAATCAAAGGCAAATGCACAATCATTAGCATTCGATGCTAAAATGCACAGATACGTTTTCAGTGCTCTACAGAAGTATTATTGTATGCACATGGATAATAATGAATTTCATAAAAATATTTTGAATGTTATTGTTTCAATGTTAGAATATTTGTTGGGTATGTTTTACACTACTGACGAAACGGTCTGAAACCATCTTAGTTGTTGTTACTTCAAAAGTGAAGATAATAAGTCTTGCTGACACAGGGTGTTTATATGCATTTTTTCTCTACTTCAGATACTCTCTATTCGAATGTTGTTAAGTCTTAAAGTTTTTTTTTTATAATTCCCCAAAGAACACATGAGTTCGAAACTGATATTTTGTTTTAATTTCATAATCTTGGAGATTAATCGTTACGTATTTATCTGAAGTACATTGACTTCCTTTACCAGACCTGAAATATTGCAAGCCTGTTGCAATATGTGGACTTTATATATATTCTTGGAACATTTTAACTTTTTAACTGTTATTGGGTATTTGTTTCAGCATATGCTGAGGAAAGGCTTGTGTTGAAAACATTTACCTCGATACTGTAACTGGCTCATTTTCAAATATTATCCCTGTTGGTTTCCTTTCGTTGTCAATAAAATTTATGTGGAAATACTTGATGTCTCTTCTTAGATTATAATTAATTTTTTGTTTATTCTTCGCCACTTCAACTGTTATACTGACGGAAATGATTTTCATCTACATTTCAAATAGCTTGACAATAACAATCATTTATAAATATATATTTTTATTTAAATGTATGAGATATGTATAAAACGGATCCATTATCTAATATGTCACAGTTTCTATCAAATACGTTGAAAATTCATAAAAAGATATTATTTATCTGGAAAGTGTATACAGAAAGATGTGTAATAAACCCGTGTGTTATCAAACAGTACATTCCAGAAACCTTGAAGAATAAAAAAACCTTTCAGATATATTATATGAGTTTGAAAATGTCCCAAAGTCATAAGTTCCACGTAGATATCCTGCAAAAGTAATTATTTTACCAATTCATACCTTAAACAATAAAACAACTCAAATAGAAGTATCTTATGTCTAAATTTTCTTTTGAAATGTACTGAAAGCACGGTCTCATTAAAAATGAAATTTGAAATTTGAAATGGTATAAAAAATCGAATCCAATCGCAGGGAAATATCGAGCTATGACTCGTTAGTTGAATTTTTTCTGAGGAAAATTGCATTTTGCCCCAAATTACCTTACCTTAAATAAAATATATAATAAAATATGTATACGATAAAAAGTTTTCAATGCACAACTGAATTTGAATTCTAGGTATATAAAGAAAAAAAACTCTTTTACTCTAATGCAGTGCTGCTTAGGGCCTATATCTTTTTTATTGTCGTTTTATGAAACTATAGGACTTACTGGGTGATCTGTGTAAATTTTAAATTATTTAAAACTATTTAAATTATTTTTCTCATCATTGAAATGTAACCTATGAAAAGAGCAATAAACAAATTCCATCAAGTTTTCTTCATATAATGATTACATAGATGTATGTTCTGCAAACACTCGCATTTATAAAATATTCTGGCTAAAATTTGTGAAATCTTCGTGGACTGAACCGTGTCCTTTTTGCAGGAAATGCGTCTATTATTTCACTAATATAGCAAAGTGTGTCGCCCTGGTCTCAGAAATTAAGGCGACGAGTAGTTTAGTTAAAGAATTTTTTTCGTTTTATTATCTTTAATCCTCTGATTTAACACAAACAATTTGCCTGGACGTCCCTTTTATATGTTTTTAAGATATGAGTTGTGCAAAAATGGTATTCCAGCGTAAATTTCAATAATAACAACGCACAGACCTGATTATCAGACTGCTGGATATGTACTATAGTATATTCGATCTATATGTTTTTTCTAAAGTATTGTACATTGAAAAATTAAATATACGGAACGCTTAGGGTCTGTAATATTGAATTATTTGAAACAATTCATTGCAGATAATTAACGACACTGACACTGTGAAATGAACTAACAAAAAGAGAAATAAAAAAGTATTTCATGAACTCCATTAACAATTGATAGAAATATATGTAGTTAAGTTATTCTTTTTTACCCCCTCCCCCCAAAAAACTTGCAAATACCATTCACACCATTAAATTTTAATGTATCACGTTTTGATTTGTTTAAGATGCATATGTAAAAATGGTACCTATATAAAAAACTGCATATACGGTTATTGTTGAGCATTTTCACTAGCTATGTATTTTACTTGTTAACAGTTATAACAAAAATTAACTTGTATTTACAAGCCAGTCAGCCGACGAAATATTGGCTGGAAAATATACATACGCTATTCATCTATCATTTGTAACTTTATTCATTTAATATTGCAAGTATGGGTAGCAAAGAATGACATTTTGTAAACCTTTAAAAGTTTGTGTTACCTAAAATTGTCTTTATTCAATATTACTTTTAAAAATTTGTACTAAGCAGTTTCAGTATTTTGTACGTTTGCATGTTTGTTTGTATGAATATGATGTGAACAAGCTTGTACGTGTCTGTATATTTTAATGTATAATGTATATATGCATGAATGTATGTATGTAGTTTTGATGTAACTTATCTAATAGTTATTTACATATCTAATTGTTTTTGTACGAAAAATGTAAAATTTCGACCATTTGTTTGTAGTTTACATAGAAGTCACTATAGTTATTAATAATGTCCACTGCTGGACCCCACTCCCCTATAATATGATACATTGTTGTGAGTTGTTTATGTGCTTCGGTTCAATATTTTTAAACTTCTTATCTTAATGATATGATTGACATGTTTTCACTTTTTAATGAATGCAATGTGTATCTGAACAACACCGACAAATAAGCATTCAAAATAGACTTGAACGTGGCAGTGGTTATATCTTTGGTTTAATATAAAACTTTATATCCTTGACTTTCTTTAGTTCTATTTTGAAAAAAAAAATCTGCGCTACATCTTCCGCCCAGTTACCCTCATAAATAATTACTCTCATTATCAAGGGTTATTTCAACAGACTAGGATGTTGGATAATGTGTACATATGTGGAACTGAAAGCCTAGGATGCATTTTAATGATTATTTTTCTGTATACATTTTCACCAGCTAAGCTCCGTGTAAAAGCTATGAATAAAAACTATAACATACAATAAGTAAACAGCCAATGGTTTACCACCTATCCCTGCTTTATCACGGTCACAAGTTTAAATATAGATTTTTTGCATGTCTAAATGATATTTATTTTCATTTTTCCGCATACTCATTTTATTTTTGACCTTTAACCTAGAATGTGTTAGGAAAATGAGGTACATCTGAGTGATGCTTGAGCATGAATTATAAACGCCCTATTTTTTCCTGTTTGCCATGTTCAAAACTGATCGTGGGTATGTTTTTCACCATCGCAGACTTGACAATTTTTTAAAAATATTTTTAATTGAGCGTAGATGACTGTATGGAGATCATGAAAGATTCATTGGAATATGTACATACAAAGTTCTAAATATCATACAGTTCATATACAACGCCATCATGAACACTATGAACGGCTATCAACAGGGATTGTGCATCCAAAGATACATTTATTTTCAGTCAGTGGTAATTAATTAATTTGTAACATATTATTAGAATAAAATAACGTCCAGTTTAAAATCGTGCAAATAAGGGAAGTTTTTCACATATGTAATTATACTATAATATAACCCTCTGTTGAAAACAAAGAAGCTTTCAGTACCTGGCACAGCAAAAAGTGCAGCGCCCCGTTTCCAACTTATCTCAGAGCGAAATCAGGCTATGCTAAAACTGTCTTTGTTCTTGCTTTTTCACTAATTTATGGTGGGCTTCAAGCACACCTTGTGTATCAAAAATGCCAACCTGGAGCAAAATGAATGATGCACCTTGAAACAAACACACGCTGTCTCTGAGACAATAAGAGTAATTATTGAAGGTACACATTAGAATCTACACGACAAGTGCAAGCAATGAGTCGTTTTGAAATAGAACAGACTCCTTAAGTCGATGGGCAGATAAGAAATGCGACGTCAAAGTGCCAAGTTGGTATGGTTCAATCCAAAAGCACAAACGTGATGTGATAAAAACGTGAGATAAAAAATAAAATAAATGAATTGAATTACGATACACCATACAGTGCAAGAATTTATTATTGGCATTATCCAGAACTTCCATTTTGACAGCAAACAGAATGGTATAATATATGGGCACATGGATAGGAACAAAAAACTGAAAGACTCTGACAGAAAGATAATTCATACAAACATAAAAATAGTAAACTAATTAACTGATATACCAAAATATAAATGAGTACATTGATAGTAAATAAGTTCATAATCAACTCTCAAGATATATTCACACGTTGATAAATAAATAAATGCATAATTGACAGAATAAAGATATAAATATGTACAAAATAATTGGTGAATGAATAGACAATTAAATAAACTAACTGACTGAATATCTAATTGATAATTAATATACTCATTAATCACATATCTACCCTTAATGTAAATAAATTTTCAGTAAATTGGAAAATGCTACTGCTATCTATCTAACGAAATAAATATCAGGTAGAACAATTATGGGATGCAAATGGACTCTTTCGTATCACAAATATGGAATGTCAAATTCGTCAAAGCGAATGAAATATGTTCCAAAGGTAACTTAAAAGTGATTTTCAGTGGCTTTAACTAAAATATAAAATTTGAATGTAAACCGAAAACATTTTACTGTTAGGCAATTAAGACAGAAATTATACGACCTTTAAAAATTCAGCCGACGTACATGTATTAAATCAATAAAGGGTAAAATTTTACATGCACAAAGAGTCATCTGTTATTTGATACGGTCGCTGGGTGAAACACTCGACACACACACATCATCCGCTAAAGAATCTTACTACCTATCATGGTAATTCTTTCTTTCAATTTACAGATCAAGTAAGGTGTTGACAGAAAACACATTCTATCAAGGTATCTCATACCGGATGACCCCTTCTCTACGGATATCTAGTAATCTGTATCTGTCGATAACCGTTCTATACAACATTTTTCATCACACTATGGCCCAATCAATGCTTCCTCTTTGCTAGTAGCTGTAACTACCCAGATCACAATGTGAACTCATTGACCCCGTCACGTGACCCAAGTTCATCAAGTTCATCACGCAAGTGAGTATTTTTACATGTACGCCGGTATCGAGCAAAAGATGGTTTATAAAGAAGATATAGTAATAGATACAGTATATTGCAAATACAGTGTATTTGTTCGTATATTCATGTGTGGAATTAACAGCGCGGTCAATTTTTTATAAAATTATTGCCAAAAACTCACATTTATAATATTCAAAAGTATGTTGTCAAGGAAATAATTCATAATCAAATTGACCGAATATATACAATTTGCGCATATGTATGCACCACACATGTATCTTTTGATCAGAATTTTCAAACGCATGGAAGTCTTATACATAATTTTCATATAAACAATGCAACACCAGATTGAAATCAAATCTTAACATATGCGCTGCACAAGCTCAAACATAATCTAATCAGATTATTGGTTTTATGCTATTACTTCACAGGCACGTTAATTTTCGTTTCAACTTCGGATCGTTTTATGCAAAATATGTCGTACAATTTTACAAATTCCCAGCCGGCAAACTGCACTGAGTTACCTCTTACAACGGGTGTACCAGTAAGCTCTCGTAGGCGGGTTATCTGTCCATTCATCACAGTGCATCACATAATCACGCGAGATAGCACGAGATAACGTAAAACAGCCCCGGAGATATTTGTACCAGGTCTGTTGCGTGTATTCTTAAAAAGCACCGGTTAACCTTGTAAATTATGACTGAGGGGAGATCGCTGGGCTATGGCATCCTTAGGTACACGGTGACTCGACGAAATTATTTCCAAATCAAATAGCTGTGAAAACGTGGCAATTTATAATTATGATAATCATACCAAACGATATCAGTTAATTCTCACGAAATGGCTTTCATGAATCCATTTTCGTAAAAGATGTACCATTTGACGTGTTGAAAAATTTATTGCGACCGTTTTCCTTAACAATAAAAACACTCTCATAATAACACGCGTAAGTTAAATTCTTCATCTTTTAATATTACTAATTAAACAAAAGTTTCTTCCCAGACGTGGCCTTCGGGCCAATTGGAAAATTCACGGAGAGATAAAGGTGGATGTAATGATGTTTATGTCAGCTTTATCATCGGTCCAAAGTTTCGGGAAATGCAGCTACACTATGGCTTATTTGATATTGATTGACAAGTTTGAAGCAGGGATTGCCATGGTGATTAAAAAGACTAAAAGAAGTCTGATAAACCTCGTTGTCTGAACTGTTGTCAGAAACTTATGTTAAGGCTTGGGGTAAGACCTACATGTAGGCCAATGATGGGTCCTATACTGGTACGCAGACAAGACTGGGTTTCTGTTTACCCAAGCAGAATTGGCACGTGCTTAGGACACCAAGTTCCCAATATGAAAACATGTACCAGGGAAAACCTTTAATGTAAAATGATATTTGGAGTGCACAGACAAAGAAAACAAACAGAAAAACGGAAGAATATATGAGACGTACATACTCGTAGATTTTTTTTTTTTTTTTTTTTTTTTTGAAAGTGTAAAGTATGCTTCCTACAGGTTACTTGTTTGGGTTTGAGGGCACTAAGGCGCTGGGAGGGGGGGCTTATTGGACCTGGGCTCTGTATCTCGAAAGGTTCGCTATGGGCACGTGCGCAAGTGTCTCGATTCCATAACCGATTCTATTTCGAGATACGGGGCCATGGAATCGAGACACTATTTTGATTTAATTGTCTGTACAATATATTTTGAAATTGTTGCAAAGAGAGTGCGATAAGTCATTATTATTATTATTATTATTATTATTATTATTATTACAGGTTGACCTGTGTCCATTTCTTATACAACACAACAAACCGGCGAACGGACATTCACATCACGAGCTGTCAGATAACGCCTGACCGTGGGTTATGTGAAGTGATTTACCGTGAAAAACATGCCAGTGCATCCCAGTGTTTTGTTTTTATGTAACGAAGGCCATAGAGGTTATACCCCGCGTTCAGTCACGAGCCTTAAGCTGAATCACATGGATGGAGAGGGCGGTTCCCAAATAACACTCTCTAGATCTTTTTACGTCGTATTAAATTCTTGTCGTCCACGTATTTAGTTTTCTTAACTAAAGTTAAGTTGATTTTATGTATACAAAGCCGTAGAAATTTATAAAGTGTTTTTAAGGTATTCATTATTTATGTAAATTGGTCGCTTTAGTCACCTTTGAAATGTATTTTATTGTTTTTGTTTACAGCTTATGGCTAATTCATTTACACTTCGTATCATAATTTGACAAACCAATGTTTTGATGAAAGAATATTATACAGCATGCCATTGAATTCTTATATCTGCACGCTCCTTCGAAATAAATGGATGCCTTTCTTAAACAACAGGTTAAACTTTCAAATACTGTATACCATTGAAAAAAGTTATAGTGTGTATTTTTAATAAACAGCAATAACAGCTTATAAGTCTTCACTTGGCACTGCCTCAGCAGAGAGAATTAATAAATTAATTTTAAGTGCGTCAAACTTGTGTGTGACACGAATCAATATCACATCGATAGCCAAAATTGCGTACATATATCTACCGACATGCAATTTTTTCATGATATCTGTTTATTTTCTGTATGCTTTAAATAGCTTCTAAAACGACCTTGTGATAGTAAGCCAAGCACAGTCTTGTTCAGATTTTAAACCCTATTTAAATGCATTGCAAATGCCTTGAAATAATAATAATAATACATCAGTGGGTATTCTCTTATATTAAATAAGGAATTTTTTCTCAGTTACTTACCCATAATTTGAATGACAAACTTAATGACAATTCTCTGACAAATGCTGTGAACAAATAACCAAAGTCCGTTACAGTGCATTTTTACATGTATGTGTAGGTATCGCACGTCAGCCATGCTTGAGGTCATACATTGTCACCCGAGCGACATATGCCAGAAAACCTCGAGCGCCAGCGAGTTTTCATGCATATTATATCGCGAGAAAGTGGCAGTGTATGATTTCACGTACAATGACATANTTTTTTTTTTTTTTTTTTTTTTTTTGAAAGTGTAAAGTATGCTTCCTACAGGTTACTTGTTTGGGTTTGAGGGCACTAAGGCGCTGGGAGGGGGGGCTTATTGGACCTGGGCTCTGTATCTCGAAAGGTTCGCTATGTTGCGCACGTGCGCAAGTGTCTCGATTCCATAACCGATTCTATTTCGAGATACGGGGCCATGGAATCGAGACACTATTTTGATTTAATTGTCTGTACAATATATTTTGAAATTGTTGCAAAGAGAGTGCGATAAGTCATTATTATTATTATTATTATTATTATTATTATTATTATTATTATTATTATTACAGGTTGACCTGTGTCCATTTCTTATACAACACAACAAACCGGCGAACGGACATTCACATCACGAGCTGTCAGATAACGCCTGACCGTGGGTTATGTGAAGTGATTTACCGTGAAAAACATGCCAGTGCATCCCAGTGTTTTGTTTTTATGTAACGAAGGCCATAGAGGTTATACCCCGCGTTCAGTCACGAGCCTTAAGCTGAATCACATGGATGGAGAGGGCGGTTCCCAAATAACACTCTCTAGATCTTTTTACGTCGTATTAAATTCTTGTCGTCCACGTATTTAGTTTTCTTAACTAAAGTTAAGTTGATTTTATGTATACAAAGCCGTAGAAATTTATAAAGTGTTTTTAAGGTATTCATTATTTATGTAAATTGGTCGCTTTAGTCACCTTTGAAATGTATTTTATTGTTTTTGTTTACAGCTTATGGCTAATTCATTTACACTTCGTATCATAATTTGACAAACCAATGTTTTGATGAAAGAATATTATACAGCATGCCATTGAATTCTTATATCTGCACGCTCCTTCGAAATAAATGGATGCCTTTCTTAAACAACAGGTTAAACTTTCAAATACTGTATACCATTGAAAAAAGTTATAGTGTGTATTTTTAATAAACAGCAATAACAGCTTATAAATCTTCACTTGGCACTGCCTCAGCAGAGAGAATTAATAAATTAATTTTAAGTGCGTCAAACTTGTGTGTGACACGAATCAATATCACATCGATAGCCAAAATTGCGTACATATATCTACCGACATGCAATTTTTTCATGATATCTGTTTATTTTCTGTATGCTTTAAATAGCTTCTAAAACGACCTTGTGATAGTAAGCCAAGCACAGTCTTGTTCAGATTTTAAACCCTATTTAAATGCATTGCAAATGCCTTGAAATAATAATAATAATACATCAGTGGGTATTCTCTTATATTAAATAAGGAATTTTTTCTCAGTTACTTACCCATAATTTGAATGACAAACTTAATGACAATTCTCTGACAAATGCTGTGAACAAATAACCAAAGTCCGTTACAGTGCATTTTTACATGTATGTGTAGGTATCGCACGTCAGCCATGCTTGAGGTCATACATTGTCACCCGAGCGACATATGCCAGAAAACCTCGAGCGCCAGCGAGTTTTCATGCATATTATATCGCGAGAAAGTGGCAGTGTATGATTTCACGTACAATGACATACCTTACGCACGGTGATATCAGCACAGTGATTCTACTAAAAATAAGGGGTCTTGGGTAGGGAACATGCACGGTTTTCTTTTTATATGTACAGGTATGACAAATAATGCACCGCTATTCCCTAGCCCGATATATATTTTGGCATGCCTTGCTATTGCTCGGCATACTATCATGTAATTCGGACTCATGGGCTATGCAATATATAGTATTTGAATCTATGTATTTTTCACTCTTATTTGCCAATAATTTTATGACAAACTATTTCAAGAAATTTCGAACTAGTACTGAGAACAAATAACTCTGTGACACTAACTATTGTATATCAGCACATATTTACTATATCACACGGGAAGAGGAATGTTTGGGCCTTTACTAGCTATGAAAACGAATAGTTATCGTTTTCTGTGGCAACCTATAGGTTTTAAAAACACCTGTACTTTTCGGTCAGCGCCATATTGCTATATTGGTGATTGCAACTGATACATGCTTAATAGAATTTAAAAGTCATAATATATGTGAATTCCTCGTATTCATAATTTCTGTATTATCTGAACAGTTTTCATATTTCACTTATGAATATGAATTATCAAAATAAAAACTATGATAGAAAAATAGTTAAAAATCCTACAAACAGTTTCTTAAAAGACGAATATTAAGATAAATTTTCTATGGACATTTAAGAAAAAGACATTTGTCAAATTTTGTTATAACACACATTAAAACTCAAATCTTGCATTCCTATCCCTAACATTCGAATATGATTATCAAAACTTAAATCATGTAACTTTAAGTGATGTGGACAGAAATGGATAGAGAAATATTTCAAAAACCGAACGCAACATCAATTTTAAAATATAATAAAATAAGACGAAAGAAAAAGATGACATAATTTCAAGTTAGAAGAAGTTTTTTTACTTGAATCAAACAGAATAAATTCGACCAAGCAAAAATACAGGTTCAAACATATTCTTTTTATTATTACATACTTTAAGTAATTTCCTGTAAACGTGTAAATCTTCATTCAAAGAATACCGTACAAATACTAGGACACTTTATCATGTCTGAATTAACCTAAAAATAAAGATTAATGCTTTTTATGTTACTAATCATATATAACCAATTTGTGTTCAGTTCAAGTCTCATTCTAAATCACCATGCAATTAACGATAGATATAACAAATCACACAGATATTTCACTGCAGAGGTACGTATGTTTCATTATGATATGTTTAATTATAATTATAATTATAATAATATATTTATCTAAATCCGTGAAAATATGTTCTGTAGACTTTGCAATTAAAATACAATGCAAATATAAATAAAATACATAGTTGAGAGAATTAATCCATATGAAATGGTATTAAAAGTAGAAAAAAGAGATCAAATGTCCAATTATGATGTTCTGTATTAAAAATAAAGAGAAAAAAGCTCATATAGATAATACAACGCACATAGGCTCACATAGGGGAGCACCAAGGTAAACAAGGAACGTCCTTGTACTTGCCTTAAGGCCACGGAATCCCAGTGGAGAGGGTTGGGCTAGCCGGCGTCCCGAGGGAGTCTGGAACCCTGACGCAATATTTAAAGATCTGATCGTTGGGTAGCGTGCCAAGAAGACGCCATTCCTTGATCGGTAGCCATAGCAGAGGCTATATCATTTTCTTTTTTTATATTTAAATGAAGGCAAAGTGGAAGGGAGCTTGTCAGCCATGAGCAATGAAGGTCACTAGGTATCAGACATTTCTGTCACTATTTTGAAGTTAGTTTTGTGTTATATTTGACAGGTAAGTAGGGGAATTGATCTTTGCATATTACTGTTGTGCAAAATATTTAATCGAAATTAATATTGTACATTAATGTTTTCGGGAAAAAATCATCGATGTTGCTTAAGCACAGGGGGTAACATATCCAAAAAAATCATTTTCTCATATACAAGAGTACTGACACTTTTTAAAAAAACCAACGACGAACATTATGTAAACTGGCCGTTAGTGATGCACGAATTCTTAATGGCGTTCATAGTCCGGGCGTTATTGTAGCCAAAATACACTCCCCTGCCATTCCAACCCTCATCCCACCTCCCCCCCCCCCCCAGTTTACTTTTTTTCTCAAGAACTTCAGGTGCGAAGGAATCTTTCTTCGTTATTGCATGATAATTCAACGTGAATCGGTTCCTTGGAATTTTCCGCACGATGGGCGTTTGTGAAAAAAGTTTCACGCTGACCAATTAACAAGGGGTGCCTAGGTAAGGTTATCAAGTACATAGATGTCCTCCATGCTTATGACAGCATCTCATTATTATATCACCTGGGAAGAACATATACGTACAGATTGAGCATCTTGCCAGGGTATAATTATACATGTACGACGAGGAATACCCAGTGAGAGACGGTCAGGCGTCGCTCAAGATGCTCCAACTCTTATCCATCGCACTTTTGCGTTGGACAACTAATTAATAACCCGACCTGCCACTTGATACTATCTAACGAGGGGTCTTATGTACAGCATCGATATGTCAAAATGTCTCAAATATACTAATTTGTACTCATTTGCATGTGAAGTAGTATCACGGGATTTGAGCATGCAGATGAGTTAAGCGTTTGTGTCCTGCATGTGCAAAAAATAATGGTGCATCTTTTAGTTAAAATCGAATTGCTGAACTAGGTTTATCTTGGCATAACTTGTACCTTTTTTATTTTATTTTATTTTATTTTATTTTATTTTATTTATCTACTCCCCCATTTCGATGATGTTATTATGACATTTTAGCGTCTAGTTTTCAAAATATAATAATGAACACTTCACCCTATGCCCTGTCTCTCATTCTCGTATTTCTTCACCAATATCAAATATGCGAAAACAAGCACACCCTTGCTACTGTTTGAAGTTTTCAGATGACGTGACAGCCGCTATGACTCGCCTTTAAAAAGAATCCCGAGAACAAAAGTTTGCACCGAGTGACAGCGAGAATAATGAACGGTATGAAGTACAGATCTGAACAGCGTTAACGACGGGGTCTGTTCCTTTGGGAGCCACGCACGCGATGCAGGCACCTGAGGAATGAGACGGAGATGACGTTGAAGGGGTTAAGACACGGGAAGCAAGGATCCACCTAGCGGTATTTTTTAAGTGACAGTTAAATTTGGCCGCACCTCATTGGTGTTTTAATTATGTCCTTAATTTCAGCTAAAATACAACAAAATGTAGCCAATACTACAGGATGATGTTGCCTCTTTCACTTAAAGTCTCGATACAATTATAAATTAGACGGATGTTCGGAATTAAGGGTATCATAGTCTCTTTCAGACAAATGTAACCTACAACGAACTGATAATTGTATTTTAGTCACAGAATAATACCTTAAAGGTCACAAGGACATTTTTCGAACAATTTGTTTCAAAATTCATTAGCCAATTAATGGCATCTTAACAGTATTTACAAAACCCTATCTAAAATCCAAGGTCACGGCATAGCGTTCTGTCTAGCCGTGAAAAGTTAATGCTTGCCAGGTGGCAAGAGGTATATAGAATTACCATATTTCAGACGTTTTGAAGACATTTTCCTTGGATAAGTCTAGACACGCACTATGACAAAAAAAGAGACTGAAAGAAGTATATGAATGTGCAGGAGAAAAATTAAGGAAGTTTTCTTGTTGAACTCCCAGGCGCTATTCCGTGATTTCAATCAAAGGATTAAAAAAAATACTTAAAACTCACATTTGCCAGAAGCGATATTGCAAAATAGTATAAGGTAAATTTGATCGAATTATGACCGATATTCATAAGTTATCAAATCCAAAGATTGCTGCATGTTTTTTTCTATCAGAAAAATCAGTTATAGTTGTTGGTTGCTGTTAAAATTATTGCAGATAAACTGCGTTTAATTACTCCTTGTTTCTTTACGTGTGCAGTAATGCAGATGTAAGAGAAAATGTCTTGTATTTT
Organism: Lingula anatina; assembly: GCF_001039355.2. The sequence continues at coordinate 210,820 of NW_019775604.1, read as the reverse complement.
CTACAATACAAAATGTAGCACTGAGCGTGTTGGTTTTTTCCCTGTGCATAAAAAGATAAGTGAATAAAATAATTAAAAGAATAATAAATGCAGAGTGCGCATATTTTGCTTTAACTAATATTGCGTTAATTGTGGCCAGAAAACTACCACGTGGGTGTGACCGGACAAACTATTGTCCGATCCCGTCAAATAGAGGTCCCTGACCTCAAAGTCACAAGATAAGCCAGATTTTGCTGACAGATCATAAATTATCTTATTTCGGTCGAAACCAGAATGATGGTGGTCGCATATGCTTGATTGCGGTAGATGTGAAATCTTCTTGAAAAGCATTGTCACTCTCACCTGCGCCATCCAGCATTTGACATAAGGAATCTCCGCCCAAGGCAGCCTTTGCGCAGACAGTTTTAGCCCATCCATTCAATACTAATGCATGTAGAGGAATAATGAGCCTCGCTCTGGCCATCCTTGGTCTTGCCGGTAATAAATCGATAACGAGGTAACTAAGAATATTGGCTCATTCCCAATTGAAACTATATCGCTCTACAGTGTACGTAGATCGATTTAACTTCGCAGGGACTCCCGCTGAATGCAATCAGATTAAAATAATTCCATTGGAAATGAGACGGCAGCACAGTACTGGATACACATCATCTCTCTCTATATAAACGTACATAAGTATCATTTGGATATATGTTTTAATTTAGGATTTATATCAGATTGAAAACGAAAATACGTTATATCGTTTCCAAATGTGTATTATTCATAAGAAAAAAGAGTATACGTCAGATAAATATGAGCAATTGTATTAGAATTATTATTGTAATACGATTTTTAATCAAAGGTATTTTAACCATACAGGATTTTCGCGCCAAATATAACTTTTTGTGGAAAAAGTGATTTTCTTCTTCTCACGAATCACTGTTGGACCTTTCTGTGCACTTGGATTTTATAGTCTGTGTCATTAATGAATTGAGGTTAATTTATAACGCCATTTTTTCCTGACATTTCTGGAGGAAATTTTGACATTGGTATTTTTATTTGAGGCGTCCTTTCGTTACTGAGGTCTAATTTGAGTTGATTTACAGGATTTTTAAACATTAAAATAAAACCTTGGGGCTAGTTTTAAAATTCTAGACCTCGATGGACTTCTTATATGTATACGCTCATGATATCCAAGAGACAAAAACAAAGAAAGAGATGCCGACAGATAAGAAAATCTCTCACACATTCGCAATATGAAAAGTACAAAGTAATGGAAAATCTGAACATACAAATAGCCGGCTCAAACTGCTTTCTTTACAGCCCACGCAAGCTACAGGCGGGCACTACATGTACGCCAACGGCCTGACGAATCTGAATTCTCCCTAGCTCGTGCTTGTAGCCGTGGTCGACGTGATAGATCCGCCTACCAGTATATAAATAAAGCCATTAAAGGACAACCAATTCCATAGAACCGTTTTCGCTGTAAGATGGCTTAATCAGGTGCACCCAGTGTATGGTTATATAATCGACTCGACACGCCTATCAAAGATGGGGGTGAGCACTTATTTAAATTGCACTGAATTAAGATATCAACCTTGGTTTTTTTTTTTTTTTTTTTACATTATGTCATTGCGTACCTCACGTTCGTTATTTATCAAAATATACTGCTGCGCAATGTTTTGATATATCACTGTAAATTATAATTGAATAACAGGGTAAAGCGTGGTTAATTTCGGATAAAAGCTATATGAGTGCTGCAATTTCTTAAGCTTTCTACTGCAGGCGTAGTAAAAGCGCGGTAATGAGTTTATTAATACAGCAGGCTTCTTGTGATGTGACAACTACTGCTACCAAGCTGACAGTGTGTACAAACCTGCGGGTTAAATTGTAATTTTTTTATGTTTCAGTTATCAACAATATTTTATGCTTACTGACCATATCTATGTTAAATTCTAAACAATATCTATCCCAGAAAACTGAGCTATGTGCTATAAGTGAGTTTTTTTCTTTTTGTTAGTTGTTTTAAAAACAAACCTTGTGGTCTTTGGCGTTACAAAATTTCTTTCGTGTTTTAAGTTCCATTCTAGATTGTGATAATAATAGCGAAATAATTTTCGTGGTTTAATAATCATAATAATTGCTTAATTTTTTCTCTTATGTTGTTTAATGTTGAGAAAATATGACTTAATTCCTGGTACTCGCATTTCCGCGTTTTGAATGAGAAAAACATTTTTTCTTTCTTTCCTGATGTGACCATTTATGTTATTCGTTGTTGTTTATCTTTCTTCACGCTATTAAAGTTGCACATTTTTAATGTAAGAATATAACAGCTGGCAGAACCCCGTATACCTCCATCCGTCTTGTGCAGTTCCACGCTAAAATACGGCACAAAGACGTTCAGCATAAAAGGGTATGGACCTACATGTAGGCGTTTGCCTGCTTGCGTCTTTGGGGTGTTACACGTATTTTTAAAATAAATATAGTTGGGAATCATTGTTTCGTTTATGAGAGTAATATACCATGAGCATTCTTGCACTTTTTATATTTTGATTTTTAACTGCACACCCTCAGTGACGTTAAATGAGAATTCAGTAAATGCCGGTGCTTAAGCTGCTTGTTTGTGTATTTCATTCGTCGGATATTTTGCAGCAGCAGAATACATTTGCATGTTTAATAGAGCACAGTCAAAAAAAAAANTGTTTAAATGCATTGCAAATGCCTTGAAATAATAATAATACTGCATCAGTGGGTATTCTCTTCTATTAAATACGGAATTTTTTCTCAGTTACTTACCCATATTTTGAATGACAAACTTAATGACAATTCTCTGACAAATGCTGTGAACAAATAACCAAAGTCCGTTACAGTACATTTTTACATGTATGTGTAGGTATCGCACTTCAGCCATGCTTGAGGTCATACATTGTCACCCGAGCGACATATGCCAGAAAACCTCGAGCGCCAGCGAGAAGTTTTCATGCATATTATATCACGAGAAAGTGGCAGTGTATGATTTCACGTACAATGACATACCTTACGCACGGTGATATCAGCACAGTTATTCTACTAAAAATTAGGGGTCTTGGGTAGGGAACATGCACGGTTTTCTTTTTATATGTACAGGTATGACAAATAATGCACCGCTATTCCCTAGCCCGATATATATTTTGGCATGCCTTGCCATTGCTCGGCATACTATCATGTAATTCGGACTCATGGGCTATTTGCAATATATAGTATTTGAATCTATGTATTTTTCACTCTTATTTGCCAATAATTTTATGACAAACTATTTCAAGAAATTTCGAACTAGTACTGAGAACGAATAACTCTGTGACACTAACTATTGTATATCAGCACATATTTACTATATCACACGGGAAGAGGAATGTTTGGGCCTTTACTAGCTATGAAAACGAATAGTTATCGTTTTCTGTGGCAACCTATAGGTTTTAAAAACACCTGTACTTTTCGGTCAGCGCCATATTGCTATATTGGTGATTGCAACTGATACATGCTTAATAAAATTTAAAAGTCATAATATATGTGAATTCCTCGTATTCATAATTTCTGTATTATCTGAACAGTTTTCATATTTCACTTATGAATATGAATTATCAAAATAAAAACTATGATAGAAAAATAGTTAAAAATCCTACAAACAGTTTCTTAAAAGACGAATATTGAGATAAATTTTCTATGGACATTTAAGAAAAAGACATTTGTCAAATTTTGTTATAACACACATTAAAACTCAAATCTTGCATTCCTATCCCTAACATTCGAATATGATTATCAAAACTTAAATCATGTAACTTTAAGTGATGTGGACAGAAATGGATAGAGAAATATTTCAAAAACCGAACGCAACATCAATCTTAAAATATAATAAAATAAGACGAAAGAAAAAGATGACATAATTTCAAGTTAGAAGAAGTTTTTTACTTGAATCAAACAGAATAAATTCGACCAAGCAAAAATACAGGTTCAAACATATTCTTTTTATTATTACATACTTTAAGTAATTTTCTGTAAACGTGTAAATCTTCATTCAAAGAATACCGTACAAATACTAGGACACTTTATCATGTCTGAATTAACCTAAAAATAAAGATTAATGCTTTTTATGTTACTAATCATATATAACCAATTTGTGTTCAGTTCAAGTCTCATTCTAAATCACCATGCAATTAACGATAGATATAACAAATCACACAGATATTTCACTGCAGAGGTACGTATGTTTCATAATGATATGTTAAATAATAATTATAACTTAAATAATATATTTATCTAAATCCGTGAAAATATGTTCTGTAGACTTTGCAATTAAAATACAATGCAAATATAAAAGAAATACATAGTTGAGAGAATTAATTCATATGAAAAAGTAATGGTATTAAAAGTAGAAAAAGAGATCAAATGTCCAATTATAATGTTCTGTATTTAAAATAAAGAGAAAAAAGCTCATATAGATAATACAACGCACATAGGCTCACATAGGGGAGCACCAAGGTAAACAAGGAACGTCCTTGTACTTGCCTTAAGGCCACGGAATCCCAGTGGAGAGGGTTGGGCTAGCCGGCGTCCCGAGGGAGTCTGGAACCCTGACGCAATATTTAAAGATCTGATCGTTGTGTAGCGTGCCAAGAAGACGCCATTCCTTGATCTGTAGCCATAGCAGAGGCTATATCATTTTCTTTTTTTATATTTAAATGAAGGCAAAGTGAAAAGGAGCTTGTCAGCCATGAGCAATGAAGGTCGCTAGATATCAGACATTTCTGTCACTATTTTGAAGTTAGTTTTGTGTCATATTTGACAAGTAACTAGAAATAGGGGTTACAATAGTACTGTTGTGCAAAACATTTAGTCGGAATTAATATTGTACATTAATATTTTCGGGAAAAAATTATCGATGTTGCTTAAACTCATGTACATGTAACATATCCAAAATAATTATTTATCTCATATACAAGTGTACTGACAATAAACTTTTTAAAAACCAACAACGAACATTATGTAAACTGGCCGTTAGTGATGCACGTATTCTTAATGGCGCTCATAGTCCGGGCGTTATTGTAGCCAAAATACACTCCCCTGCCATTTCAACCCCCATCTCCTCCCCCTCCCCAGTTTACTTTTTTCTCAAGAACTTCAGGTGCGAAGAAATCTTTCTTCGTAATTGTATGATAATTCAACGTGAATCGCTTCCTTGGAATTTTCCACACGATGGTCATTTAGGGAAAAAGTTTTGCGCTGACCAAATGACAAGACGTGTCTTGGAGAGGTTATCAAGTACATGGATGTCCTCCATGCTTATGACAGCATCTTATGATTATATCACCTGGGAAGAACATATACGTACAGATTGAGCATCTTGCCAGGGTATAATTATACATGTACGACGAGGAATACCCAGTGAGAGACGGTCAGGCGTCGCTCAAGATGCTCCAACTCTTATCCATCGCACTTTTGCGTTGGACAACTAATTAATAACCCGACCTGCCACTTGATACTATCTAACGAGGGGTCTTATGTACATCATCGATATGTCAAAATGTCTCAAATATACTAATTTGTAATTTGTACTTATTTGCATGTGAAGTAGTATCACGGGATTTGAGCATGCAGATGAGTTAAGCGTTTGTGTCCTGCATATACAAAAATAACCATGGTGCATCTTTTAGTTAAAATTGAATTGCTGAACTAGGACTTATCTTGGCATAACTTGTACCTTTTTTTATTTCATTTTATTTTATTCTATTTCACTTTATTTTATTTTATTTTATTTTATTTTATTTTATTTTATTTTATTTTATTTTATTTTATTTCCTTTATCTACTCCCCCATTTCGATGATGTTATTATGGCATTTTAGCGTCTAGTTTACAAAATATAATAATGAACACTTCACCCTATGCCCTGTCTCTCATTCTCGTATTTCTTCGCCAATATCAAATATGCGAAAACAAGCACACCCTTGCTACTGTTTGAAGTTTTCAGATGACGTGACAGCCGCTATGACTCGCCTTTAAAAAGAATCCCGAGAACAAAAGTTTGCACCGAGTGACAGCGAGAATAATGAACGGTATGAAGTACAGATCTGAACAGCGTTAACGACGGGGTCTGTTCCTTTGGGAGCCACGCACGCGATGCAGGCACCTGAGGAATGAGACGGAGATGACGTTGAAGGGGTTAAGACACGGGAAGCAAGGATCCACCTAGCGGTATTTTTGAAGTGACAGTTGAATTTGGCCGCACCTCATTGGTGTTTTAATTATGTCCTTAATTTCAGGTAAAATACAACAAAATTTAGCCAATACTACAGGATGATGTTGCCTCTTTCACTTAAAGTCTCGATACAATTATAAATTAGACGGATGTTCGGAATTAAGGGTATCATAGTCTCTTTCAGACAAATGTAACCTACAACGAACTGATAATTGTATTTTAGTCACAGAATAATACCTTAAAGGTCACAAGGACATTTTTCGAACAATTTGTTTCAAAATTCATTAGCCAATTAATGGCATCTTAACAGTATTTACAAAACCCTATCTAAAATCCAAGGTCACGGCATAGCGTTCTGTCTAGCCGTGAAAAGTTAATGCTTGCCAGGTGGCAAGAGGTATATAGAATTACCATATTTCAGACGTTTTGAAGACATTTTCCTTGGATAAGTCTAGACACGCACTATGACAAAAAAGAGCTGGAAGAAGTATATGTATGTGCAGGAGAAAAATTAAGGAAGTTTTCCTTGTTAAACTCCCAGGCGCTATTCCGTGATTTCAATCAGAGGATTAAAAAAATACTTAAAACTCACATTTGCCAGAAGCGATATTGCAAAATAGTATAAGGTAAATTTGATCGAATTATGACCGATATTCATAAGTTATCAAATCCAAAGATTGCTGCATGTTTTTTTCTATCAGATAAATCAGTTATAGTTGTTGGTTGCTGTTAAAATTATTGCAGATAAACTGCGTTTAATTACTCCTTGTTTCTTTACGTGTGCAGTAATGCAGATGTAAGAGAAAATGTCTTGTATTTTCTACAATACAAAATGTAGCACTGAGCGTGTTGGTCTTTTCCCTGTGCATAAAAAGATAAGTGAATAAAATAATTAAAAGAATAATAAATGCAGAGTGCGCATATTTTGCTTTAACTAATATTGCGTTAATTGTGGCCAGAAAACTACCACGTGGGTGTGACCGGACAAATTATTGTCCGATCCCGTCAAATAGAGGTCCCTGACCTCAAAGTCACAAGATAAGCCAGATTTTGCTGACAGATCATAAATTATCTTATTTCGGTCGAAACCAGAATGATGGTGGTCGCATATGCTTGATTGCGGTAGATGTGAAATCTTCTTGAAAAGCATTGTCACTCTCACCTGCGCCATCCAGCATTTGACATAAGGAATCGCCGTCCAAAGCAGCCTTTGCGCAGACAGTTTTAAATTAGAAGCCCATCCATTCAATACTAATGCATGTAGAGGCATAATGAGCCTCGCTCTGGCCATCCTTGGTCTTGCCGGTAATAAATCGATAACGAGGTAACTAAGAATATTGGCTCATTCCCAATTGAAACAAAATCGTTCTACAGTGTACGTAGATCGATTTAACTTCGCAGGGACTCCCGCTGAATGCAATCAGATTAAAATAATTCCATTGGAAATGAGACGGCAGCACAGTACTGGATACACATCATCTCTCTCTATATAAACGTACATAAGTATCATTTGGATATATGTTTTAATTTAGGATTTATATCAGATTGAAAACGAAAATACGTTATATCGTTTCCAAATGTGTATTATTCATAAGAAAAAAGAGTATACGTCAGATAAATATGAGCAATTGTATTAGAATTATTATTGTAATACGATTTTTAATCAAAGGTATTTTAACCATACAGGATTTTCGCGCCAAATATAACTTTCTGTGGAAAAAGTGATTTTCTTCTTCTCACGAATCACTGTTGGACCTTTCTGTGCACTTGGATTTTATAGTCTGTGTCATTAATGAATTGAGGTGTATTATAACGCCATTTTTTCCTTACATTTCTGGAGGAAATTTTGACATTGGTATTTTTTATTTGAGGCGTCCTTTCGTTACTGAGGTCTAAATTGAGAAATATTAGTTGATTTACAGGATTTTTAAACATTAAAATAAAACCTTGGGGCTTGTTTTAAAATTCTAGACCTCGATGGGCTTCTTATATGTATACGCTCATGATATCCAAGAGACAAAAACAAAGAAAGAGATGCCGACAGATAAGAAAATCTCTCACACATTCGCAATATGAAAAGTACAAAGTAATGGAAAATCTGAACACTTGATGTAACGGTATACAAATAGCCGGCTCAAACTGCTTTCTTTACAGCCCAAGCAAGCTACGGGTGGGCACTACATGCACGTCAACGGCCTGACGACTCTGAATTCTTCCTAGCTCGTGCTTGTAGCTGTGGTCGACGTGATGGATGCGCCTACCAGTATATAAATAAAGCCATTAAAGGACAACCAATTCCATAGAACCGTTTTCGCTGTAAGATGTCTTAATCAGTTGCACCCGGTGTATGGTTATATAATCGACTCGACACGCCTATCAAAGTTGGGGGTGAGCACTTATTTAAATTGCACTGAATTAAGATATCAACCTTGGGTTTTTTTTTTACATTATGTCATTGCGTACCTCACGTTCGTTATTTATCAAAATATACTGCTGCGCAATGTTTTGATATATCACTGTAAATTATAACTGAATAACAGGATAAAGCGTGGTTAATTTCGGATAAAAGCTATATGAGTACTGCAAGCTTTCTACTGCAGGCATATTAAAAGCGCGGCAATGAGTTTATTAATACAGCAGGCTTCTTGTGATGTGACAACTACTGCTACCAAGCTGACAGTGTGTACAAACCTGCGGGTTAAATTGTAATTTTTTTTATGTTTCAGTTATCAACAATATTTTATGCTTACTGACCATATCTATGTTAAATTCTAAACAACATCTATCCCAGAAAACTGAGCTATGTGCTATAAGTGAGTATTTTTTTCTGCTAGTTGTTTTAAAAACAAACTTTGTGGTCTTTGACGTTACAAAATTTCTTTCGTGTTTTAAGTTCCATTCTTGATTGTGATAATAATAGCGAAATAATTTTCGTGGTTTAATAATCATAATAATTGCTTAATTTTTTCTCTAATGTTGTTTAATGTTGAGAAAATATGACTTAATTCCTGGTACTCGCATTTCCGCGTTTTGAATGAGAAAAACATTTTTTCTTTCTTTCCTGATGTGACCATTTATGTTATTCGTTGTTGTTTATCTTTCTTCACGCTATTAAAGTTGCACATTTTTAATGTAAGAATATAACAGCTAGCAGAACCCCGTATACCTCCATCCGTCTTGTGCAGTTCCACGCTAAAATACGGCACAAAGACGTTCAGCATAAAAGGGTATGGACCTACATGTAGGCGTTTGCCTGCTTGCGTCTTTGGGGTGTTACACGTATTTTTAAAATAAATATAGTTGGGAATCATTGTTTCGTTTATGAGAGTAATATACCATGAGCATTCTTGCACTTTTTATATTTTGATTTTTAACTGCACACCCTCAGTGACGTTAAATGAGAATTCAGTAAATGCCGGTGCTTAAGCTGCTTGTTTGTGTATTTCATTCGTCGGATATTTTGCAGCAGCAGAATACGTTTGCATGTTTAATAGAGCACAGTAAAAAAAAACAAGATGTATGTGGGTGTGCGCGTGTGTACGTGAGTGTGCTGGTGCACAGATGTGCATTTATGTGTGTTTTTGTTTATAATCGTGTGATATGTCAATGCATCATAAGAACACACTCTTGTTAAAATAGTATGTGATATTCGAAAAAAAATTATAATGCTGTGATTGCAATAGCGTTAAAATAAAACTTGCATAATTCAACTAGCTCATACTTTAGACATTAGAGGAGACATTATCACCTTGTTAAATTTGCCAGACAGAAATAAAACTGCAACTCCACTCGTTAGCTAACCACAGAAACTTTAATGCACATTTAACCTCACATTTTGCTCAAATTTGTCGATCAGGGTATAAAAATTTAACTGCCTAATGTGCAAAGTCTTGTAATGTGTTCCATCCCGCTAATTTGAAAATTGTTTAATAGCGGGCCTTGCTGAAGTCAGGTACACACACACACTGTGTATCCGTAGTTTTGCTAAACCTGCACCAGCAGAATAAACACAAAATGAATGTCTGTAGTTTTCAAATGATTCCAAACTTTATAAAAAGTGTAATATTTTTTTCTCAAACTTGACTGACATAAAACATTTCTGATTTGAAACCGTACCTAACGATAAGATTTATTGGCCAGCAAACATCATTTAAACAATGATTTATCTTTATTTTCAAACCCAAATACACCATCTCCAAGCCGTCTCCATCATTATTGCTGGTGCAAAAGGCTCTTTTCAGAGTGAGAAAGAAAATTACCCCTAATTAGAGAGACGGGTGGATGTTAATAACAAGCCCCATCACTGACTACGAACCGTCAGTGTTGTAGTGTCTTAATACAGTGATGTTAATGTAGACGGTTACTGATACAGTGGCTGACACAGACGCCGGCCAATAAAGCGGACTCCATGACAACGCGTGTCAGTTTACGGCAGGACCCTCCTTAAACGTGTCACGGTCCAAATGAGGATACCCGATAGTAAGGGCCGCAGAGGGGGCGACTGTGACCCTTACATTTTTACTGTTGAAATACCTGTAGGTCGCTGTAAACACTGAGTTTCCATTTTACGTGAATATGATCTTTTTTTAATTTTTTTAATTGCTTGAACAAAAGATGTTAATATTGACGCCATTCTGTGCATTTAATACCCGCAGCACGTACGTTTATATCTGTCTACCAGACAAACATGTGTTCTGTCTCCGCTTCGGGACTCGCATCTGGATTCATTTGTATCGTTGAAATTTTATTTCTCTGGATGTACCCCCACCCCCCCCAAACAACTGACGCTGTTTGCCTGGTTTATTTTTACCTTCCGCAAATGTCACCACCATGTTATACATATTTGGGCCACATTGACTTTGGGGCCAGGAGGTCAACCATAATTACATTCGAAGAGCTTTTCGCGGCTCTTGGGATTCTCACTCACCAGCGGACAAAACAGAATGATTAATTAATGACGTTCTAAACATTACGGCTAGTTGTGGCATGGCGGATTGAACGGCATGCACACAAAAAAATACCATTAGCACGTAAAACAGGCTCATCTCATCGCGAATGAGGTTATGCGAGAACGTGACGATTGTGCGTATTCCGAGGCCACCACTGAGTTGAACGCTGTCAATAGGGTTAAACCCGTGTTGCTTCGCGGAACGCAAATTGACAGGTTTAGAGTTCTATCTCCAGCGTGAATTCTGGAAGATGCCCTGTATTGGAACCAACAAATGCACACTTCGACTGCAGGTTTGGTGAATGCGGAGGAGACCGTGTAAGACAATCAGGTAGGTGGTGGGTTGTTGGTTTTGGGAACGTTGACATGATCGCTTCGATTACTTGTGTTGATATGTCAAGCTGGTATTGACATATATATATTTGTATATAGTCCCAAATGCCAACCAGGACTCTTTTTACCGTAATGTGATATAAGACGGGGCTTCATTAGGTCTGTTGTAAATGGTCTTGGTGGTCTTTAAGAGGCTCCTCAAATACTAAGTATAAGCCCATTAAAGCCAACGAAATGTGTCGACATTAGCTGAAAGTAGCATACTTTGAGAAAATAGTAAACACAGGGTGATAGCAATATATCATAATTTATTGTTTATTATTTTTCATTTATATGTTTATTTTTTATTGTCAGTATTGGCGGTTGGTATTTGGACAGATTAACACTCAACAAAACGAACAGACTTGAAAAAACAACGTTAAGTAAACATAACAAACAAATAAAAACAATTACCGCAAAAGCGGTGGTCGGGATTAAGTTTTAATATTTCATCAGAAATTGTAAATCATTGATATTAGAGCAGGGCTCAGGAAGTGGTTGTCCATGAAAGAACCAAACCAACATCTATCTTTAATGTCACATTTTTACAACATGTCATTGATTTGAATTCGGTTACAAGTTCTATGGACACGAGGACAGAGCGGTTAGTGCTATGGTGTTCACCTAATGCGTTTTGCGTTTCACGTAATACAGATTTAAGCGTAGATTGTAGTTACCTCTCTCTATCAGTATAATTTTGATATCAAAACAATTAGATGTATTTGGAATTAACTTGATTGTAACTTACTACTTACAAATTTCTTGGCACCAATTTCTAGGATTGTTGTACTTGATTTTACAGCCGTCGTTTAATAAGTGTTTGACTCGTATAATAAGACTGCATTATTTGTTTGTAAATCGGTTCACAAAAGTACCTTTACGATATGGTGCTTGGATTGGCCAGTGTCGATTTTTTTAGTCCCAACATGTCGAATCATTAATACCTCTTCAATTTACCTTTAATATTAAATGTAAGTGTTTAAGTATTTCTGATTGTGATAAATCATTTGTCCCATTCTCGTTAGCCATTTTCGTCGATGTCAGTTTTCCTCCGAATAATAAAATGAGATTGCTATCTCAAATCATTAAAGCTGAGGAATTTATTTAAATGAAGATGATAAACACAGTGGTCCCCTGCTTTTTTTTTCTTTCTTCTAGTTGCCATTACAGTGTGTGGTATATCTGCTCATTTTCTAAATAACAGTCTGGGTTATGCGTTTGGGCATAAACATGTAACTTAGCACAAGGATCTGTTTGATGTTAAGAATCAATCTATTAAGTTCATATCTTAATACTAATTGCCCTATATATCTATAAAAGCACAAGTATTGTAGTTCTACGCATCAGAACTTTAACCTCAAAATTGATCTAAACTTTTAGACCATAACTTTAGTATCCTATATATGACCAAAGATAAATCACAAGTGAATCACGTTAGATAAAACACTGTGTTCGTTTTATACCAAGAAAGACCCTGCCTTGTTGGTTGAAGTGGACTCCTATGAAGTTATCTTGAACTGGTCGAAGGAGGCTACTATTTTGGTCTCATTGTTTGGAACAAACGTTGGGGTTGGTTTCTTTGTGAAACCCAACCTAAGATGACACGTTTGACGCATGCTTGATTATTTAATGCATTGTCTCTGAAAAAAAGGATATGAAGATGTAATGCTGGCTCTGAGTTAACGAAAAAGATAACATAACACTCAGCTTTGATCGTAATCCTAGTGTTTCGGAAACGTTTCAAATTGATATCTAAGTTCGTTTAACAGATTCTAACTTTGTCTTGTTTCGCACGGTCATTATTACTGATACTTTCTCGAAATGTAAAGATTTACTGCCAAAACAGTGTTAATGAGGTTCGCCATGACTCCCAACCCTTATTTTAAAAGGCATAACATGACATCATATTTCCACGACGCTTTTTTATTTTCAATACGACCCACATTGGCACCTCGGGCAAGTAATCATTGTCGTAAAGAAAAGCAAAGGCGCAAAACATGCTCAAATTTAAGACCCGTCTTCTATTTACACATTACAAGACTCAGAAGCATCAGAAAACATTATAGCAACAGCCAATAAAAACTTATCTTAAATCTAAAATGAATTGTCCAGTCTTCAATACTCCACTCCCCATCAACTGAAATTTATTCCATCGGACTTAAAACTATTAAGGTTACGACATTTAGAGGGGAATATTCTAACATTATAAAAGTCTTTGAAGAAATAAACATATTAGGACAAATGCCCCTGTGCTGCTACTTAAAACAAAAGCACACGGCGAAGTATAGTCGTTTGTCCCATCTGTGACTGATGATTGATAGGACTGTAATGCTATGAAATATTATTTCACCATCATATATATGCATTTACATTCATATCATTGTTCGATGGCCTGTGTGTGAAAGTTTCTTCATAAAAATGCCTATTATTTTCTTATCTCTGAAAGGGAAAAAATGCCAAGAGAATTAACAAACAGAATGCTTATATTACAACCACGTATAAGGCAAATAATGGTACCTTACGTACTTATCCTCTGGGAGTGAGTAGGCATCATTTACTAACTATGAATGCGATTAGTATTGGCACTGTTATGTTCATTTCATTCACTTGAAACCTTGGGATATCTGTCTTGAATAAACATACCTTAGTGTCTTTTATAAAATGCCAATATGAATACTCTCTGGACTTTTCTGGTTGAATTGTAATCTTTTGAGCACATGTAGTTGGGCACACGTCTCTTTTCAGAGAGTACTGAAAGGCTCCTTGCTCTGGCAATTTTTCTAATTAAAACTATTAAAACTACAAATGAAAACTACAAACTGATCAAACTTATTTTAATCTAATACAGACCTTAAATTTTGATCTAGTTGATAGCCTTGCATCCCCCTCTAGGAGACTTCAGCCGGTCTGCTGAGAAAACAAATAAAATATTCTGGTAAACTTTTCTCAGACTTGTTACGTAATCTGCGCGGAAGATATCTTATCATCTTGGCCCATGTTCTGAAAGGGTGGAACCCCAATCCCACTTTTTTATTAAGGCTCTGTGGCTCTTCCCGTCCATGGATGGTTTGCTTCACTTCTGAACCATGTCCTGGATGGTAACGTTTCACATAGAGAATACCGTCTGCTATACCAAAATCCTTAACCCAGTAAGATTTTAAAAACTGTCTTGTACGGCTGAATGACTAACAAAGAGAGTATTGCCTTTCGTTACGTCATGAGCACTCCCAAAAAAGTATCTTTAAAAACAGTAATGTTTGGAGCTAGAAGTCACGCAAATGGCAAAGCTTTGAGATGTACGTACCTTAAATTCATAGAAATTACAAGTAGCATTTCATTTCTATTAAAAAAATTCCAAACGCTTGTCGAGATGACATGACAGATTTGTTGTTATATTAACAAGTTATCCCAGACGTACATTGTAAATCTATATGAATGTATTGTTGTTTTTACTGAAGATATGGCAGGCGGGTTGTTTGCGTCAAGCCTATATATTTTCCATACATTAACATAAAAATGCGATGTATTTGAAACGTTCAAACAAAAACAAAAAAATACTTGAAAAAACGATTGGAATATTGAGACCAAGTAAGAAATATTTTATTTTGTGGCGTGAAATAAAACGAGAGATTACTGGGGTTGAAAAAAAAACGTCCTATTTATTTTAATTCTGCAAAGTATTCTACGTTGATGATATTCTAACTCTAATGCAACGTTCTCTCTCGCCAGTAGATCACATGTGCTATCTTTAAGGTTAATGGTAGTTTGTTTGACGTAAAATAATATTTCGTAACCCTTTGCCAAAACGATTACCTGTCGCTTTGAATCGGGAGTATTTCATAACATGTTCATAGGTTATTATTCATCTGGCTGTCGTAACCGACTGTTTTTCTATAGCCAGCCCTCATGATCCTTGTCATATTAATTACCGCCCAACGTATGATGTTACTTTTTTTCCCTGTAACACGCTGAAAAGGGTTAGACTAATTAGACTATGTTTATCCTTTCTCTTACTAGTTTATAAATAAAATATGAAAAAAAGGGATTTAGACTTGAAAGGGCGTAGAGGAAAGAGAAGTATAGCGTTGCCGAGCACGGGGATTGCACATATAAAGATTTTAAGTCTATGATAAAGTCTTAAACGTCAATGAAATCTGTACAGGCCCGTAGCCAGGGGGGTTCGGGGGGTTCGAAAGAACAGCCCCTTTTGCTGGGAAAAGATCCACTGTGGGTAAAATTTGATCTAGGTACTTGAAGTTTTTTATGGGAAAAGGTCCACTTTTTCAGAAAAAGAACCCCCCTTTTGAAATTGCTATCTACGGGCCTGCTGTATCATACTCGTTATCATAGAGCAGATAAATTTCATGTAACATGCATTTTTTTTTAATTATAAATTTTACACCAAGCATCTGAACTTCTTTTTTAATCTTATTCTTTGTCTCATTTTATTGCAAGACCCAAAGTCACAATACTTTAAGCCTTACAGAAAACTAAAGGCACAATAATCTACTGAACATTACAGTTCATTAATAGTCACAGTGCACTTAATCTCACAGTTCATGTACGTGGCATATCAACTTTAAAATACTTCTAAATTTTCAAACTACACTTCTGGACGCTTATCTGACATTGACCGTCAAAAAATCACATTTAAAAACGGGAAGAGTTCAGATCCTGATTAACGGGTTAACTATTGGGTAGTCGGGCAGAATCAGTTTTAAAACTCTGGCTAGGAAACAGAACTTTCTGATGCAGTAGACACGTGTCTCACTCTGTTTTCTTTGTTTGAGACTTTCCTTTGCTTAAGTTACCTTTGAGTTGAGATTGTGTCATAAAGCCAGGCATTGGTTGTTAATGCGATTGATCTTAGTAATGAAGGATGGCATGCTGGAAAATCAGCCTTTACCATTACTTTTTTTTAAATCTTTTGGAAAGTAAAGCTTTACGTCTGAGATAAGTGTTCTTATGTATGTCTTCTATGAGATAAGTTTGAACTATTGTGGAGATAGATTTGTTCTACAGATAGGATGCAGTTCTTGGTTGATATAAACCAAATAGATCGAGTTCTTTTAATTTAGTTTTATATTTTATGCTATATGTTAATCTATTAACTTACAAATGCAATAAGAGCAGTGATGTTATACCTTCAAGTTGCCAATTATGACAAAAAGAAGCATTTTATATATTACGTCCCAAATAAAATCCTTTGTTCTTGTAGTATAACCACGCAAAAACCGTCGCCAAGCGTTGCTATCGGCAATATGCTTAAAAAACTCCCCAATATCTTCAACCTGTTGTACCCACATTTTGTTGTTATACAATATTTGACGAGAAACTGCTGGCCTAGATTCTAATACGACGCATTGTGTAATGGCAGTGTGCTTTTTAGGTATTGCTGTGTTCATTGTTTTGTGCTTTTTCGCTGTGTGGTGCGTTATGATTACGAACGAGCGGTATAAAAGGGTCTTCATACGTGCATTCATCTGAGAAAACCGTGGATTATTCTATAATATGAATGTTACTCCATTTATAAGCGACAAAGAGTGATTAATTAACGCCCCTGCTGTTTTATGTGGGTGACTTCGATGCGTTTTAAAACATATGTGTGCCAAATTTCAACATAGCACATCACGCATATGTATAGATTGATCGTTATTTGAAGCCATTTATTCAATAAAAACAATATGATACATAACAAAATTACGGCACACTCCGAATCATACAAATAATACAACGTTGTATCATATAAATAGAAAAGCACACAAAAGCACAGTGACTCTCAAAGATGCACATACAACCTGGCGTCAAAAATGCGACATTTAGTCTACTTAGTATTTGTGTAGTCAGCGATTACTTCATACGTAATACGGCTATTGTATAATCAAAACATATGTAGAGAAGGAAAAACTTGAATCTACTATCACAGGTACACATAAAGTAGCTAATTCTATAGATTTGACATTTAGAAAGTCTCATAATGTTCTTAGGAAAGAAAAATTGTTTTGACCGTCTGTATTTTCATTTGAAATTCAAGCTAAAAAAGATTCCTATTGACAAACCACACGAAACTACTCTGCAAAAGAACGGAATTAGAAAGTAAAGTTCTGGTAAATATGCGCTAAACGTATCTAATTTGCTAAGCCGTTCACCATTAGATTGTGATCACAAAATGTGCGTCATAAATATCAATAACAATCAAAACAAAAAAAATTAAATAATTCTTCAGTATGAATTACAAAATAATGAAAAAGAGACGGAAGCACGCTTCCCTGTGTTATTATTATTTTTTGACGGAATGACGTCACATTTCGCCCAATTAATAATAGAACATGATTGATAGCTTTAAAAGCATTGTGTAATGTTTAGGAAGATAGGCGCAAAATAGTATCAATTAAATGTTCTATGTAAGAGCTCAACCAGCATACGGCAATTGATAAGAGACAAATGATAGCACATTAACAAATAATTCATACTTCTTTTATTCCCAGTTCTCACTGTTGGTTTATACTTTTTAGGAATGTGAGGCAGATGGCTCAAGTTTTGGAAATTTAAGCTGTTTAGCTTTCTAAAATGACTTAACATAAGATGTACAGTGAACTCTTAACCTGTTATGAAGTCGAAATGTTGAAATGATAGTTATTGGAGGTTTAATATTATACCACTTGTAACTTATTGCTCGGAGAGAAAACTTCCATGAACTGAAGGGCTTTTTTAGCAGGAGATCAGTTGCGCATTTACTGTTTACGCTAAGTAACTATGAACAAACTGCGTTATCATAAGGACATTGACATGACGAGTGCTACGAACAGTTAAACAATATCTTTCGTCTACATAATTTAAACAGAAGCGTATTAGAAATCCCGCCTAGAACAGGCCGGCAAATTGCGACTCTGAAACTATACCGGATGACCATTCATCCATCTTATACCGTCAGAACTTAGATCATTATGGTAGCAAATCACTTAAAAATCCGCTTTCGTACATTATGTTCAGAATCTAGCCTCTGATTTTTTTTTTTACATGTCTTTACATTTTTGTAATATATAAAAACAAAGCAAACTATAAAATCAGAAATTTAGGTAACAATCATAGCATTATTAAAGCCGTGTGCCTATCACATATATAAAAATTTAGGCCTACTGAGCCGAGAGGTGGAGAGTATTTGTTTAGGAATGAACAATCTCGCCAAAAGTACAATACCAGTTCATTTAGGGCCATTGTATATAATCTCCGTATGTTTCCCTAACTTTAAATGTTTCATATCAAAAATGAGACACCGATGAATAAGTTATGGCGATCTCTGAAACTGAGTGAGCTGGAGTTTTTTTTTTTTTTTTTTTTTTTTTTCAGGTGATCAGCATTTATATCTTATATGCATTCTAAAACACAAATGATATTTGGTAGAAAGTAGACAGATTATATACAATGCAATTTACCGTTTTACGATGGCAGTAACATTGAGGTATACGCGAGGAGTATTCTGCGTTAGATTTTGGAACATTTGGAGAAGTGGACCCTCGCCCGATGTGTGCCGTTTGATACACGCGGTTAAAAACTTATTTTCCTAATGTCAGCTTTGTGTAATCGTTTAATTATGTACATGCACATCTTGACTTGGCCAACATGATTGAAATTATACATGTGTTTCTGCTACATTGCTCTATATGTATTTGGTGTAATCTGGGATTGTAAAATTCGTTTGAACTCTCTGTAACTCTCTGTCCATGTTGTAATAAGTGATCAACATGTATTTGTCTCTATCTACCTATCTGTAATCAAGTGTAGCGAAATATTTAAAAAATGCAAAATAGCAAGCGGTTTACAGGCGGAACACTGCTGAGTGGTCACACAGGCAGACATTCTGTCTACACGTAGGAACCACACATGTAGACGGGCATGAATGGAAACTAAAATAAAGCACTACCCGTAACTAAACTTGAAAAATGATAATGCTACAATGAATGGCGTTAATTCAATGTATTTCTCCACATTAACCCACGCGAAAATAAAAGTAAAAGACAAACACAAATGTGGTGTTTGAAATTTGGCCGGTGACGGCAGCTTTTTTTAATGATATAGCATAAATAATGAATATACAAAAGTATGACGTAAAACACATGGTTCCTTGTACACGTTATAATTACATATAATGTTTTTTAGAAATAATTTTAAGTGTAGCTTGCGTTGATTGATTAGATTCTTTGTTATCCTTGGTTATCCTCCATTATCCCTCCCCTTCTTCAATAAACTTAGTCATTAAATGGCAATGTTCATAATTTATTTGTATTATTCAAGTAATCTTGCTTTTATTTCCCACATTATGAATTCAGGTCGCATTTAGGATATATACCAACATAAAAGTCAAGTTATACATAGTTCAGCTTTTTTAGCATTTCATATAAGAAGTATTCTACATTTCTAGTAATACTTGATTTATTCCTCGATCTCCTTTCTTTCAACATCATTTTCACTTTATTTATTGATAAAATAAACAATCAACAAATCAACAAAACGTTATTTATGTGCAATTTATACAATCACATATAAGTCATATTCTGAGGAGTCTAAATCAAAACAAATCGAAGTACGTGTACTAAGAGATTTTATCAAGGTTATGATTATAGTTATTATTTATATTATTATTATTATATCGATATGTAATTATTTCTAAAATTGAAAAGTATTTATTACTACGTAAACAAAGAAACCATTACTTCAGTCCTTTCCAATATAAAACATGCTAACTATTTAAAAAATAAATCAGTCCGTAAAAAAGCAATCGGTCAATTCTTATTTGGGGGAGGGGAGCGGGAGCCGAAATCAAAGTTTTTATAACTATTTGCAACTTTACATTGTTATATTTTGATTACATAAGACATATCAATACAAATAGTGGAGCAAATACTGGACATTGGATTCTAAGTACCGTTTGGTGGTTTTCCTTAATTAGACACAATCTATATATCTGTACATGTTAAGTCGATCTCTTTATTGCCTATGAAGTATCATTTAAAATGAAAAAAAAATGTAGTCCACTGATTTTCTATGTTTGGATCCTAAGTGCTTTATCCTGTCTACAATGAATTTAAGTATACGCTAGCTGACCGAACGCAATATTGAAATTGAAAAGAATTATAACTGGCTTGGCGTAAACAAAGGACCTCGGATCGCCGCGACCTGATATCGTAATAATAAGTCTTATAGTGGTTTCAAGCCGGGGTATTAGTTACTCAGTTAAAGACAGAGAGTAGTTGGCGAATTTATTGTACTGGTGGTATCCATTTGCGGGTTTAGTATCGCGTCTTCGGTAACGCTACTGGTAGAATTATTCAGGGCTCAAATTACCTTGTATGCATCCGAAGGCTTCGGAAGCTGCCTGCGTCACGTTTTTCTGGACTACCATTGTACATTAACCAGGGACGGATTGAGGCCGTCTTCTGGGTATTCCAAGAGACGGTCAGATTTTTCAAGTTTACATTGATGGGTATCTATTTTTTTAAATAAATTCTGTCAGAAGACGGTCAAAAATGGAGGATGGATCAACAAAGTAATTTGGAAGACTGTCAGAAAATATCTCTGGATCCGCCTCTGCCTTAACCTATGGTAATTACTTTAAAATATCCATATTTATTACGCCGTGCGTTTATATAGTCAACAAATATGGAGAAAAACACTTGTGAAATATTCATTTTGGAAATTTCAATTTTTAATTTGAAATGATATAGATTTACATGTTTCGTGACATTCTGACAAGTAGGCCTATGCAGAGTTTAACGTGCATTGCAACGGACGCAGATGATAAGAAAGGAAAATTATGTCTTCGTCTGCCATGCCAATTTCTTCACGTCCGGATGATCTACTGCAGGAGCAGAGCGTGTTCAAAGCACTGAAAGAAAAGATCATCGATAAATAACATTAGAGTATCACAAATGTTAAAACATTCAGGCACATGGCGGTATATTATTATATTGCAAAACCCTTATACTTCACCCCGGGTGGCGTATCATTTATTAATCTGTCAACCTCGGACCATATTAAATCCGTTTGAATAAAAATATGCCGGTAGACAAAGCACGTTGCTTCTTTCTTTAACCTGAAGGGACTTTTTACCAATATCTAAGGAGAACACAACACTGAACATGAGCTATTGCATTTACACGAGGGTTAAATTTCTGAGCACCAATCAATATATTTTAAACTTACATCTTGTCTGCAAGTATATGCAATTGTGCATAGTAGTCATCCAAATGTGACTTATATGAATAAAGCCTTAAAGGGATAACAACTGTTCATTTTGGCAAAAACAAAGGATTTATTTTTTGATACTTATGATTTATGAATCCATTCCAGCATTCAAAGCTAGTCCATGTTTTTTTTTTTTTTCTGAAAAGTTTATTTTTAGGTACAGCCATCTATGAAGGTCCACGTGGTCTGACGGATAGCACAGATTCCAGAATAATTGCGATAACCGCTGTTTTGGTGGTAAAATTAAATTTATTATATTTCTATGAGTTGTTTACAATGTATTCATTGTGAAATATGAATCAGTTGTTATCCCTTTAACAAACAGGGGTTCGAGGTTTCATCAAGGAGTTCCCAATAATTCCTTTGTTCCATCTGACCAGAACACTGGGCAGTTAGGCTCTTTATCAGACCTCAGCTGAGTGATGACGTAAAGGTAGTGCACAAATCCTCGCCCTGGATCTCTGTGAGGAAAGGCAAATCAAATCAACAGAAACTCCCCAAATAAAACATATATCGCGACCTATGCCATAGCACACTTCCTGAGTACTAACCGTATAGCACGTAAGGTACACAGAAATGTCCTCTACCCGGAACACAGAGTTTTTCACTACATATTCACAGACATGTCTCTGGCTAATTCCTGACAACTTTCTACTGTCCAGCGAGAGACTTTTTTGTGTGGAATAAACATCATCACTCAGCTGGCCTCTAGTAAGGATAATACAGAAATGTGCACAGCTAGTGGATTTAGCAGTGATTATGTATGTGTGTCTGTGTGTGTGTGTGTGTGTGTGTGTGTGTAAAGCTAAATACATGTGGATATCTAGCTAGGTAAAAACTCTCTCTATGATCCACTTATCTTCTGCGCCGAACATATGCCTACTTAGTAGGCCCTATTAAGGTTGAAGAAAGTTTTATTTTCATTTTTATTTTATTTTTTTTTTTCTAAGCAGGTCTTTTGAAATCAATTAAATTATAACTGCAAATCCAGATTTTAATAAGTAAAACTGGACTTAGACGGATATTGGTTATTTTTGGGATGGTCTGACCCGAATAGCTAAATCTCTCTCTGTCTCTTCCCTCACAGACCCTCTCTCTCTCTCTCTCTCTCTCTCTCTCTCTCTCTCTTATTAGGAAAATCTACTCGTATTTGATTTATGTCCATTCTGGGCGATTATGAAATGAAGCATGCACAGCTTTTCATAATGACAAGCATAGCGTTAAAGTTGTGTTGTAACTTTATAACCCTATACCGCATTACAGACTACATAGGACTATTAGGCCTATAAGCAGGTTTAACATTTCTTTTGCTGAATTTTTCAGTCTTACCGGACGAAGAGTATAAATTAGGGTGAAGCTCGGCCTGTGCCTCTGGTGATTGTCGAAATCTTTCCCACAAATACATGTACATTGCGAGCATCATTCCGATTTCTTCTTAATGTGTCAAAATGATGAATTGATACAATGTATCCTTTTTGGAGACAAATAAAATTCATTGTATAGCGTTTGTCTTCAAAAGTGATATATTGTATCCTTTTTATGAGACAAACACATTGTATAAAATATTGTCATGCGACCTTATTTGCAGAGTTGTACATGTTTTATGTGTAATGCTAAACCTTAAACTCCTCATGGCTATCAAACGTATTGCGTTTAGGTGAATATTGATAGTGGCACATAGACAGATAGGTTAAAAAACAATAATACGTGGACAGATACACTTGAAAAATATCATTTAGGCTAATTGCCATAAATTGATAAAGTAGATTAGGCCTACCGAGTTGGCCTTCACTGACAATATTTTGCCTGAAATTTCACTAGTGCATCTACCTGAATTAGACAGTGAATTGATTGAAAATAACCTAAACATTGACTTTCATGTAACTCCCATTACAACTTCAAAACATAATGATTCAAGTTGATACAGCAAGCAAGTGGCCACCGAAATGTGTTAAGAATACTCCACTAAATGACCAGTGAAATGTGTGCAATAAACAAAATACCTTACACAGGTAGACCTACCCGTTTTAAGTCACCTGCGTGCATGCCCAGAAGGTGTCAGAAAATGCCCCAAGGGAAAACCTAGTCAGGGAAGAAAAACTGACGAAAGAACGGTAGGCCTACCTATATTAAGAACGACAGTGCCGTACGGGACGGCTCTTCCAAATCGAAAATTCGACTAGAAACACGCACCTGTTCACCAAGTTATAAGGACTACGAACGCGCCAAGGAGAAAGTTATGGTTGGAAACTGCCAAATTCAATCACAAATATTGGCACAAAAAATTAAAAAAAAACGTTTATGGTAGGCCCTTATCTGCATAATTTTTATAATTGATATCATTAAATAATTTAACATATAAAGATGTATGTTATAGGCCCTAACTGCCTTGTTCCTGTAAAGTGCTTATATTTTACGGAATGCACATGCACGTAATCATTCCACGAACCCAAAGACAGGCCTACTATTTTACATCTAAGCCAGTTAAATATGTTCACTACTTAGAGACAATTACACAGTTAAGAAAGTCGAATACTTTCTTTATCTCTTTGGTAGGCCTATGACTTGCAACAAATTTTAACTTGATGTGCATCTTAATCATGAATCTATTTTTCCGCGAACAATAATGTCTATCTCTTGTGCATCCAATTCGCATGTGGGAGATTTTTTTTTTTTTTTTTTACACAGTTAATGGTGGCACTCTGATTTATGAACCTGGTACGAGCATTCGTGTTTTATCATTCTTTGATTCTGAAATGAATTTATTATTATTATCTTTAATAATTTCAATTCAACCACGTGCTCTTGTAGCTGATGATAGTTTTAGTTGTATATAATTTTACCTTCAGGTCGCTTACACCATCTAAATACAAGAGTGCTTATTTCATTCATATGTGATTCCATAATTATTTTATCCCAACAAGAAAAATATATTTACACTCTATTTATATATGATTTAACGACTGATATATACATTATTTGTTGCCGAATGGGTTTTATATGAATAAATAGTATCCTTAATTTGTGTTACCTTTCAACTAATGAAAACGAACGGAAAGTGACCATAAATCACGGTGTTACATTTACATTTAATGTGACACTGTGGTTAACGTTATGTCGGTACTAGAAATAGTAAAATCCAAATGAAAAAGACGTTGATAAAGATAAAGTAGAAAATACCGTATTTATTATTCTCAGGTATGGCACGTTATAATATAAGTTAACGGTGAATACAGAGCTTGTAGCAGTATATAAAAAAGCTAAGCTGAAAGCAGTACACAAATCAAGTTTTAGATATTGAAAAGCCAGTCATATTGGCTTTTTTCCAATTTCATAACTATTATCAAATTTTCCTTTAAAAAGTTAATAGAAAAGGGAGGCAGCTTTACTATCTGGATTATGAATTAATCCTAGACTGGAATCTGTAGAAAAGTAGGTAAAGTTTTACGCATTTACTTCTGAAGTCTCGTGTCCACAAATCTCGAGCATTTTGAGCACATTTTGATATAAAATATAAAACTATGCGACCCAATTTTCAATCCACGCGTAATTAAACTCCCATGTATAACGTGATTCAAATAGCGAGAGTATCAACAAATTAAATCACCTGAAAGATCGCCATATCTAAGTAATATGCTAAGGAGTAGAAAAGCAATGACTCAAGATGAGTATAAACCCCGATCAGCGGAGAAAAGAAACTACTAACGGAATACCTAATAAGAAGATCAAAAGGTTTATAGGAGTATAATCAAGAATAATTTGGTAAAGTGGTTTCATTCTATACGATCTGTGGTACCTGCATAGGCCATCTTATATTTTTCGAAATGGTTGCCAATGATGACGAAAATGGATTGACCGAATCGAAATTGCGTGGATCGTAATTAAACAAAATTATATTTGATTTCGTCGCATAAATTATGTCAATAACAGGGTACATTTCATACGGGATATGATAGTTTCGAGCTCTCTTTCATTGCAGTTATAATCTTAAATGAAAGTTTATGGAGTAACAGTGATAGCAGACGAACATGACGCATTTGATCTGACAATTTCTCATAATTCTTAAAAATGCGATATTCATCGCCATCGCGTTTGTGTGTAGTAAAAGAACATATTGCTGTTTTTACCTATGTTAAAAGGATAACTATTCTTCATATGATATTCAAAATTTCACAACGAATACAGTTGTTATTAAATAATGCTGAAATACCTAAAATAGTTCCATAAACATTATAATTCAGTCACGACATTCTGTTCGTGTAAAGGATGCTGGCTTGGTGTATATTGTCACAAAAGCACCTCTTAAAATAAACAATTTATATCGGCTCGTAATATTTGCGTGATTTCCTATCCAAACTGTGAATTACAATCATACGTTATGTGTCAAATCATAGCAATTACTTTAAAATACGGTGCCAACAGTCAGAGTTTAGTTTTCGTTTTATATATATATAATTTTTTGGTGAAAAAACGATTTAAATGTGCTAATTTTGAACCTCCAGGCGAAGAGAGCCTTTTCTAGCTATAAAATGAAGAAATATTTGTTCCATTTTTAGTTTATTTCATTATCTATGCACACAAATCTTCTCATCACTTGATAGGCGAATACTTTCGTTGGTAAAATGCATGTTCATCTTCATTAACTTTTTTCACTGTAATTTTCAGATCACATGTATATAACTAAACCAGTTACTTACTAACTAATGGGTTAAATACCAAATTAATGCAAAACATAAACACGCCCATAAACGCACATGTGCACACGCGCGGCCACACGCACAAGCACGCACACGCACACAAACACACACAGCTGCGCTCATGCACACAAAAGCATGACCCTACAAATAAACTCAGTATTACATTTGAACTGATTAAAATCACGACATCCGTTTATTTAATGATAACAAAATTTATTGCGAATTGAGATATTCAGCATATAAACGGTTGTTTCAACATTTATACTTAAAAATATCATATAAAATTCAAAAGACCAGACTGTTGTGAGACACGTGCTGAGCTTGTAAAAACTGATTTCCAGATTCTCCACGTTACAGTTTTTATCTTCATTAACTTGCTAAAAAGTTGGTAAACATTGCATTATCAATTACTAGTAGGCGAATTGATTACTGCTCTCTATTTGCCCTAAAACAAAAGGGAAGTCTTCTTCCTTAATGTTTAACCAATGAACAAGTGTTTCGTGCAAGCTTTATTTTGTTCTAAGCAGTACAATTAATCAAGGAGTCTTAAACGTGCGTATCTGGTGTATTGCAGCCATATTGATTTCAAAATTCGAAACTGGGTCACTGACACTGACTGTCAAGTGAGAAGTGTTGATAACTCTTTGAGAGAGGAATTCCCAATTATCAAATCATTATTTCTTTTTTATCAGTGTAAGGGGTCACATTTTTGGCCTCTGTAACACAATAATGTCATACCTTCACATTAACGAGAATTATTCTTTATTTTTGACCGCGAACTTCCATTGTTAAAAGGTGTGATTCATACATCATAACATCATAAACAACTTACTCCTCATTTCAAATTTTCGTTTAAGTTTGTTATCCCGACTACAAGGTGAGTATCAACTACTTCCCTCTCTCCTTACATTGTGGTTTCCTAAGTATACACCGCGCGGTAGCCTTTGTTGTCCGTCGATTTCTTCACAATTGCTAGTTGACAACATGATAAATACGCCGTTGTTCAGATCTGTGTGGTCCGTATGAAACGCGCCCGGCTGGCATCTGCTCCGCATAATACAAAGCAGATCATGATTTATAGGCCGGTTTTGTAGAAGCGTGAAGTTTTTTCTACTTTTAGACATGATGTGTGTAAGTGTGAGAGTAGATGGACATGATAGAAACGGAGCGCCGCGTGGCAAATGCATTTCAAGAATACGCGATCTTTAATTTTCTTTTATTAGGCTGAAAAATTAAAGAGTAGCTATCTAGGTTGATAAACATGATATGGTATTGCCTTACAAAGATAGACCTCGCTGTGAAAACGATATGGCCCGCTTCTGGAAATATTTAATGAAGCTAGTGGACATTCTTTATGTAATTGCTAGAGTGATTATGATTTATCTGTAAAGTCAGATGGCAATTTTATGCCCCGGGTTTTCTTATTTACTTCTGTAAATGTATTGATTTTATTACTTTTTAAGTTGAAAAAGAATGAGGATTAAAGGCGCGCGACAGTAAAGATCTGTATCCATAGAGCTAGGTCGCACAGGCTATATTTTTCAGACTTTTTATCTTTTTCAAGCCCAGAGTCGTAATAGTGCATTTGAACTAGGGACTTGACACCGATAGCCTTTTTCTAGCTTCTTTCTTGTGTCTGTTGTGAGATGAATAATAGGGGATCAAATTCTATGCGGAAGTTTTCTGATTTGTTAGTTTGTCGATTGCATATGGTTAACCTATTGTTCAATAACATAAATTAATTTGAATTGCATTTTCCTCAAATTTACACACAGAACAAAACTACTTGGGTGTATACGTGTGGTGCACCGTGACGTTCTGACATTCACCAGTGCAATTAAAATATATATAGATATAATAAAATGCAATCATTGATTTTAAGAGGGTGGGGCACCAAATCAAAATAGTCATACATAATAAAGATTTGTTAGATTAAATCATTATTATCATTTTATGACACATTTTATAACAGTCAAAATATGAAATACAGATAATTTAAACTACAAGACCTATTTCGAGGAGATATTTTTAAAAAGGGACCATTCATTCATTTGCTCATGTAAATTTTACTCATATTTAATATTTAAAATGATATTGTCCAAGAATTAGTATCATTATGGCCTAAAGCCGTAAAATTATTTCTTATTCACTTCAAAATATTTCTGTCAGCTAGATCAAAAAAATATCATAATAAAAACATAATAAAACCTCTATAATACAAATCTGCTCTGTCCATAATGTCAGCTTGAATTGTCAAACGATTATGTTCTTTGTCTTTAATCACCCAGGACGCTGTAATATTTATATTTTCAGACAACTTGCCAAAGTGGATGTTTTATCAAAATGCATTATCTTGATGTGGATACGTGCAGAGGCTTTTTAACGCTCCGCCCCGTACCTCCGTGAGCAGACGACCACACACTTCATCCCATTTCACCCCTGTCACACGCAAACGCTGCGTCCCATTAAAGTAATTGAAATGTGGCCTCTATCCATTGTTATGCAATTAATTGCGGGTTAATTTCTCCTGAAAGGTCGTAGTGAGATAGTTGATATATGATAATATGAAGGGGCTATGATCCTGTTATATAACCATCATTTCATGGCAGCAACTCGGCTGTAACTCATCCCCCTCCCCCTTTTAGAACTTAGTACTAGTTAATAGATATGGTATCTACGATAACTGACTGATTCCTTGCATAGTGTTAGCAAAAAATACTGAAATATAACTTTGTTCGGATTTCAAAGGTATTGTTGATCGAAAAAAGTAGCAGATTTGATAATAACCCTCGATGCCTTTTTATATACGTGCGGGCACAATGAGGGTCTCGAAATCAGTATTTCCTTTCATCTGCAGAAAAATATAAGATAATGAACAGGCATTGTCCTAGTTAAAATGTATTTTTATACAAGGAATATTTTAGGTTGATGGATTTTAATTTCAAGCATTAACGATATATTGTCTTTTCTTCATTCATTATTTATTTTTATTTATTTATTTATTTATTTATTTTTATTAATTCTGTAATATCTAATAATTGATTTTAGCTTTCATCTGTTTATGTATCCATCCTCTTTTGTCCTATTTGCCTAGTTATTTATTTATATTTATTTATTTATTTTTCGAGCTGAACATTTTGACTCCCGTTGCCCCTTACCACGACGGTCATATTGATGCAGAGAGACGTAATATACTTTTGCGCTGAGAAAAACTGTGAATAAAAAATTGTCCAAAAAAAAAAAAACACCTTCCATATACCAAACTACAAATGGTGAGAATTATGAAGTTTTCACTATCAAAAACTATTCAAAACAACACTAATAGAGTATAGATGGTCGAAAAAGGAGACGGTGACACTTTGTACTTGTGGATAAGACTGAAGAAGTAAACATAAAGAGCTCTCCTGTGTCAACCTATCGCCAAATTGACACCATTAATTTCCCCACTTACCCTGGGGTTAAACTCCAAGTCGACCCCCTGACCCTTAGAAACACAGTGGCGACAGGCCCTAGTCGGTTAAGTTTGAAATGATCGGGGGGACGGTGAACCGATAGCTTAATGACGATGCGTTAAGCGACTTCTACACTACACTGCGTGATTTATTGACCAGGAGGGACTTCAAAGGGACGTAGATAAGATCTGGTAATATTGATGAGTTGTAACTGGCCCCCATGACGCGTCTTGTTGTGCCTGGTGCTAAACCTGTCGTAGACTGAGTTTTATGTCGCTTTTTTATTTACTTTTTAAGAGGTTATTACCCGTTTGCCTGCCTGTTATTTCACGTCTAGCTGCCTGATGATTTATATGCTGTGCGGAAATTTAGACCGACTAAAGACAGGGTAAGAGATGGACTACAGGAGGTGATGTCGGGCGAAAATAACGTTATTAATGATTCTGTCTCCATTCCTCTTAATGCATATTTGACGATGCGGTACAGTACCAGACGAAGAAAAATTCGGGTCGAGTAGAGAATTTCAACATAAAATCCTGTTAAAAAGACAAAAGAATCTTTAAAAGACAAACAATGCACTTTGAGGCATCCAGAAGTTCGCCATTACTGGCAAAAATCCGCTCTTAATAATGTTTGACCGTGGATATCCCAATGTCGGCTTTAATATATATTTTGCACGTCTCGTTTGATCAGGTCAGCTTACATATGCCGTGTTCATAGTCAATCGTACTACACGGGAACGCATTTATTAAGTATTATTTGTCGCTTGTCACACTTAAATATGCTCAGAACGCAGGAGGCTAAATATCTCGGAATAGAAATCCCAGCGCATTGGTCAATATGCTTTGACGAAGATGAAATACGAAAAATGAATATATCAACCAATGTTGCTCACCTCCATTACTAGTAGAAAATGAAGCTATATGCCCCTAAAAATCAAAGCCGTACCATCCCACACATTACCAGTACACTTGATCCAAACCCAAAGCTTAGTAATCCACAAAAGGTTGTAAATTAATTTTCTCAATTTCAAAATGTTAAGTTGTGAAATAACATGCACCTATATCCTTAGGAAAAAATACAGTTTAGTTAAAAACAGGATGCAAGTACTATTACTCAACAGGATGTGAGACTAGTCTTAAATTTATCAATTTTTTCATGATGTGTTTTATGAGTCAAGTTGACTAATTTCCTCAGGGCAACACAACAAAGAATGACGCATCTTATAACTTAAAAAAGCAAGCGTCATTTTTAACAGAAACTAAAACAAACCGATGCTATGCCCTTAGTAATGTTCATTTTAAAAGATGTATAGATATGGGATAATATGGAATCACATGGCCCATAATGGTGGTCACAAAATGCTTTATCCAGATGGAAGGAAAAATGTTAAAACGTCACTTACATCATTGGTAAGTGGAATTCTTAAAACTCATAATATTGCGACCCTCATTCCATTGTTATTTTATTCCATTATGCATACTGAACCCATATGCCGCCATTCAAACCAAATATTATAATTTACAGCATTATATGAACAGATGAAAAATTAAGTTGACCTACTGTCATATCTGTTGGTTTTCAAACAGCTCTTCTTTCATTAGATAACCTTCCAATTAACGCCAGTTCAACCAACAAAGTACACGGGCAATTGGCTTGATTCCATTGGCTCCGTTCCATTTCTCTGTCCCTGACCACCGATACCACCTGCCGGCAGTGATAGCACCGTTCTCTGTTGGAAACTCCAAATGCTCTAGGCACCTCGGAAGCTGGTCTAGCCAGCCGTCACCGTGGCCTCAGGCAGTAAGCAGAAGGTGTTTAGGAATCGATGATCCCAGCGTACCTGCTAAAGTTTCTTTCTTTTTTTTTTTTGGCAAGAAAGTTGCATATTTCATCTGGTTATTTGTTTGTTGTTTTTTTGTTTGTTTATCAAGTCGAGGCAGGGTAAGATTCATAAAATTTGGCACTTGTTCTTTGCTTCCAATCACAAATCTTTGTTTTAAGTTTTGCAGTCTTGGAAAATACGTAATCTAATGGGAAAGCGTAAGCATATTCATGCATGCACATGCATGCCAAAATTCACACGCAAGTATGGGAAAATGCGGCGCGCTCTTTCATCGAAAGAACCTGCGGGCTCAGACGGCGACAAAAGGGCTATTACCTCCATAATGCCTGCCTTCAAAGTACACTGCTTTCGAGAAAAACATGTTTTGCTTTATTTAGCCAACAATGCCAAACAAAATGCCCCCCAATGGACCAACAAACCTGATGTCAAGAGCGACACTGGATAGTTCCCTACACAATGGAGTGAGGGAAAATCTATCTGGGGGTTCCGCCTATTTGGGGGAGTGTCATCTGTAAACGTGTAATTACTGGTAATATTCCCCGGGTAGAAGTCTCCCCGAGTCGTCTGGGTGCTCCGTTAGATGTTTTATTGTACTGAACTTAGTGCAGAAGTGTCAAAAAATACGACCGAAGAGGCGCCAAGGAGAAACAAGGTTTGAAAGATTGGAGTAAAGACAAAAAGCAAACTTTTGGGTTATGATAGTGTTTTCATTGCCGGGAGTGCTCATGCGTTGATGCAAGTTGAAGGGATGCAAGAAAAAAGATCAAAAGTCCAGAACCCCTTCAATTGTATCAGTTTGAATAAGTTTTGAAACGATTTGAATAAATTACTTCTTAAAAGCAGCCTAGGCACATTTATCCCTTTAAGCGGGCCAATGAATTTCTGATGTATTTTGGCAATATAAAGTTTGAGACTTATAGACTTCGACAAATTCCCACAAACCGAGAGATGCACCAGTCACATAAGTATTGGTCTATGTCTGCTGATAGAGAAACCAAGACTCTGAGCTTTTTATTCCAAAATTTCAAATTAATAACAAAATTATTCAGTAAAAACAACGAATTTATATTGCCCCTAGCACATTAAGATTTTATTCGTTTGCTTTTATCGTAGCTACGTGCTGCTAAGTACAAATTGTGAAAAAAAAAGCCAGAATGGATAATTTTTTTATCTTGTATCGTGGCTTTTTTTAAATCTACCGTTACACCTCTAATAATTTTATTTCAATTCGGATGGCACAATACTTTTAACGTTAAGGTCTAATAAGGATAATTGTAGATAATGTATGTCTGGCTAAATAAAGAATATTGATCAAATGCCTATACCATGTCAGGTTTTACATGTACCATTGGCATCTGATTCACAGAGAAAGTGGCAGCATGTTGCTGAATTTGATGAAATTGCCATATTCTTGTAGTTCTTCTACTGTGGTATGTATATCCCTGGTTGAGGTCGGAAAATGTGTCTCAACAAAAGTAGAAATTGTTGGTATGCGATTTTGCGTTTTTTGTGTTAGATGAAAGGCAAAATGTGTTTCAAGCTGGCATGGCATTTTGAATTAAATATGATTATGTTTGATTTAGTGTCTCAGATATGCTGCAGTAGCCATGGGAACAAATATTTTATGCAGAATAAGCAACTTACGTACATGTAGTACAACGTGAAAGATGAATGCATTTCGATGGATGGTATGTTAAGTTGTGACAATTTTTAGCCAGGTGCGTTCTTTCGTTTCTCTCTCTCTCTCTCTCTCTCTCCTCCAATATGTTGCTTCGAGTAAAAATAAACGATGCTGTTCTGAAAGGTAAAGTTAGCGTAATTTGTTATCGTTTGTATTTTTCCCTGTATTCTATTCAAGTCAGATATGCACGTTCCAGATTCACTGAATTTTGGAAAAAATGGGAAATCGCCAAATGTATCTCATCTAAAAATAAAATATCCAAAGATTTTAATACTATGCGGAATTTCCACAACATGATTGATATTTAGACAATCACACTTAAATAACCAGCGTAATAATCGCTTTAATCTAAATATAGCATCGGCTGCTGTCTATCTGTTCCTCTAGTTAATAACTCAAGTCACGACGCATGGCGCCAGGCAAGGTACCGAGCAATGTTTTATGCCACCTATTAATGTAGGCCACCGCGTTACCGGGAAACGGAATGTAGGCAGAATTGTTGCTGGATGTTATAATCGATGTTATCACCACTGATCTATCACATAATACGCCAAATTATTGATGCACCATATTGCATAAGCGGATAGTGAGAGAGGGCAGACAGTCTAAAACCGGTAGGTGGGGCGGGGCAAGAGGGGGTTGAGTTGGAAGGGGTTTCGAACGAACCGCCCCGTTGGTCTGGAAAATATCTTCACTAAGTCAAATATTGATTTACGTTCCTTAACATAAATTTTTACGGAAAAAATTCACTTTGTTAGAAAAAAAAACATCCCCCTTTGAAATTGGTGACTTCAGGACTGAGTCAAGAAAATGGCGGATAAAAACCTTTCCAAAAAAAGAGAGGGGGACAAGAGAAGCCCACTGAAACATGCTCTGTGTACATTTTACTGCAGAAATACTTAAAATTAAATACCTCCAATGTTTTATGTCATGTACATTTGCAAAAAAAAAGACATATTTTAATTTGTTTTATATAATTATTTACCTAGTTATTTCTTTATTTATATTTTTTAATTTCAGTTTTACCTTTTCATTTTATGTTATTTCATTTTAGTATTTTTATTGTATTTTATTTGTAAATGGAAATTATATGAAAATATTGGATACTTCTATCCTAAAACAGCTGGCAATTTTCTCTGGCTTCACTTTATAGAAATTAGACTTGATCAACTCGTACGATCTAAAATGCATCGCAAACAATATCAACTTTAATGCAGGCAGGGGCATGAGAAATTGACATAAGAAATTAATATAGGGCACTGCAGTTCGTGTTGAGAATATTTTTAATGAAAATGTTGCTGACTTACACGTATATTTTTTATCAAATAATTGACAGCCTAGTCAAAACTACATCAGTTGTTTTTTTCATTTAACGACGCGCGTGAAATTATTTCTCAAATTATTGGCACGTGGCTCAATGAAATAAATTTTATTGTGTGTTTGGATCATATTTTTGTTTGGAATGCCCTTTATATTGATGGTACTGGTTGTAAATTCTTTTCGCAAACTAAAAATATCGTAAATATTGAAACATGTATGTAAATATCTTCACATATGTTTTATCTTTTCAATGCCAGTAGACAAAGGAAGATATTTAGATTGTAATGGGAATTCACTACATCTACTGCGTTTCTTTATAAGCAAAGCGAGGTACAATTTGTTATGATCCATTACATAATTTTAAAACATATCAATAAAATGCCAAATCAATGGAATAGTTCGATTTTAAAATGAATGTGAATAAGGAAAGAAGGGAGGTTTTTTAATCAATTACTAAATAACGACTGTCTCAAACCACACAAAACGAAGTGCAATCCTTTCCAACGCAAAGAAATATCGGTGAAAGCAAAAACACGTCTTTTTTCACTTGCGAAAGCAAAGAAATAAAAATTTCATGGTTTGAGAAATAAGATTAAAAAGACCCGTTTTATGGAAAGCAGGAATATAGAAATAATATATCCAATATATGAAATATTTATTTGATGTATAATACACAAACAACGTTTGCATAATACTTAAAAGATATATTACCACTGGCATAAAATGTGAACGCAATTTACAGGTAGACAACTAATTATGGTTTGTTGTTTGAAATTATTTCGTCAGATTTAACACGTAATTATGGGAACCCTTTTTTCACCCTCATAACATCAATGTGCAATTGATTTTGATACGTCAGAATTCTAACAATAAAATAATAATAATAATAATAATGTTGAATTTTACAATGAACCTTTAAGATAAGTTCTCCGATGAAATCCTGGGGTAAAACTATTGGATGAAATTCCAATGAACTTGTGAACAAATGTAGGACTTTTTTTACTTATATATACTGACAGTCAATGAAAACGCATCAGAAAAATTGTATTTTTTACCGAGAATCGATTCCAACCATATAAACGAGTACAAATGCACTTGTTTGTTCATAAGAGAGTGAAAAGTTTGACTGAATAATGGGTCATATTTCACACGAAAACTGTTATTTTCTTAATGTGCCAAAGGAACTTGAAATATTATTTGATAAATAAATGATGCGTTTTCATTGACTGTCAGTATAATTTTCTTATTGTATCTCACAGACTTCCAATTTATTTTAGATAAATATGTTTGCTGGAATAACATACATTTATCCGAATATCTATGTTTTAAAGAAAATAATCTCATTAATAATACGGAAATCAACATTATAGCAATAAAATTATGCTTAAATAATTTGTCCATAACTATACACTATACTTCAACAAAACGTATGTAAAACTACCAGACAACATTGGTTTTAGCACACACAAGTTTTAAATCGATGTTTTTGTACAGTATATATATTTATAAAACCAGACATTTGCTATTCTGTGGAAAAAATAGATTATGAAATAGACCCTTGGAAAACTTTTTGTCAAATTACCGTTTATTCTACATTTTCAATCAGGATAGGGGATATTCCAAATCACTCGGGCCACATTAGAATAATTTGAACGAGTTCTGTCTGAATTAATTAGAGGTCTTGGTCGGAATTAAAACCCCATGATTCCAATTCAAAGTAACAACAGTAGAGCCAAGAACCTTTTGACGTGCCGCTAGTCCTTGCCGGACAACCAAATTACCATATTTCAAACATTATTGCTTACCAGCGTTAGACTTTATTTTATACGTTATTTCCAGTAGCAACAAGACGATTTAAGGTCTCTTAAAATTGTGTACGCTCGCCATCAGTGTTACACAGTCAAGGATTTCTTTGTCTATACGTTAATTACTTCCAGTAGAAACAAGGCGTTCACCCGTATTATTCAGTGTAACAGTCGTAGTCTGTATAATTTTGTAAATATTGTTATGGATTTATCCATTCCACTGTACATATATATTATAATTGACTAGGTGTTGGTGTGTGTGAATGTGAGTTAGTGAGATATTTCATTAGTTCCTTATCAAAATTTACTTTTTTCATTTGGCGTTATGATCGATAGATAGATAGATAGATAGATAGATACCCCCTGTAGATAGATATTTCAAACGTTTGGCAAAAATAAGCCTTGGTAGATGTTTAGACATACATATAGTAACTTAAAAAAGGAGGCTTAAGATGTGTGCAGATATGGAGGTTGTATTACAGGAAAAACTCCAAACGCGTCATTCGTGCAGTGTATTTTATGTTGTGTGTTTGTGTTATTCAGTATTCTTTGAACAGCACAAAGGCAAAGCATGCAAGTGATACAAAATAAAATTCAATTGAATTATCGTGGGTAGGTTATCAGACTGTAAAGTCTAGAGAAATTTTTAATCTATCCAATGCATGAGAGTTTACACAGAGGTTAGAGCATTGTGTACATCTGTATGTATTAGTAGTGATTAATTAAGTTTTTGGGGAAAATATCCAATTAGCCTGAAACTTACTAATATAATGTTTATAATCACTGCGTTTTAGGACCATTATCAAAGTTTCCTCTCAACTTGTTTTGCTTAGCATGATATCCCTATATAATTCGGAAGATTTTTGATAATGATAAATACAGAATATATTACATTACATAAAGTATTTCAAAGAAAAAACCCACTGTAGTGTTAGAATATTCTCACTAAATTGAGATAAATATAACTAAATTTAGATTGAACAATGAAATTACGTTTATATTTTATAGCTGAACTCCTCGACTATTTTCTCCCCGCTCACCAGATACATTACTTTTTCCATTGACTCCAACAGAAAAATTAAAAAGCTAAAAAATAAACCACGTAAGGTAATCACAAATCTTTCCCCATTCAAAAACTTGAAACGCTGACGTTATATTCCCAGGTTATTTGTGAAATGTTTAAATTTGTTTAAATTGCTGGGTTCTTCCAGGAAATTCATTTTTTATATATATAAACACACTATTCCTCGAAATGCCCTGATAATTACGAAATACGCATGTGTCAGACCACCAGTAGTTTCTTAAATACTGATCAAAGTTGAGATATTTCTTCTTCTTTTTATGTTCAAAAAAAAAAAAAAAAAAAGGATTCTGCTACGTACAGATTTGTGGTAATATATGGAGCGATCAGTAAAAAATACTGTCATCAAAATTATAACGATAACATCTCATTCTCCATGATATGTCCTTGACATCTAAAAAACGTGGATAACAGTATGAAGTTCTCTTTTGCTTATCTTTGCAGAACACCATATTTGTTTTCAGAACAATCATACAAGGTCGAACTTTATCACATACTCTTTATATATTTTCTTTTTTTTCTTTTACTTGTATTTTATAGTGTAATGTTGATGGGACGTAATTGGATTTTAGGCTCTGATAATAATAATAATAATAATAATAATAATAATAATAATATATTATTATTATTATTATTATTATTATTATTATTATTATTATTACTTCCCTGGCTGTGTGTACTTACCTGAGATGAAAAAAAGAAAAGGAGAGGCAGATTTGCGGCTTACAATATTGATTATAAAAAAAACTAAATGAGAAGCTTCGATCTAGACATGTTTGTTGTAGGTCTTTCACACGAATAACGCAATTACATAAATGTAAAAGGCGAAAACCCAAAGACGCACAGAAAGCTGTATTAGGAAAACAAGTATTAGAAAATAACAAAAGCTAATTAACATAATTTGCAAAAATGCAGTGTGAAATACTGTATAGTAATACTCGCACTTGCGTCCTGTAGGTAGACGCCCCCAAATTCCATTATATCCTTTATCTGTTGATAGTGATGATGGTGATGATGATGAAGATGTATATATGTAAATAACCATACATATTCAGAATGAATAGGCTAATTTAGAATATCAGATAACAGATCAGCTGAACGTTGCACAGTGTGT
Organism: Lingula anatina; assembly: GCF_001039355.2. The sequence continues at coordinate 172,047 of NW_019775604.1, read as the reverse complement.
ATATACCAAGTAATGAGCCTGCAATGCAGTATACTTTTCCTACAAAGAGCACGCCCTTGACTTACTGCTACCAACATAAATCAATAGAAGAACGACCAGCGAAATCTAAATTCTGATTAATAACAGTAATAATGGGGAGATCAATTAGTCGAGAGCAGCATCCACAGTCCGTCTCGACACCGCCAACCCGCGCGCGGTGCGAGCAATAACCTTATCTGCAGGCAACGATCAGAGAGCAATGGCGCCACGCGGCAAAAACGGTCGATATTCTGATTGGATAATAATTGGTTTTCTGTGATCTGTGATAACGGTGACATGTCTGTGAACATAACCATATTGTATGGTCTGAATAACAAGGGGCATTAGGCTAGAAGTCACAGGTCCTGACGTCACATGGTTTTCACTACTGGTATATACAAATACAGAGGTACTGGAGGAAAATTCTGGAAATGGCAGATACGGAAAATGAGCCATAATAATTGAGAAGGAATACAGTCATTCCTATGAATATGCCTTTTTTTTTACATTTTATGGCGAAATCCCCTTTTCCATACCTAACACCAGACATCAGATTTTATCAATAAAACCAAACTGACCACCGTTATAAAAACCCTTTCTCTTAAATTGTAACGAAGAATCAGTGCAATATCAAACTTAAAAGTGTAAACAAATAATCAATAATATGGTTAATTCGTCTTTAATTCGGCTGAATTTCGTACTTTTATCCGGGTAAGTCTTTGGTGTTCTTAATTAAAATATTAAGCACATAGCGACCATTTCCAAAAACAAAATATTCAGATTTGATCTTATGAAGACAAAATGTCCAAAAAGTATAACTTTCATTGCCTTGCATATGAATTATTTTAATCGCCTTTATCTTATTGCCAAGTTATATGTTACACCATGCACTAAGATTGGTTCCGGCTTACGCTGATAGTCAAACATCCCTCCCCCGCCCCCCTCCTCTCCCTCCCCCCCCGGCTCTTGGCCCGCATATACCAATAAGTAAAATGTAAATTCACAACATCAGATGGGGTCTTCAATGATAATGGTCAACTGTTTGATGCTTAATTGAGGGACAGAAAATTAGAACTAGAAATGAAATCAAGCTTGAGGCCCAGATATAATAGGGCGTCCTGCCACAGAAATGACCTCGGTTCGTATAATGTCAGAAGATTAAGAAGATGATTAAAGCTACGACCTTTAGACCTGTTTGTCTGTGCCTCAGGTGAGAAGAATAAAATGCATTTTTTGCTCTAAACAAAGGAAACGGGGAAAGAGAAGAAGTAGAAGTGCAATGAGATCGCTTAGTTTTTTTTTTTTTTTTTTTTTTTTTTTTTTGTTAACCATAGGTAACTGTGGAAGAATTACGATTGGTCCAATGATTTTCTAGGCCTGTGTCAAGTGTTAAGAAAATAAATTATCATAATTGTAAGAAGTCATAAATGTGCTTTATGCAAGACACTCGAACTGAAAGGATAAAAGCGTCATTCAATACAAAGAATACCAAACAGTAGGTGTACTGTCTCTCTTTATAGTCACTTATGTACGTGTAAGTTGATAAATTGCCACTAAAAGGAGAGAATTTAGCCTTAAAGCTATTTTGTAAGCACTTTAAATTTACGTCATGATATGTTAACGTCGCGTAAGACGGCCATAAAATTGCATTAGGTGAACTCGTTGCACGTGGCTAAAAAAGCATTGATACAATCTAGTTTAAGTCGTGGGCGATGACATAAATAAGTAATATAGCGGCGTGCACTAGAATAAAGCAAAACAATTAACATGCGCACTTATTTACGTAAAACTGAAACATTTTGCGACTGAAAATTGACATGAAAATTGAGCCATTGTGACAACTTTACTTTGCTACATATACGTGTGTTTCAGTATATTGAAACATATCTTATGGAGTTCAGCAAGAGACCGTTAACTTTTCTTCCACTAACTCGTTACGAGGAGATTCGTCTTGTACTAAAAATAAAAGTACATAAAAAGTATTTAAAAAAAAATTACATACAATTCACGAGAAATATAGCACCTGATGAACTATTGGACAAACTTCAAAGGTTTAGCTTGCTGGCTGCCCTGGTTGAATTTCTGTGTTTCATTATAGCCTGCATGGCTTATAAGAAGTCTCATAACGGTACGGAGACAAAAACAGCTGAATTTTTATGTTACTGAGATTGGCTGGGGACTTCAAAAGAATCATTTGTAGTAAAGTATAGTACAGACGTGTCTCTGTGTTCAAATAACACGGTACCCGCAACAGTGATGCGTCCGTTTAATCCGGTATCTTTCATTCATGAAATTATTTTCACTTAAGATGTTGTAACGTTTCAGAAAAAAAGTAAACACGATCATATCAAAGTGAAAAGAAGACAGAGGCAATAAGCAATTTTTTGACAAAGGATGTAGCGATTCACAGTTGTGGAAGCTGACTGTTATCGTGAAAGATGATGATATTGATTTGATGGCTTTTAAAAGAATTAAACTCACTTATCGAAATGACAACGAATGAAATGTTCACCCTCGTTTGTCACATAGAACAAATGTCAAACAAAATATTTGAGAATTCATCGAATCGTGTCTGACAGGGACTCATGCCGTCGTCAAGCTTTTGAAATTGACAGATTACGCCATAATGAAATCAGCATGAAATGAGCAACGCGATCGTCTGCTTTCTGTACCAGGTGGTCCACGCCTCGTGAGGGGGCTCTGCACACTATGCATTCAACACGATGCTCTTAGCCGTGTTCCCCCGTGTCGCACTCATCCCTGAAGATTTACTTGAAAATTGTCGGATTACGTCCGATTGTCTCCCCTGACAAAGCTGCAAGTGAACAATATGGAATAGTCCAGCTACGCCCCATAACTTAACGCATTAGGAATTCCTTAGATGTATCACTTGTGTTGTCTTTGACGCCTACAGGGGTGTTCACATACTCATGCACTTGGCACAACTACCATTTTGTAGGTCCAGGTTCGAAACAAGTGCAGGACTGTTAATTTAACGCCAGTAAAGATATCCACGTCACGCATTAATTACTCTCCCATACTTTTTCTCTTTTTTTTTTTCAGTCTGATAACTGCAACTCGAGCCGAAAAATAATACACAGACTTTTGACACACCGAGTGTCTCATCCTTGCGGCTCCAACCTCTAGCTCACGCGGGACCACATCTTCTCTGGGGCGTGATTACTTGAAGCGGAGTGAGTTGAGGGCTTTTCTCGCTAGTCGTGACCAGCTACTCACTATAAATACCGACTGGCTAGCCGCAGGAAGGCCGCAGTGAAAGTCAAGCAACGGTCGGGTAAACTTGAGCGCCGCATGTGTCGCATTGGTGATCAAAGAGACGACAAAGAGAACAACTAAAAACGCCATCATTCTAAAGACTGTAAGTTTTTAAATATATGTATATATTGCGATTTTATTTAATTGTTATTGTTGTTGTTATTTCATATTTGTTGTTTATTAATTTTATGCCATATACTGTCGTTTTTATTTTAAAAAACTATGCAGAGTCTTATGTTCATGTTTGAAAAACTCTTTCCTACTAAAAGCAGGGACGGTTAACATGCTATTTATAACACGGTCAAAGTTTTAATCTTAAAATTCCGCTTATTTAATCGACACATTGGAGGAGCCCGATACCCTTATCCGAATTATGAGGACGTTCAACCTTAATGCGAAAAAAGGTTACGCAACACATGTCCATTTGATATCCGACTGGAATTTTTTATAAAATTTACATTATCTTAGGGGTTTCATCACCCCATATTTGTTTTTCATGCGCGTTTTATTTTTTCATATTTTTTTTTATTTTTCCCGCGCTTTCTTATTCGACAAGTGTCACAACGACGATGAACGAATATCTAGGTTCTTCTGTATAAAAATACACTGTTAATAATGAGTTAAGCATTCTTTCCCAAACGTGAATTTCAGGTCCTGTTACACCTGTTTTATTTTCCATGTGAAAATGAGGTTCAAATCTTTGAAAATGATAAGGCATGCAAGAATGATTTACGGGTGTAGAGGAACGACTGTGGACTTTGATGGCAATACACGTGGTATATTGTGCCACTCAGAACGTTGAAGAGCAAATATATCAAAGTGCATGTGTCCCAATATTATAGGTAAAGATTCGTGTAGGTAAAATATTATATTAAAGGGGTTTTATCCCCTTTTATGCAATAATGTAACTCTTAGAACCCAATTTTTGGCTAGCACGTGTATGTTTCGGTGATACGAAGCACGCAAACGCTCTTCTTTATTCTTGCTTTTATTAATGATATTAAATCAAATATTTGGATTTTATTTGGTCGAACCATTGCCATCTTTTCTAACGTAAGGTACCTTGCGAGATCTCGTATGAATTTCTCTATGCAATAATAAAAAAGAGAACAAAGGATTAAAAAAAGAGAAAAAACGCAATTTATATTAATGTAGGTTTTGTTGTGTATAGTTGTGTAACAAATTCCATTAACTATTTTGCAATCGCAGAAGTTGTTATATTAACACTTTTACCTTTACCTTTGCCTTTTTCAACCAGCGTATTTTTCATAAGAAACCGTCTTCAATATTGACTAATTGCTCCTTGTGTGGTCTACAGTTAATCACATAATTAAGTATTGTTACCAATGCAGGGATTATTTAGGTAGGCTTTCCACCAAACTCGCAATAAGTGATCATTGGACGAAATTGAGGTTAGTAGCTACAATGTCTCTATTAATGGAATTGCGTGAATAGCCAACAATTAACCACATACAAAGACGAAATCGTGTTAATTTGCTTGCACACGAGTACTGCGTCGTTGATGAGACACGTGTTTGGCAAATGAAGCCTGTGCTTTCCAATCCATCAAAATATATGAAATCTTGTAATTTTCTCAACCGTCGTATTTCAAAGCCCTGTGGGTTGCTCGTCTTGAGGGTTGGGGCCAGTTTCGTGTCGATAGTTTTGCCACCTTTCTCTTCTTCTTATTCATCTTCTTCCTGCTTTTTTTTTTTTTTTTTTTTCGTATCGGCATTGCCACCCCCTTCTCTTTTTTATGTAATCCTCTCTCTCTCCATCTCTCTCTCTCTCTCTCTCTCTCTCTCTCTCTCTCATTTTTAACCAATCAGACAGGCATTTGGTGGGTGCAAGCTCTCACGCACGAATTGAATAGACATGCTATTCGAATATACTTCAAAAGAAATGTGATGTGTTATATAAGCAGTACGCAATCTAAAGAATGCACTGCTTTAGGTAAATTGATAAATCGCATTTCTCACTAACTCATGGTATTCACAATCACTTAACAAATTGATTTTTGGAAAATACATTTTTTGTCGGCTAACCATGGGATCAAAACAAACAATTTAGATTTCAGTTTCCACTAACTCACAAAAACACAAAATTAGGAAATGATACACCTGCTTTCTTTAGTTTTATATTTCTAGCATAGTGAAATTATTATTTTTTTTATTGTATTATTTTTTGAATTTTGAAACGCAGTTGCAGTATGTTAGAAATCTTTCATCAAAAATTGGTAAAAAATAAATATTTTATTGTGTTTTTACACAAAGAGACTTCAGTTTATACAATAAATGTCTCGCAACTTGTGTTTTATTTCACTGCAAAAGTTTCATTTTCACTAGAATGTACTTTATACATGTACCCGTGTGCATGTTAGAGGTGACACAGGAAACTAGTCGTTTCGCAATGAGAACTTCCCGTTCACAATATTTAGCAAATGCGACATAATTTAAAACATTCAAACACACCAACATTCAAACATTCAAACACACCAATGAATTAATCGCTGCGTCAATCGCAATTTATATCTATTGTCTAGACTTCGCATTTTATAATAGTATATAATTATATCTGTTTGTGTTTTGAGAAACGGAACTCCTAATATTATGCCATAGAATTTGTTGTTGCCAGGTAGCAAGTAAATAGGTATCTGTATTAATTTGCATATATTTCAAACCTTAAGTTACAGTGTGATATTAAGGGCTCCGTTTTTTTGTAATGTATTAAGTGATATAAAAAGCAAAGGCCAAAAGAAAGAGTTGGTGTCGAAATAAGAAAGGCTATGGATTTTTCTCCTACAGTATTCTCGGATTTGTACCTTCTGCTAATAAGAGAGAAAGAGAAAAAAAAAGAGTTGATGCCGAATAAAAGAAAGTCTGTGGATTTTCCTCTGACTTATGGCCCTCATAGCATATTCTAGCATTTGATAAATTTTATGAATAAAAGAAAAAAGGAAAGGGAGAAAATAATAAAAGATAAAGGGAGAAAAAGAGTTGACGTCGAATAAAAGAAAGACTGTGGATTTGTCCCCTACTCCTTATAAGAAAGAAAGAGAGTAGGAAGTTCAATCTGCTTGTCAACTAGACTTGACACCTAGGTGCCACAAACACACTAAAAGACATGTCCATNTGGCCCTCATAGCATATTCTAGCATTTGATAAATTTTATGAATAAAAGATAAAAGGAAAAGGAGAAAATAATAAAAGATAAAGGGAGAAAAAGAGTTGACGTCGAATAAAAGAAAGACTGTGGATTTGTCCCCTACTCCTTATAAGAAAGAAAGAGAGTAGGAAGTTCAATCTGCTTGTCAACTAGACTTGACACCTAGGTGCCACAAACACACTAAAAGACATGTCCATGTGCTAAGACCCTGCCGTAATTCCAAAGCGACTCTGTAGTCTCCATTTTCCAGTCCACTTTACCCACTGGTCAGCGCGCCGCCAGTCAAACACGGCCATTGCAGTCTTTAAGTGTAAGGACGTGTCGGAGTGGACATTGATGACAGTTCAACAATGGTGTCCGGTGTCTGTAAACGACCGTTAAACCAAGGGTAATTTAACAGCCTGTTGGTCACTCGACTGGCTGGCCGGCTGCTCATGCGGATTTATTGTCCAGGTTTGCGGGTCTGGTGGAGACGATGTGAATAAGTCCCGTCACCGAAACTGCATTTTGATCGACAACTACTTTTACTATTCCCTCCGCCCCCTCATCCTAACACTCTCTCTCTCTCTCTCTCTCTCTCTCTCTCTTACTCCCACATCTTAGTAAACGTGTTAAAAGGTAAGACAAATACTCATTCTCCTTTATAGTTGATTAGCGTTTCAGTAATTAAAATTACCTCGATGAAAACAAACATAGTGGCATATATAATACAAACACGCCAACGCTGAAGGGTTTTCTTGGACTTTTTCATTAATTTTTCTCAAATAGACGTAATAGTCACCTACTCACGCGAACCTAAACGTGACAATTTTAAAAACAGGTCAATAAATTGTCGAATAAATGAAAAACAATTTCTCAAGCAAAAACAGACGAATGTGTTACAATAGCAGGGCGCAGGCGTTCAGATGTCAGTGACTTGTGTGTTAAAACTGTTTCTTTAATTAGCTCAATAGCTAAATTGCCTCCCACACACATCTCGAAAACTGCCACTAGTTAAATTTGTCCCCTGCAGTCAATGGACAAATTTTTGCCTTTCGTCACAGTGACAATTATAAAAGATTGGTGTTTCGTTTATATTTAGTTTATCATTTGTTGAAGCAAGAGACAGGATTGAAAGCAACTGTTCTCATTCCATCAAAAATCTTTTTATTGTATTGCATTGTATTGTATTGTTATTTTCGGGTCTGCTGAAGACGATGTGAAGCGGTCATGTCACCGAAACTGTATTTTGTTCTACAGCTACTTCTGCCTCCCCCCTCTCCCCCTAACCTCCCAACTCTTTCTCTCTCTCTCTCTCTCACACACACACACACACACACACACACACATCTTAGTAAAGGTGTTAAAAAGTAAGACGATTACTCATCATCTTTTATAGTCGATAAGCGTTTCAGTAATAAACATTACATCGAAAACAAAAAAATGGCATATACAATAACAAAACGCCAACATTGGAATGTTTTCTTGGGCTTTTGCATTAATATTTTTTTCCAAAATGGATGTAATAGCTACTTAGTCACGCGAATTTAAACGTGACAATTATTATCAACAGGTCGAAATATTGTGGAATAAATGAAAAACACCGATTTCTCAAGCAAAAACAAACAAATGTGTTACAATAACAGGGTGCGGGCGTGCAGATGTCAATGACTTTTGTGTTAAAACTGTTTCTTTTCTTAAGTATAATAGATAACTCGCCTCCCACGCACAAACGCGCTCGCTCGCTCGTGCACGCACGCACACACATCGAAAACTACCACTACTCAAACCTGGCTGCTGTATCCAAGGGGAAAACTTTGCCTCTCTTCACTGTAACATTCAAGAGAAAAATGGTTTTCCGTTTATATTTATAATTTGCGAGGATTTTGAGTGTATCACTACATTGGTTTACTTTAAATAACAGTAAGTCACAAAGATGAGTCAATTGTCTTTGCTAGTCCAATTTTCAGTTGAATTGATATAATTCCTTGTAGCAAGAAGCAGGACTGAAAGCAACTGTTCTCTCATTACATTCAAAATCCTTTTATTGTAGTGTAGTGTAGTGTAGTGTAGTGTAGTGTAGTGTAGAGTTGTATCATATTCTATTTTCCTGTTAATGAAATGATAAAAACGGCGTCAAAGTTAACGTTTACGATCCTGTATTGATAAAAGAGCGAGAAGTTAACCTTGGCACGTTACAATGGGTTACTAAACGTTCCTCACTAAAACACTCAAATTTTAGTTCTGAGTGTGTCAAGGGATATCTTATTTTTTATTCGTTTGCTATACTGCTAAATTGAGACCGGAAACAATTGATTAGAAATGGATTTTCTATATTTACCATGTTCCTGGTATATTCCTTTCCAAACAAAATGGATATTTTTGTATTTATAAGTATATTTATGTATTTATCCATCTTTACATTTATTCGTTCGTTGATTTTTAATCTTTTTTATCTGTTTATTAATACATTTGTCAGGTTTTTAATTTTAAGGTCCTAATAGCATATTCTTGTATTCGATTCATTTTTTTCTGCTATTAATATTATTTCTTCAGTGGTGCATAACAGACAATACCTTTTGTATACATGTTATATTCCAGTTCCATTACTAAGCAAATTGTATTCTTACGCTGATAACGATTAGGTCTTCTTCACAACCTGTATACCATCAGACAGTAATCAATTGAAATTCTTTTGCGAAAAGTATCATCTAGCACCATTTCTGGTCTAATCCTCAGGGGAAAATTGCATCTCGCTGTAACCGACAGCTAATCGCCATCTCCTGAGACCAGCCTCACAAAAGTTAGCCCGAGATTTTTTAAGCCTACACTTTTAAACCCCAAAAAAAATGTGGACAACAGTTCAAGACAAACCCAGGGGCGGATTTAGGGCGTCTTCTGGTCTTCCGGAAGACGGTCAGAATTTCAAGTCTTTTCAAGATTTTATATAGACGGGTATCTAACTTTTTCTGTCGGAAGACGGTCAAAAATGAGGATGGATCAACCAAGATAATTTGGAAGACTGTCAATAAATATCTCTGGATCCGCCCCTGAAACCCATAGTAATCTCATTAAATAGAGTATTGGGTCTGAAACATTATCCACGCCATTATTGTTATAAAAAGACAGTATTTCTTTTAACAACTATTCTATCGAGAGTCAAAATGAACTAAAAATTTGGTCTAAAATTTTAATACATTTTTCAGGCTTAAGGACTTTTATGTGAAACAGAACCCTGTTTGTAAATGTAAGTATACAGATAATGAAAACTGATAAAAACTGTTGCCATATAAAAGAATGTTCCTCGTGTCTTTGCAATGATTACATGTATGAAATTCCTTGTCTAGAAAATTTCTATCATTACACACGGTATATGTACCGCAATTCTTTAAATAATAATATCATTCCCTAAAACGGATTTTATGAAGAGGCACATTAGCAAAGGACAGAAACTCGTGTAAAAAAGATGATGGAGTATCTATGACTCGTCGGGAGATTTTACCAGAAAAATCATCCTACGGCTATTCCCTGTTCTTGAGTGCAAGCGTGCTGTTCATATATGAAAAAGGTGCTTGGTACTTAGATAAGTACACGCGTCAGGAGAGTAAGGTACTTGCAAAGGCGACAAAGGTGGGCCCAGCGTTACAAAAACAGGACCTTTTAATTTTCACTTTGGCTTCACCGTTAATTCATGGATAATACTGAACTGCACTTACAATGAAATGTTGGTCTACTTTGACAAACGGATCATTTTTCGTTCTCGATTCACGACTTTAATATGGGGACAGTGTAATTATTTTCATAATTTTTGGAACAAAGCGGCTGCAATAATCATATGGGGAGGGGGGGGAGGGGCTATGCCCATTATATATCTCTCAATGTAACGTTTGCCGCTTCGTTCAAATTATATTATGATGTAGCCAAAACTATAGCGATTAAGCTTATACGTATTTGGTGGAAAATGTCTTGAGTCTTTAAAAAGTCGATCAAAATCAAATTTATGCAATTTGTTTCACATTAACTTAATGCACTTTATCTTATATAGTTATTTTTGTCGCCATAAAACGCGCTTAATGCAATTTCTTATGCAATTTCTTATGCAGCATTAAGCCATGAAACAAAGAAAGGCATTCTCTTAGGGTCGTAATTAAAGACTGGTTCATTTCTCAAATAATCTGGTCCGTTATTCAGACAACCTAACATCATCATATGCCCAGTTTGATGAACGAGGCCAATACGCCCCGATAATGGGTCTTTTTAATTTGAGTAACCTGACGCCAAAAAGACAAGTCATTTTAATCGGACGGGACGAACTGATTCTAACTGAATGCGCATTGCAAGGGAGACATCATATGTGTGTGTGTGTGTGTGTGTGTGTGTGTGTGTGTGTCTGTTGCTAGATACTGGTACATTAGCCTCTCTTTTGAGAAAAAACTTTGCTGCATCTTCCACGCAGTATACTGGCTACATCATTTATAATGTATTGCTCTCACTACTAAGGTCTATTCCTGTAAAATTGAATATGTAGTAATAAGTAACTTACGATCTAGAATGTATTATTATTATTCTTTACCTTTGGATAATTTTACCAGCCAAGTATGGCGTAAAAAGTATCAATAAGTCTCTCTCTCTCTCTCTCTCTCTCTCTCTCTCTCTCTCTCTCTCGAACCATGGTCGTTATGACCCTCGGCGACCTTTAAGGCCAGTTTCAGCGTCCGATTCCTTTTTGCATCCCACATTTTTCTTTGTGTGGTCATTCCTGTGTTTTTCTTTAGTTGGTTTTGGAACAGAAGCCTTTTTCTGCCTCTAGTTTTCTTTCCAACCGGGATGAGGCCCAGCTGACTTTAAAAAGTGCGTATTTATAATAGCACTAAACCATAGGAAGATTTAAGCGCTGTTATTAAATTCCATTACTTTTCACGATAAAAAAATGGTGAAAAGTACAAGCGTCGCCGCACTGTTGTACTTCACGTCAATTCATATTTACCTAGCCAATCAGTAGTATCAAATATGTCGTAATCACTTAGGCTTATTTCTCTGATAACAGGGCATTCTAGGTAAAAATGCACAAAAAATCCTCACATAACTTAAAATAACTGTTTTTCTGGCGTTAGGTTTTCGGATCACTTGTGATAATATCAACTTTTTAAATTAATTTTAAATCATATTTTCTTTATGGTTCTTAATTTGTTTATGTGAGAAACATTGAAACGCATGTATAGTGCGACTTTTTAAGACAATTATTGATGATTTTATAAACAATATTATATTAACTAGATCTAACGGTTATGAATTTTCAATAATAGACTGGAGTCTGGAAACAAAAGGAATCGACTGTCAAATATACTTAGTTTTCACGTAAATCCTCAGAGCTGAGGACGCCATGGTAAACTATCGATCTTTGCCTTTTATGCCAAGTTACAAGTAAAAAACGGACACCATGCAAACTCAAAATTTACAAGACTGAGATTTAGATAATTATGATTTCATTATATTTGATTTCAGTGTTCTGCGTTTATACTGGTAATGGTGGAAGTGGTATATTATATCAATTTTTTTTCTATTATCTTTCTACGTTTTTTTTTCCTTTTCATTTCAATCTGTCTATTTCAATATCCAACCAGAGTAGCTCGTGGCGAAGGTTTCTCTAATTGCAAAAACAGAGTCGCAAATCCTTTTCTTTCTCGAGCAAAGCTGATAATACCTTTCTATTAGATTCATAATTCGCTTTCTGTGTCCACATGCTTCAGTAGCAGTTTTTTCTCTTTCATTTACAGTCCTCCGTGAGGGAACGAGCAGACTAATAGTCTCGGCTACTAAATAGAAAGCCGTTTCGCGCAATTAAATCGTATATCTTAAGTTCTCACTCTCGACTTCGCGCCGCTGTGAATGTAACCGATAACACTTAACAAGACCATGACTTATAGTTGAACAGAATATGGGGGACAGTTGGGAAGAGTTTCAGACACAACGGCGCTCGTCTGGATCGACAATAGACAAATAAAAACGTTCTTTAATAGAGATACACGCATGTTAGTCGATCAGGTTAGTTTAGTTTTCGATGCAAAAAGGAATCAACAGACGTGAAACTATATCTACCGGCATGTGTGGTGTGGTGGTCTTAAAATTTATGATTCTGAGTAGCGTATATTCACGCATTTAGTTAGCCCTTATCATAACGGACTGGTCGTAAACACAAAGTAAGCCACTTTGGAGGTGATTTCTAACTTGTTTAAGAGTTGAAACTTTGTATACGGATTTTATCAGTGTAGAGGTTTTTAAAAAATGACCCTGAAGAAGATATTGCAGTAAGCGACTGATTTAAAAGTTTGACATTTAGGCTTCGGCGATTGTTTCTAGTGTGTTGCGTATAGAAACGACCGGGCTAATAACTGGAACTTTGAGAGTGTTGTTTTATTTTGATCTGTTATTTGACCATCTTATGAACTATCCGATTAATTTTTCGTTTATGTGCCCATCTTTGTCTTCATTCACTCGTTTTTCTGTATATTTTTTGTGGGTGACAGAAAGAATTTTATAAAGTATTGCCATCAATGTTGGTCAGTGCATGTATTCAGCATTTCATCATTGTATGCCACCCGGAAATAAGTATGGGCGTGTCTTAATCTTTTTTTCTAATCTTTTTTGTTTTCATTTAACTAAATATTATCATCTGTGTATTCATTTATATATTCAACTATTCAGCCATGTGTGTATTACGAAAGGGTATTTGGAAAGTACTACATGTACCATGAAAATGTCGAATATTAGATTATTGTAAACCTCCGGGATATACAAGTATACGGTATAAACGGTCTATTAAAATGAGGAATGTCACACACACAAGGCGTTCTACCTCGAGCTATAAATGTCTTTTTTTTTTTGCGTTTTTATTATTTTCGTTACTACTATCAAACAAACAGCACCTAAAGCCTCTACCATGATTGTAATGCCATAGTGAGTGTTCTGTTAAGTAAGCGTATTTGTATACTGGTATTGTTTGAATTTTCATGGGGATCGGTCAAAAGATCACTGAAAGGGCAAATTGGTCGTGTAGGTGGAATTAAACATGAATTAGATATACGGATTACAAAGTCTAATATACTCATTTATAAACCGAAACCACTGATTCCATGTCCAATCTTAAATGGCGGAAGGTTTTAATTACCTTCAAGAAAGGTAACGTCAATGATTTTGAGACGTTAGACGTGCAGGGGCTTGATACATGCTGAAAAATTGTAAATGAATAATATGAAGATAGATTTTTTTCATTTTGTCTCTCTTAAATGTCACTAAACATGAAAAAATCGTGTTACAAGTGTCATTTTGCCTACATGTGAAAGTAATGAGTCTAAAACTTGTCGCCACTTATGATTTCATCTTAAATAGTGTACCGCCATATACAAATTAATAAGCATATTGTTGGCACCCCTTATTTTCTTTTGATTCCAAATTTAATTTAAAAAAGTATCACTTGTTGTAAAATCTTACTGATATAAAGAAAAAAATATGTATTTCAACTTGAAGACATCAAGCAATGTAGGTTATTGCTATTCTATAGAAGTTGGATGAGGGGCCCAATGGGGGTAGGGGAGATAATAATAACAATTCAAGGGAAATAATATCATTAATTCACAAATTACAGTTGATACAACTTTGTTCATATCTCATTGATAATGCTCGTCAAAAATCCTGAAAATCACGAATCACAAGTTTTAATGACTTGGTTTCACGAAGGGCGTAGAATGAAAGGCCGCATTTAAGAGTCACGGGAATGGAGTGCTTCACTAATCACGCTAAATAAAATGAACGTTTCACGCATCTCGGGGAAACAAAAAGTGACTTTCACGGACAACGAAATTCCCCAATGGGACCCTTTCATGCACATTCCACCCAATGCAATTAAAATTTTGCTCGTTGACTTCAGAGAAAAGCGGATACTATGCAGGGTTCCAAAGTTGTCCCCATTAGCCAAAGTTCACGTAATGTCAACTGTTGTAATTAAGTCGTTCACTTTGCCACGTGTTTGTGACAATCCCTTACGCAATTAGGTTTAAACGTGCTGTTAATTATGTGTTGAATTTTGAGCTCAACATATTGCCATTAACTCTTAAAAATGAAAATAAAACATAGATATGTTTAAACATGGGAGTATTACTGTTATACTACCATGGTTTTAATGGTATTTATGAATTCTGCCGAATATGTCTTATGTTTTGTGATAATGCATGTGCGGGCATACGCAGCGCAGGCCCGTAGCCAGCAATTTCAGAGTGGGAGGGTTCGTTTTCTGAAAAAGTGGACCTTTTACCATAAAATCCTCAAGTACATAGATCAAATTTTACCCAGAGTGGACCTTTTCCCAGCAAAAAAGGNCTCTCTCTCTCTCTCTCTCTCTCTCTCTCTCGAACCATGGTCGTTATGACCCTCGGCGACCTTTAAGGCCAGTTTCAGCGTCCGATTCCTTTTTGCATCCCACATTTTTCTTTGTGTGGTCATTCCTGTGTTTTTCTTTAGTTGGTTTTGGAACAGGAGGCTTTTTCTGCCTCTAGATTTCTTTCCAACCGGGATGAGGCCCAGCTGAGTTTTAAAAAATGCGTATTTATAATAGCACTAAACCATAGGAAGATTTAAGCGCTGTTATTAAATTCCATTACTTTTCACGATAAAAAAAATGGTGAAAAGTACAAGCGTCGCCGCACTGTTGTACTTCACGTCAATTCATATTTACCTAGCCAATCAGTAGGGTATCAAATATGTCGTAATCACTTAGGCTTATTTCTCTGATAACAGGGCATTCTAGGTAAAAATGCACAAAAAATCCTCACATAACTTAAAATAACTGTTTTTCTGGCGTTAGGTTTTCGGATCACTTGTGATAATATCAACTTTTTAAATTAATTTTAAATCATATTTTCTTTATGGTTCTTAATTTGTTTATGTGAGAAACATTGAAACGCATGTATAATGCGACTTTTTAAGACAATTATTGATGATTTTATAAACAATATTATATTACCTAGATCTAACGGTTATGAATTTTCAATAATAGACTGGAGTCTGGAGACAAAAGGAATCGACTGTCAGATATACTTAGTTTTCACGTAAATCCTCAGAGCTGAGGACGCCATGGTAAACTACCGATCTTTGCCTTTTATGCCAATTTGAACGTTACAAGTAAAAAACGGACACCATGCAAACTCAATATTTACAAGACTGAGATTTAGATAATTTTGATATCACTATATTTGATATCAGTGTTCTGCGTTTATACTGGTAATGGTGGAAGTGGTATATTATATCAATTTTTTTCTATTATCTTTCTACGTTTTTTTTTTCCTTTTCATTTCAATATGTCCATTTCAATATCCAACTAGAGTAGCTCGGGGCGAAGGTTTCTCTAATTGCAAAAACAGAGTCGCAAATCCTTTTCTTTCTCGAGCAACGCTGATAATACCTTTATAGTAGATTCATAATTCGCTTTCTGTGTCCACATGCTTCAGTAGCAGTTTTTTCTCTTTCATTTACAGTCCTCCGTGAGGGAACGAGCAGACTAATAGTCTCGGCTACTAAATAGAAAGCCGTTTCGCGCAATTAAATCGTATATCTTAAGTTCTCACTCTCGACTTCGCGCCGCTGTGAATGTAACCGATAACACTTAACAAGACCATGACTTATAGTAGAACAGAATATGGGGGACAGTTGGGAAGAGTTTCAGACACAACGGCGCTCGTCTGGATCGACAATAGACAAATAAAAAACGTTCTTTAATAGAGATACACGCATGTTTGTCGATCAGATTTGTTTAGTTTTCGATGCAAAAAGGAATCAACAGACGTGAAACTATATCTACCGGCATGTGTGGTGTGGTGGTCTTAAAATTTATGATTCTGAGTAGCGTATATTCACGCATTTAGTTAGCCCTTATCATAACGGACTGGTCGTAAACACAAAGCAGGCCACGTTGGTGGTGATTTCCAACTTGTTTAAGAATTTAAACTTTATATACGGATTTTGTCAGTGTACAGGTTTTTAAAACATGACCCTGAAGAAAATATTGCAGTAACCGACTAATTTAAACGTTTGACATTTAAGTTTCGGTGATTGTTTCCAGTGTGCTGGGTATGGAAACGACCGGGTTAATAACTGGAACTTTGAAAGTGTTGATTTATTTTGATCTACTATTTGATCATTTTATGAACTATCCGATTAATTATTCGTTTATGTGCCCATCTTTGTCTTCATTCACTCGTTTTTCTGTATACTTTTTATGTGTGACAGAAAGAATTTTATAAAGTATTGCCATCAATGTTGGTCAGTACATGTATTCAGCATTTCATCATTGTATGCCACCCGGAAATAAGTATGGGCGTGTCTTAAACATTTTTTCTAATCTTTTTTATTTTTATTTAACTAAATATTATCATCTGTGTATTCATTTATATATTCAACTATTCAGCCATGTGCGTATTACGAAAGGGTATCTGGAAAGTACTACATGTACCATGTAAATGTCGAATATTAGATTATTGTAAACCTCCGGGATATACAAGTATACGGTATAAACGGTCTATTAAAATGAGGAATGTCAAGGCGTTCTACCTCGAGCTATAAATTTTTTTTTTTTTTTTTTTTTTTTTTTTTTTTTTTTGCGTTTTTATTATTTTCGTTACTACTATCAAACAAACAGCACCTAAAGCCTCTACCATGATTGGAATGCCATAGTGAGTGTTCTGTTAAGTAAGCGTATTTGTATACTGGTATTGTTTGAATTTTCATGGGGATCGGTCAAAAGATCACTGAAAGGGCAAATTGGTCGTGTAGGTGGAATTAAACTTGATAGATATACGGATTTCAAAGTCCAATATACTCATTTATAAACCGAAACCACTGATTTCATGTCCAATCTTAAATGGCGGAAGGTTTAAATTGCAATCAAGAAAGGTGACGTCTATGATTTTAAGACGTTAGACGTGCAGGGGCTTGATACATGCTGAAAAATTGTAGATGAATAACATGAAGATAGATTTTTTTCATTTTGTCTCTCTAAAATGTCACTTAACATGAAAAAATCGTGTTACAAGTGTCATTTTGCCTACATGTAAAAGTAATGAGTCTAAAACTTGTCGCCACTTATGATTTCATCTTAAATAGTGCACCGCCATATACAAATTAATAAGCATATTGTTGGCACCCATTATTTTCTTTTGATTCCAAATTTAATAAAAAAAGTATCACTTGTTGTAAAATCTTACTGATATAAAGAAAAAAAATATGTATTTCAACTTGAAGACATCAAGCGATGTAGGTTATTGCTATTCTATAGAAGTTGGATGAGAGACCCAATGGGGGTAGGGGAGATAATAATAACAATTCACGGGAAATAATATCATTAATTCACAAATTACAGTTGATACAACTTTGTTCATATCTCACTGATAATGCTCGTCAAAAATCCTGAAAATCACGAATCACAAGGTTTAATGACTTGGTTTCACGAAGGGCGTAGAATGAAAGGCCGCATTCAAGAGTCACGAGAATGGAGTGCTTCACTAATAACGCTAAATAAAATGAACGTTTCATGCATCTCGGGGAAACAAAAAGTGACTTTCACGGACAACGAAATTCCCCAATGGGACCCTTTCATGTACATTCCACCCAATGCAATTAAAATTTTGCTCGTTGACTTCAGAGAAAAGCGGATACTATGCAGGGTTCCAAAGTTGTCCCCATTAGCCAAAGTTCACGTAATGTCAACTGTTGTAATTAAGTCGTTCACTTTGCCACGTGTTTGTGACAATCCCTTACGCAATTAGGTTTAAACGTGCTGTTAATTATGTGTTGAATTTTGAGCTCAACATATTGCCATTAACTCTTAAAAATGAAAATAAAACATAGATATGTTTAAACATGGGAGTATTACTGTTATACTACCATGGTTTTAATGGTATTTATGAATTCTGCCGAATATGTCTTATGTTTTGTGATAATGCATATGTGGGCATACGCAGCGCAGGCCCGTAGCCAGCAATTTCAGAGGGGGGGGGGTTCGTTTTCTGAAAAAGTGGACCTTTTACCATAAAATCCTCAAGGGTCAAATTTTACCCAGAGTGGACCTTTTCCCAGCAAAAAAGGTGGTTCTTTCGAACCCCCCGAACCCCCCCCCCCCCCCCCCTGGCTACGGGCCTGCAGCGGACAAATGACAACTTCATTTGGCTGGGAAGTGCGCCACTGTCACAGGCGGTTAGAAATCGGTTCATAGTTGTCACCCTATTCATATCTTCATTTTGATCATTGTGCTATTTTGAACTCTTTGAACTCTTGTTGAGCGCGGGGGAAGGGCAATATCATTCTTGATTAAATCATTTCTTATTATTAATTCTTTACTGCATATATTCTTTCCTTTACTCTATCTCTCTGACTATCTTTCATTTATTTTTGAATCAGCAAAATTATTTATTTATTTATTTATTTATTTATTTATTTATTTATTCACCCATCCTAAGCACAAGTGAGTGTGTGAGAGCAAATGCAATCCCGTGGACATGCACACGCTCATTCATAAACAAATGCTCATAAACACGCGCTTGTTTTACACATACTAAAAGCAGCTATAAAAATGTATCTTACTGTAAGTTTATTTTAAGAACAAAATTACTAGTCTTTATGAAAAGTGAGGTGTAAAACCCACAGTAGGACCTAATTTACGCTCAGCCTTTGTCTTGTTTCCACTGTTTTGGTTTTTTCTCTCTCTTATCTCGTGGCCACCCTTCCTTTGCAATAGCGTATCAGGGAAAAAGTAACTAAAAGACCAAATAAATCACGCCAGCAGTAAATACAGTAGTTGGCACGGAGCTTTGGAAGGTGATGCGATCAGATACAGCCCTCTGTAAAATAAAGACTAAGTGTCCGGAAAACTGATAAATCACTACGGAAATGAGGCGAGGAGGGTATAAAGAAAAGACTGGGAGACAACAGACCGGAACGGAGTCACTTAGGGTCTTAGTGGCGCGCATCTTTGTGTCTGCGCCTTTCTTTGATCGGTATCTTGTAAAGAGGCGTGAGGAGTGATGACGGCTCATGACGAGGGTAGCGCTAACAGGTAGATTTAGGCAAGAGAGGCGAGGTGAGTTTACCCTAATCTAAATGTGACTTGGTGAGTACATCACGCGTGGAAAGGCACGTATAAACTAGACCTCATCGTGATTCACAAAGCACACTTGATCGTTTTGAGAGAGGACAAGATAGACAATACTACGAGGACGTCTTCATTTTAGGGCTTGATTACCACTACTGACAGTGCAAAGTTTTAATTCAAGTTATGTAGTAAACAGGACGACCTAAAGACGAATGAAATTGATGAAAATCGAGTGAAGGTCTTGACAGATATAAAGAGAGGATTCACATCAGCGTGTGCTACAGATGGGATTTTACGATCGCACAGGTTAGAAACCTCCAGTGCAGCTCACCAAGTCCGTTTATTCCAGGGACAAAATTTCTTTTGAGGGTCTTAAACAGTCGAGGAGGTTTCGGGTGAACTAAGTTTACAACCATAATTGCCACCCTCTCGTCGACAGAGTCGTTGCACGTATGACATAAGTGACAATTTTTTTAAAACGAAAAACGTTAAAATGAAATCTGTGTTTGGACAGAATTCAAACTTCTGAATAAGAAAAAAAGAAATTTACATAAAGTGAACTTCGGATGCATAAACTACGCAACAATATTGTTCCAGGTAGCGCACGTGTACGAGTGACATGTGCTGCGATATTTCCCTCTTCTGAGGTGAAAGGCGATAATTGAACAACGTTCTTGAAAGGATGTCATTAGCATATAAAACCTCGGTGTAGAGTTAATTATCTCAGAAAACAGGCAGTAAAAGTCTAGTTGGATTCCCTCTTGTTAAGCAGCCGATTTCTGATAGGTGACTACTCCGAAAACGAATTGAAGAGGTTTGCAGAGCAACAGGTTAGCTTATCTACTTCTCCCCGTTGACAGTTGATCGACAACGACGTTTTAGCTAAGTAAAGATATCGCGTATTCGGTGAGTATATTGTTCTTTTCAATTTCACAGATTTAAAACAATGATAAATATTCAGTTCCTTTTTTTTTTTTACTTAAACATCCCCGTGATTATCTAAGTAGCCGATAAAAACAAATAATTCGAATTGCCCTAACAAAAAAAAAACGAGGCAAAGTAGATAAAGGCACGAACGACTACTGACAAAAAGAAAGATTATGCTCACATTAAAAGAAGTTCACATAAGGCGGACGGTCTTTTGAAAATAATTATTTTTATATCCTCCTTTCATCTTCTTCTTTTATTGATAATCGGGGTTTTCAGTCAGCAAACCCGTATGTTTATTTGTACCGTTTCGACAGGCAGACTGTTCAATCCCACAGTCGTCTTTGAAAAACCTCCATCCCCCATCAAATACCTTCGATATCAAAAGCCATAAAATATTCATTAAATATAATACTCAACTCAATAAGACAATTTGCAAATGTATCAGCACAAGGAATATAGCCACGATTGGGACATTTATATTACAGAGGTAAGATCTCTGTTCAAATATTTTAAACTGATTACCTTTAAAATCACATGATGGTCTATTCATTTTCTTTGCTGCTCATTATGCATCTTTGATAAATAATCTAATATATAGACTTTTTAACTTTATTCTTTGTTCCCACTTGTATGTATGTGCAGTAGATTGATGTTCTTTTTAAAATGGGCCTGAGGTTTTAAAGTATTTCATTTATGACAAATTTTACCATTCAGGATAAACACTCTGAACGTTCAATATATTATTTCTGGTTGATCCGTATCTTAATTTAATTTAATTTTTCTTTGAGAAGCATTTGAATAGCACAGAAAAATTAAAAACTAATATGCTTTACGCGCTTTTTGAGAAGACAGTGTAAGTATAATTTAAGAAATGGGTATATTTAACATATTAAAGGAAACATTAAACTTGACCCTACCCCTGCGCCAAAATGAAGCGTGCACCACAGCATATTCTGCACGTCGATGAAATCTTTTATAAAAAAAATACAAATTCAGATTTTAAAAATAGCAAAATCATTAACAGGGCATTTCTCAGGCATTGCCTCTCAAAAACGCAAAGTGTTTCTTATACAAACATGTATGAAGCCATGACTTATGCATTCGTGTAAAATATGCTGCTTTAATACAATAAAGTTTCTTAAAAAAAAACAATTAAAATCAGGGCTGTTTCCACTCCAGTATGTGTTGCCAAACTGTTCGTTTGAAGGTACTGCTGTATGTGAATAGAACACAGATGGTGAACTTTTTTTTACTGGAAGCTTATTTAAAATATTGACAGCATTGTTAGCGCTCATGTCAGAAAAGAACTAGTGCATAGTGCATGTGTACTGGTGTACCTCTTTTCAGTTGGCATGGCGAAATAAGATTTGACTTCAAAGATACACTGTGCACCAACACCCTTCTTATATTGCTATTGTTAATATTTCCACACCCTTTACCCTGAAACTTCCACACATTGGAATCAAACGGGATTTTAGAAATAGTTATACCCATTCTTGTGGCATATGTGATAAACGGATTGGTGGTTATAAAGAAAAAAAACTGTTTATTATTGTGGTTGGGCGCTAAGCAGATTTTGGTGCGATTCCATAGTGAAGAACAAGAATTTTATGTGCGTGTAGATGCTATCGTATCATGATACTCCTTTTTTCGGTCATTGAGTAGGTGAATTCATTTACATCTGTGTGCGTTTTAATTATTATTATTATTATTATTATTATTGTTGTTGTTGTTGTTGTTTAATTTTATTATTATTCCATACGAACTGCCCTAACAAATGCATGAGAGTGCCCATTCAATGCGACAGAATATATGTTTTTTTTTTTTTTTTTGTATTATTCTAGCCGTCATTTATTTGAATTCTTCACCCACCATCCCAAATGTTATTCGTCTTCAAACCACTATTGTTTTTCTAATATTACAGCCGATCTCCAGTGGCCTACATTACTAATAATAATTTGTATTCTATATTTCAGGTTATACTGGCGTGTTTATTTATTTATTTATTTATTTTGCATTTTTTCTTTTGTTTATTGTATAATTCTTTTCTTTTTAATTCCAGACCACATACCAATGACAATGGCTATGAAAACATTTTACTTCTCGCCCGAGATGTTACTGGCCGCCAAACACCGTATGCTCCAGGCAGCGCACGCTGGCGTCGACATGCCCGCTATGCCACCTTTCCCCGTGCTCCCCCCGGCCATGACGACCCATTACTTCTTCAATCCGCTGGATCACTTCCTGCACGCCGCCAGAAGTCAGCACGATCGCTTCATGTTTCGTGATCAGCAACCGAACCTACTCAGCGCCCCGTTACCATGGGAGGAGATTCGGTCTCCGTTGTTGGACAAGAAGATGTTCCGTTGTCATCAATGCCATTACATAACGGACAGAAAAAACAATTTGAAGCGTCACATCATAACCATGCACCAGTCATGCACAAAGCTTCTCGAGTGTTGTGACATCATATTTCCAAATAAAGCTATGTTACGTCATCATGTCGTCACGTGCCATCGCGATGGCTACAACTGCCGTATCTGCGGGCGGAGTTTTTGCCGAAAAGCGTTATTAAAGCGTCACGTAAGCGTCCACAGCGGGCGTAAAGATTTCGTGTGCTCCGTTTGCGGGTACGCCACCAGCCATAAAAGTAACCTCGAACGCCACAAGAAGCGTCATTCTGAAACACCCAGCGAACAAAGCTCACCCATTATTCAGAAGCAATCTTCAACTGAATCCGACATTGACGTGGGATCTAATGATCACATGGACATTGTGACGTCATCAGACATGCATGACGAGCCATACGATATGGAACACGAGGAGGAAGGACAAAGCAGTAATGGTCGTCTTTCACACTCAATGTCTGGAGGCTCGGCTCTCTCGTCTGAGGCTTTCTCCTCCGATGATAGTGACACTGACTATATCGATGTGTGCGATGACGACGACTTCCCGGTAAGGCGCACGAAACAGGGCGATTATCCACATAAGAAGTATCGTTACAAGAAATCCCTGTTCACAGACCGCATCACCTGTACGCATTCTGCCGAAAATAAGAAATGCGGAAATGGCGAAAGCTGTTGCCGGGATGACGTCACACCAGATTACTCCAGAATTGGAGTTCTAATCAAAGAAGAGCTGAGTGATCCGGACGTCAAGGAGGCCATGCCAAATGGTCAAAGTGCGGAGAAGGTCAAGGCTACAAAAGCAGGAGAGGTTGCACTGATAAACACTAAAACGGAACAAGAGGAGGCGCCTATGGACGTTAAAGAAACAGGCACTGCCGTTGCTACTACCAACTCGTTGACAGCGCCCGGGGGGTCGCCTCGCCGCCTGTTTTCAACCCCATATAAATGTCAGAGCTGCCAAAGAGTGTTTCAGAGCCAAGTAGAGTTGAGTGTGCACTGGAAACGTTGCCAAATCGCCCTAGGAAGCGAACCGCTGCAGCGCTCTTTGGCGTCAATGGCGGCCAATTAGAAACCGCTCCTTGACGGTGCTTACGAACACAAGTCTGTTTAATTCAATGCATGCCAGTGTACATAAATTGGATTTTATGTGTTTTGTCGTGTGAGCAGGGATGAATTTGATTGTTTTGTTTCAGAGACAATTTCTATACTAATGGACATAAGGTAAAGCGCCGACATTGTCATTGTAATTTACACTCGTGTTAATCAGGTTTAGGAATACTATTGAATGCCATATACAGCATGCCAAATAGCCCGTGTTACCATATATGTGTACAGATATATTCTGATATATATTATTTATTCGAATCGGCCGAGGTGTACAGTATAATATTTCGCAGTGTAACTTTAACTTTATAACCATGTAAAGAACATTATTATACTTCAATTATTTTAAATAGCTGTCAATCTACAAGTGTATCATAAAGTATTAAACTGAACATTTCTATAAAAAATATTTGAAATCCTTGTACATAGGTTTAAGGTAAACTGTGCATAGTGTTGCCATTTGATTCCAGTAAAAGGCGTATTTCTGGCTATTGGGTTGGCTGTTTTCACTATTTCAGTACATTTAATGCACTGGGACTAATAAGCTAAATGAGGCGTTATTATTGAACAATCATTATTTAGATCTCTTTTTAACTGATGCTTTTCCTGTGTGCAACATTCGTTCTCAACACACATGCGTGGCAACGTGCGTGCTCACGCAGATAAATAGTATAAATACACGTGATACGTATGATGTTATACAAGTACCTAGCACTCAAACAACAAGAACCCTCTCCAACAAGCATGATTTGTTATTGTGATCAGTTTTATATTAGATATTTAAGTATGTTATCAATCGTTGTATATTAGTTGCCAAAGTGGGTGTGTTATTAATATAACTATTTATGTTTTGTTTTCTGCATGAACACCAATGTTGATATGGTTTGACAAAAGGGGATGTATATATACGGTGGTCTATGAACATATTGCAACAATTGCACTAATTTTCAAGGACATTTAAGTCGTGCCTGGTTCTGTATTCGGTGATTATAATCCATTCATATATTTCATATTTAAATTGATCAATCGTTAATGATAAATTTGTGGAGTTGTAAATCTATGTTTTATTTACATTAACTGGCTCTCTATTTTTCCATATATTCATTATGTATTAGAATGGAATAATTTGCACTACCAGTCACTTCACAATTAACAACTGTTATATTAGCAGTTGTTAATTAGGGGCATGATTTAGGGGATTTGCTCGTTAGTCTACTTCTCTTCATTAGAAATACAAAGGATCATTATTGTAACTGATATACCGGATGTAAATTGGCCTAACTGTACTAATCTGCAGACACATTGTATTTCGTGTTCAAAACAGGTATCCTGTACAATTAATAGTAATTTTTTTTTCTCTGATTAATGAATTCGTTTGCCTAGCGACGAATATTGCCGCACTTTGTCTTTGGTTAATATTTTATTGAAGTTTGTTATTTATCTTTGTTTCCCTTTTCCTTTTTAAAATACGTTGATTGATGTAATCTGATATTAAATATATTTAAAGGAATCATTGTTTTTCTTATTATGTGAGAAGTTTTCTATCCCATAATGGAGTGTTAAATCATATATAATAGGAACAAATCTTAACGGCTATCATAGGAAAACTACTGTTTTCCTCTTTCTCTTCTAGATATCTGCAAATAAAGTTCAAAGTAAAGTCCGTAAATAAAGTCCGTATTGTCGCTTGCACCATTTCGGCCTTACATCCATAAATCAATCTAATAATTGAAAGATAGCATCCAAAATGTTACTTTATTTTTTTTCGACTTGTTCTCTTACTAAATATGTTGACAAATTTTGATATGTCCGTTTGCACCATAAAAACTTACTCTTTGTCTAAAGCCTTTGAAGTAAAAGAAATATGATAGGGTATATTGAAAATAAATTTGACGCGCGGTAAGCACGTACGTGCTAAATCTGTACAGGCAAAATACGTCCACACATTTTGGGCATACATGCTCGTAGCTTCATAAATCCCAATAAGAAGATATTAAAAACACAATAAATTCCAATACTTACTCCTGTACAACATGAATAATTAGTCAATTGTAAATTACAAATGCAACGGAAACAATTACGAAAGGTCTATGGCAACAGTGAACAAGATTTACGGGAACAACGAATTTATAAAATGCGTTGACATGATGCTTATCTACAGCCATCTTCTATATTTGAATTGAAATGATTTTGTCTATAAGTGCATTCATTGTTCAACACGCTTTAATTTGGATAGATCTACAATTTACCCATCGCGAACCAGAATCAAGTACAATAAAATGAACAGATGCATTTTGATGCATGGATTTAGCAGCTAATGAATCCAGCTAACCTTTTGTATACCATTAACCTTAGCATCCAGCCTTGTAAATTTTGGAATAACATAACACAACTTAATAACATGAAAAGAAAAAATTACCGATCACGAAAAAATTGAATAACTAATTATAACAATAATAATAACTTGAAGCATTAGCTAACATGAAGCATGAAAATAAAACATATATAACAATGCAAGTTAAAAAATAAGAAAGGTACGTGATCGGTCTTTCAGTGATCCAAAGATCAGTTTTGCTTGATGTATATGATAAGCGGTTTAAAATTTGGAATTTCACGTAGAGCTCTTTTTCTGTCTCTGATTTAATTATGGCATAACTCAGCTAGGAAGTGTCTGAGATGACGAAAGCTACTCGCTGAAATCAGAAACAGGGCAACTTGCTCCGAAATCCACTGTAGCACGAGGAGAACAGGGATGACGCTCGCGATCGGCGTATAATTTTAACAAACTATTTTTTAATCTGAAAAACCATGTTTCCCATGTATATTCCGTCGTTGCCATTTCACAACACGCGATCGAGTTGTATCATTACACCACGTAGATAACGGGGTTCGATTATTTCAGGACAGGCTTAACACTTTGATTAAAGATTTGGACTGCCGGTACATTCTTAAGGTTTTGCTAAGTGGAATATCATTCGCCGCGACACTTATGCGACAAGGAAATTGCATGACTTGCCGCAGTTTGCCATATGTATTTTTCTTGATCATTATTATAATTTCTAAACGTTATTTATGGCGACTATTCAGTGCCGGAATGGAATGGAAATAACTATTGCGTATAAACAGTGCATGTATACAGGTATTTTCTTGCATCTGAAAATTTGGATCAAATTGTTTGATATCTGTTTATGTTCTTTTTTTCTACTAAAATAAAAGTAGTGATAATATATTGCCCAACGTAACTTGATTAACTACACCTTACTGTTAAAACTTGCATTAATTGCCAATATTTTCAAAGCCATTAATTGTAAACTGAATAATGAATAAAGTTTGCTTGTATCAAGCCTCGTTATTTGATTAGCTTCAACTATGAATGGCATAATCAAGAATTAATGATTAATTCCTTTCAGTTTAAATTTAACGTGGCAATCAAGGAACATGTGCGCAGCTAACATGACACACAGCTAAAGTAGTCTACAGTATATGAGTGCCGCCGAGGTCTTCTACAATTATCTCAGCTGATGTTTGCAATTTAACTCTTTCCACTATACTTAACGATATCGATGACGTGTAGGAGAAATTTAAGGCTTATATTTTTCACTTCAAGTTCCATGAACAATACATTTGTAGGTTAGGGTACACATGCTCTTCACTTTAAAAGGATCTTTGTACAAGCTCTGAGGGCCTCAGCGCACGGCACAATTACATTTACCACGGAACAAAATTCCCACGAATCGGCTTAGAGAGGTAAGATATATACACTTCACCGGAAATGACCACTTCCACAACATATGCATAAAGACCAGTCCGTTATTTTCTTATTTATTCATGTATTTTCAAACATATTTTTA
This sequence comes from Lingula anatina, assembly GCF_001039355.2. The sequence goes on along the minus strand of NW_019775604.1, from coordinate 144,178 downwards.
TTGGTGTATTGGTCACGTTTGAACATATCCGATTTCCAGTGTATGCCGGGGTAAATGTTGGTGTTTTTTTTTTTCAAAACATTTAAATAGGTGTGGGTCTACATGTAGCTCTATGCATTTACTAATACCCACGATGTATATAATAACTGATTACAAAGCAAAAGAAAAACACGCTGATGAAGAGAAAAACTGTGCATGATAGGTACAATGTACACTCACAGCTGTTTCCACACCACCTTTATTTTTCTTATGTAACACGGACAGCTTGATATAAAGTGAAAGCTGCGGCCTTCGTTATTACGAAACCGTTAGAAAACAACGACAATAACTGTACCATCTTCTAGCGTAACCGTCGCCGTGGTTATCTGTGAGGGTTATCTGGTCAAGCGTTGGTCAGTGTGAAAATAATAGCAGCTGGTCAATTACACACCTTTTAGATATCTTGACCGTGCTTGGTTGGGGCATTAAACAAGCAATGGACAAGACAAAGGCAGCGTGTTTCGCCCAGCACCATCATGACGGCATGACGGTCTTTTTCTTTTATCTTTGTCGTTCTTTTCTCTCTCTCTCTCTCTCTCTCTCTCTCTCTCTCTCTCTCTCTCTCTCACTTTTTCGGATAAAACACTTTTAATTTCTACGTTACGCAAATTGCAAATGAAAAATAAACAAAAAGGTTTTTCTTTTCACCTCGAATGGCTTACATCCTATCTATGTTATTTTCTTTTTTTTCTTTGTCATTCTAAAGGCCTATCTGTAATTGTTGTGATAATCGAAGGGACTTGTAAGGATATTCAAGAATTCAGTTAGATGATAGTATCATAGATTCTTCTAGTCATAGTACGTACGAAACTTCCAGGAGCTCCCATTAGCAATTCTAGCAGTTTCAGGATATAAGAACATAGGGTATATATAGAGCTCTCTCTTTCATTGCTGTTTAACTATTACTATTACTATTATAGTACACAGCTGGTTACTGAATACTGTTTTCTGTGCCACATGTAACTGCAGCTGAGTTGAATTGAACTGCCAATGATTTTACTGTTTACACTGCTTTTTGTTTTCTTATTTGGACACTATGTTATTTGAATAAACCATATAATGTGAAACGGGTAGTTGCGTATTAAAAATACAGCGGTATTTTTTGCTTATCTTGCAGTCAAGAAAGAAAAAAGAACCATATTACATGTCCTGATAAGTACTTCACACCTGAAAACAATGTTAGAGCATCGCATTGGCTTAATCGCTGGGCAAACTATTCGTTTCTGTGTATTTAGTCTAAAGACATTTTTTTATTTCTTTTTCAAATAATTGGTGATTGATTATTATTATTAGTATCATTATAGGGGGCAGTCCGGTTTGTGTAAAATAAATATAGACAAATCTATAGTTAAAATGCAGAAATCAATCCTTGTTGCACATATAGGAATACGGTGGGGTGGGTAGCTAAAGTATCGTCGCACAGAATCTATACTTTCTGAAACCATAAAAATGTCACCAGACTAGTGCAGTTTGCTACTTTGTGTCAACACAGATGAGATCAGTAAATGGAAAAAAAGGAAATATAATATAGATAATGAATGAATGAATCAATGAATGAATGGAATGGTCAGTTCATTAATGTGTGAATTTAAGAAATACATGAAGACAAAAAAAAAGAAATTATTCATAATAATGAAGGCACCGTTATAAGAAGATATCAATTCATTTTAAAAAAAGAACATTGGAGTCACTTCCGAATTCTTATCACCTCACTCATGGCGACACTAATTGCCGGTAATCTCCTCCTCGGTGGAGTGGAATGAAACAGGTTACGACATTTTACCGCATTTTATGAGGCGTTCATTAAACTTCAACGATAGCATCGCGAAGGGGTATGCGCCATAACGAGATTTCCGCTAGAGATAACCTCGACAGAGTTGCTGGATGACGCTCCCCAAGACACTGAAGTTTTATCAGGAATTGAGGGTCTGTTAAAACTAGAATTCAGTGAGACCGTAGCTGAGGTCTCGCAACTGTATGGGGGTTGATTTACCCCTTCCCCACCCCCATCCCTTTTTTACTCTAGGATACAGATTTATTCATGACGTCATATCGAAGTTCATATATGACGTCACGATCGACTAGTTTTCTATAAATGCCTGCAACTACTGAAATCGATAAAAAGTGCTTCAAATTCAATGTTACAGGAACATTTACTTACGTCATCGGCCAATTAAATAGCAGAAAGAGCCCTAAATCACGCCTAAATCTGTATACGAAATGCAATATAAATGAAATAATAATTGTGTTAGTGTTGAATAGTGTCATTTTGATAACTTTAATTATTACATCATTATTATAATAATGAAACAAACCTTTACAGTTTTTACCCCTGAGTTTATAAGTTTTACTCTCTCTCTCTCTCTCTCTCTCTCTCTCTCTCAGTCAATAACTAACCAAGGTAAAGGTTGGTAACTCAAGAAAACCCTTTACTCGTTATATTAAATAAAATAAAATGCTTCTGTGGCCCTCTTAACCTTAACAGTACACCAGCTACCAAAGCGAGCTTGTGCCTCCTTTCTAGCGATGCCGGTTTCATGGGCGCACAAAGAACGCAAATAGGACGCCGTCCAGTGTAAAGGAAGTTTTAAAGGAGCCTTCGTACTTTATGGTAGATCCAACAAGTACCTGATAACAAAAATGTGCCCTTAGGGTTTATATGGTTATCTTTTTTAGTGCAAAATACGAAAAGGTGATATTCGTAAATACGTAAAACAAGTTTTTTTTTCTAGGTGACGATCCACGGTAAGGTGACGCCCAATAATATTTTATCTTTGTCAAGGGCGCGCATAACTGGATTCCAACTTATACTTCGTACATACTCATTCGAAAGCTTATACTTAGATGGTATCGTTATGAACAGCGAGCCGGCGGCATGACCCACATCACCCTCATGGGATGACCCGTACAAGTTCCCGTGAAGATAAATCACGTAAAAATATACGTTAAATTAAGCTGTCGTAGAATATATGTTTTTTATCTCTGCCACGCTATGATGAGTTGTTATGCACGACTACGTGCATCCGGCTCAGGATGAGCAAAATTGCATTCAAATAAACTACAGTTTATGTTGCTATTTATTCTAATTTGCTCCTTAGGTCTAGACTTTTAGTAGATACGCCTTCGATCGATTCCAATTTCCTATTTCACGTCCTCTTTTAAGTGGTAAACACATTATTATTATTTTTTTTTTTGTATTTCTTGTTTTTTTTATTCTGTCTATGTTTATTCAACATTTTGTGTACTATTTAAAACATGCTTCACTCTGGTCCATCACAATTCATTCATTTTCATAGTATCAAATCTCTCTCTCTCTCTCTCTCTCTCTCTCTCTCTCTCTCTTCACAACCCACAGCTTGCAGAGACCAAACTAGTAACGAAAATCGTAAAAAGGGGGTAAATGCCTAAATCATTTGCTCAATTTATATAGTAGGCCTATGTATATTTTCAAGAATGTCTTGGTATTTTCCAAAAGAAAAAAGAAAGTACCCCAGTCTCAAAGCATGAGCATACACTCTTACCTATTCTTATCATTTGAGGTCATGTCCACGGGGGAGATTACTGACTCAAAACGGGCACGTTTGGCGACCGCAAATTTTCTTGTGTGTGAAATTGAGTCAGAGATAAAGGAAGGAATACAAAAACCTCGTTGCGATAACGCGTCGCATCGCTCTTATCAGATCTAAACGCGCGTATATCACAGGTTCAGCAATGCGGGTATATCACCGATCACACGCCCCTTAGATCAAAAGAGAACCAGGCAGCATGAGAATTTTTAGACTGAACAGAATATTGGTCTTAACTGTTAGACCAAAATTTTGAGTCTACTTTAAGCAAAGTTTTAACCATTTGCCGCCTTTGATGAAATATTGTAGAATATTGTGTATGCAGTTTACAATATTTAGGGGAGACCGGGGCTAGTTGAACCCCGGGGTAAGTTGCCCCCCCCCCCTCATCAATTTATGACAAAGTAACTATGGGGTAAAAGAATTGATCACATCATTAATTTTTGTAAAGTGACCGTATCCAATAGTGCTAAGAAAGCGTCGGCAGTGAGCCCAAATGAAATAATTTAGCATTTTAAAGTAATTTTATTAAAGAGACTTGATGGGGGGCCAACTTACTCCCGGGTCCAACTAGCCCCGGTCTCCCCTATCAGGGAAATTAATTTCTGTTCGGTATGTAGCCTCGTGTTTAGCAACATGAAATACCAATAAGTAAACAGAGAAAGTAAAATTGTTTTAGATAATTACAGATAAAACAAGAAGGAAAATATTACTAGATAAAAAATGATTAAGCATAACATGCGAGTTTTACATATAAGAATGGTTCATTTTCATAACAATTTGAGCCTGCAATTCTTGGAAAAGGGATGATAATGACGCCCTACGCCTAAAGTGTTAATAAATCCATGATCATGACAGTGTTAAAATAACGACCCAGCCTTTAGTACTTACAGTGTCATCTGCCATACACTGTACTTATACAATGCCTACTAAAATAACAGTTTTGTAAGGTGAAAAGGTTGAATGAAACATAAAAGTTGTTTTATTTTCACTGGACATCATCCCGCGGGAAAACCTATATGAACGATGAACACATATTTCAGTCACGAAGGCTTAACGGTAGGTAAATGTTTACAGTAGTAATAATAATAATAATAATAATAATAATAATAATAATAATAATAATAATAATAATAATAATAACTAGACTGCAACTGGCTGAAGCCAGTGGCGGAGGATTCCCCTGCAAAATAGGTGTGGAAATGCTCTTACAAGGTCATGTGAAGGTAATGGGTTAAATTTGACCCAATATTCTGAAAGAGCATGTGCGAATTGGGGGGGGGGGAGGGGGTCAAGAAAACATTACTCTAGCCCATTGCAATATTTCTCCATGAAATAGCCAAATGACCTTGAAAATGAGGGTCAAGGTCAAATTTGACTTTTGATTTGGGGGTTTTGGGTATATGTTTGGGGTAGTTTACTATAGCATGCTATGACCAAAAACCAGTGTTTCATGGAGAAACTGCCAAACTCAAGATTTCTGCAATGTCATAAATATTTAAAAATCTATATTAAAAAAAGTAATTAGGCAGTCGGTACCAAAGTACGGCTAACCTTAGATAAATATATAGGGCATTATTTGCCACTATGATTAGGGCTCTGGGCCTTCCAGTTTTTAAGATCTCGGAAACAAACCTTTTTTGAGCCCGTTTGGCCATTAGCGACCTTGACCTTGACCTACTTGCATAAAAGTAGGTCATTATCTGTGGATTTGTCTCAGTATTATTGACCATAAGGCCCTTAGCCATATGGCTTATACTTTAGGCCTAATGGCAATTTCAAATTTCATAAAATTTGCCTTTAAAAGACCCTGTGACCTTGAAAAGTAGGTCAAGGTCACTGAAACTGGGTCTGGGCATATTCTTGCCTCGGGCTACCTATGATAATTATTTCAGATTTTTTGCGAAAAAAAACGCGCAGAAAGAATAATAATAATAAAAACTATAATACTACCAAAAACAATAGTATTCCCCTATGGGGAATCCTAATAAGACCAAAAACAATAGTATTCCCCTATGGGGAATCCTAACTAGACTGCAACTGGCTAAAGCCAGTGGCGGAGGATTCCCCTGCAAAATAGGCGTGGAAATGCTCTTACAAGGTCATGGGAAGGTAAAGGGTTAAATTTGATCCCATATTCTGAAAAAGCATGTGTGAATTGGGGGGGGGGGGTGTCAACAAAACATCAATTTTAGCCCACTTCAATATTTCTCCATTAAATAGCCAAATGACCTTGAAAATGAGGGTCAAGGTCAAATTTGACATTTGATTTGGGGGTTTTGGGTATATGTTTGGGGTAGTTTACTATAGCATGCTATGACCAAAAACCAGTGTTTCATGGAGAAACTGCCAAACTCAAGATTTCTGCAATGTCATAAATATTTAAAAATCTATATTAAAAAAAGTAATTAAGCAGTCGCTACCAAAGTACAGCTAACCTTAGATAAATATATAGGGCATTATTTGACACTATGATCGGGGCTCTGGGACTTCCGTTTTTGAGATCTTGGAAACAAACCTTTTTTGAGCCCGTTTGGCCATTAGCGACCTTGACCTTGACCTACTTGCATAAAAGTAGGTCATTATATGTGGATTCACCTCAGTATCACTGACCATAAGGCCCATAGCCATACGGCTTATACTTAAGGCGTAATGTCAATTTCAAATTTTACAAATTTTGCCTTTAAAAGCCTCTGTGACCTTGAAAAGTAGGTCAAGGTCACTGAAACTGGGTCTGTGGCATATTCTTACCATAGGCTACCTATGATAATTATTTCAGATTTTTTGCGAAAAAAAACACGCGGAAAGAATAACTATAATAATAATAATAATAATAATAATAATAATAATAATAATAATAATAATAATACCAAAAACAATAGTATTCCCCTATGGGGAATCCTAATAATTTCTTTGTAACACTATCAGCTTCATGTATTATAGAAAGATTGAAATTATAAAAACATTTCAACTGAAATCACCGGGAATAATTTTGTGCATATTTATTTGTAATAAGTAAAAACGTAGAAAAGGCAATACATAACACGACAAATGTGTTAGATGTGCTTTACGAATGCTACCGATACAATCAAGATTCCACAAGACATCTAGTCTATTACCATATTCTCATTAGCATTTTTCATTTTTGCCTCATGCATTTTTAAAAAGATGGCATAATTGCAGGCAAGAAATAAAACACTTTTATCTATCGAAACCTCTTCGTTCTTCAAATTTTTGTGTGACTTTCTCTTTTTATCTGTATTAGTCCCATATGCCTCCTCGTTGTTACATCACGGGTTAACGCACATGTTACTTTAAGATGATCGTTTATTTATTTATTTATTTATTTATTTATTTATTTATTTATTTATTTATTTAATCGTTTATTCATTTTCAGTTTTTCTTTGCTTAAATGACACTTAGTGTAAACTTTGGTAACTTTAATCCAGAAAATCTCACAGTAACCTTATATCATATAATAATTAAGGACCAAACCTTTAATGAAATAACCATAGACTTTTTGAAGTCCTTCAGATATAACGATTCCATCCAGTCTATCAACAATATAAAAGGTAATAATGCAGATATCCAATGAAAGACGTATATTTGCGTGAAAACTCTCTAGCCTGAGATGGCACCTAATTTCTGGCTTAATATGACATATAGCGGCACGCATTTAGCTTGGGACGACTTTACCGCTGAATGGATCGAAGTACCTTTTTCTCGTTGTCGCCCTTAATTTGTTTTGTTCATTCATTGCATGGCCAGAGTACATTTACTCAATTGCTAGATTAGTGTGAAGATATAGAGGACATTTGTGAACTGGGTAGGTGATGGTGGCAATTTCAACAAAAGATGTATTCTTCAAATGACGATATTGTCTTTTTTTCGTTTTGGTCTTGGTTTGTATTTCGAAGAATATGCCTTGGAGGAAAAAAATGGCATAACCACTACATGTACTGTTGCATACTTACTGATATAAGGCCCCCATATTCCAAGTTTAGTTCATGACTTATGGCCCTTTCGTCTGTGGCTCTCATTTTGAAACTGACTAAAGAAAAAATAAGAGCTATATATACCAGGGTCAAAGAAAATGCTACATATACGGTACATGTAGCTTCCCCAAGAGTTATTTTTAAAAAATCTGTGCACTCCCCCCCCCCCCCCCCCATAACCTACAGCCCTGCTGTTTATAACCTATTTATAACTTGTCAAATAGAAAAAAATATGACAAGTGAACGTGAGGAAATTAGTGGGGGTTAGTTACCAGTACGTACGTGTCTGAACATTTAATTTCTTAAACTAAATTTTTGTTATAATTACCAGCATTTCTGTATTCTGCCTAACATCAAGAGGGTAATATGTCAGTCCGATTGTTTCAGCAAGAGTCCCTGCAGAGTTGGATTGATCTATGTAAAGCAATAGTTTCATTGGAAATGAGCCCAGTGCCTCATGCTGAAGTAAAACTGTTATATGTAAGGCAAGTATACACCCCCCCAGCTAGAAAAGTAGTCCCCTTTGCAGNTAAGTTATTGCAGCCCCCTTTGCAGTCTGCCTGCTCAAGGAGACTGCACACTGGAGCCCCAGACTGCAAAAGGACAGTCTCCCTGGCAGTCTCTCTGGCAGCCTGGGCTCCTGTGGGCAGCCGGGGCTCCCATTCTAGCTGGGCCCCCAGGCCCGTAGCCAGGGGGGTTCGTGGGGTTTCGAGAGAACCACCCCCTTTGCTGGGGAAAGGTCCACTCTGGGTAAAATTTGTTCTATGTACATGAAGGTCCACTTTTTCAGAAAAAAGAACCCCTCTTTTGAAATTGCTGGCTACGGGCCTGCCCCCATAGCTAGGGTCAGAACAGATATATATTGGGAGTAAATGTAATTTTCAACTGGTTAAAATAATATTACATGTTTACATTCCTTCGTTGTGCTACTGTAAGAGTAAAAATGGTGCAGACAAATCACAGAGGTGCCTAGAATTCCATATTTGTTTTACAGGTGAATTGTGCCAATTAGTATGAGGGAAGAAAGTGGTATGGGGGACAGTGATAAGATGTCTCTGAAAATTCCCTGTGTAGAAGATGAGACCTCCATCACAGCAGAAAAACCATACAAATGTCACTTTTGCAGCATTGGGTTTTCACAAAAGGATGACAGAACGCAGCATGAAAAAATTCATTTCGAGGAGAAACCGTACCAATGTTTGTTCTGTGGTCAAGTGTTTCCAGAAAAGGATGAATGTGTAGAGCATGAAAAAACGCACGTCTCTGGAGAAAAATTGTACTTTTGTCAGTACTGTTATTCTTCGTTTTCTCGTAAACAGTCATTGGTTTTCCACGAAAGAACTCACACTGGAGAGAGACCATATCAATGTCAATACTGTGGCAAGGCTTTCGTTAAGAAAGATGCTTGTAAACGCCATGAAAAAACTCACACTGGGGAGAAGCCTTATGCGTGTGAATACTGTGGAAAGGCGTTTTCCCAGAAAGCCCATTGTGCAACACATGAAAAAATTCACACAGGAGAAAAACAGCATAAATGTCAGTACTGTGGAGAAATGTTTTCGCGGCGGGAGGAACGGTTAATCCACGAAAGTTTTCACACGGGTATATACGAGTGTCAGTACTGTGATGAGGTGTTTGCTCAGAAACGTGACGTCCTTTTGCATGAAAAGATTCACCCTGAAAACAGGCCGTTTCAGTGTCAGCACTGTGATGCGAGATTTAGAAGTGAACTAAGTTGCATTGAACATGAACGAATTCACACTGGTGAGAGACCGCACAAATGCCAGCATTGTGGAAAAACATTTGCTGTTCAAAGTAAATACAAAAAGCATGTGAGAATTCATACTGCACCTAAAAGATTCAAATGTCAATACTGTGACAAGTTGTTTCATAGTCATGATAAATGTGTCATTCATGAAAGGGTCCATACTGGAGAAAAACCATACAAATGCCGGTACTGTGAAAAGAGCTTCTCTACCAAAGGCCACTGCGATTTGCATGAAAAGACTCACACTGGTGAAAGGCCTTACAAATGTCAGCTGTGCGAGAGGACATTTACGGAGAATTTCCTTTGCGCAGAACATGAAAGAGCTCACACTGGAGAGAAGCCATACCAATGCCAGTACTGTGACAAGGCCTTTTCTTTCAAGGCATCATTACGGAACCATGAAAGGAAACACACTGGCTACTCGATTGGTGAAATGACTCGGGCCGCAGTCAAGGATTTTAAATTCAAATGTCAGTACTGTGACAAGGCATTTTATAAGAATGCTAAATGCATCGAGCATGAAAGGATTCACACAGGTGAGAAGCCATATAAATGCCAGCACTGTGAGAAGACGTTTTCAAGGAAATACACTTGTATGAAACACGAGCGGATTCACACTGGGGAAAAGCCACATAAATGTCAGTTTTGTGAGGCAGCATTCACCCGTAAAGATGAGTGTGTAATCCATGAAAGAACTCACACTGGAGAAAAACCATACAAATGTCAAATCTGCGATAAAACGTTCAATCGTAAAAATCACTGTTTAACCCATGAAAGGAATCACAAAGCAAAAAAGCCAAAAGCTGAAAAAGCTGAAAAAGAAACCAAAAATAACCGTGCGCCTGTTAAACAATTAAAATGTCAGTCATGCGACATGACATTCCATAGCCGCGTTGAGTTATTAAATCATAAGAAGATCCACATTGGGGAAGGCACAAAGAAGAGCACAAAAAGTAGCAAGACATTTTCAAAACAAGAGAAATCTGTGAAATGTGTAAAGACTCGCACTAAGAGAGACGTCTACAAGTGTCAGAATTGCGTTGAGACCTTTTCCACCAAGACCCTTTTGGTAAAACATGAAAAAAGCCATTCCAAAGAGAGGCGGAAAACATCACCCAGCAAACAAAAAAAGAAAACAGATGGGAAAGTAGCCAAGGGGAAACTGAAGCAAAGAGGTCATATAGTTAACAAAAAGACCACAAGGGGACCTAGAACGAGGGCAAAACGGAAGGGAAATAGTAGAAAATGTGAAAAAAATATTACTGGAGGATCTGTATTGGAGGATACTTTGACAAAAGAAAGTGGTCAAAGTCAAAGCACTCCCAGTAAATCGACCTCTGTGGAGGAACAAGAAGAAAAGTTAAACTTTTGTGCACTTGGTAATGGCAAAAACACAACAAATGAATGGGATGTGATAGATAATCTTGAGGAATTGCACAGCAAATTTATTAAAACAGAAAATACAACAGATCAACCATTCTCAGAAGCTACTGTAAAAGAGGAAACCCATTTTGAAAATGAGCATCAGATGTTTGTACCAACATCTGGGTTACCAGATGTATCAGAAACACTTTCCTATAACCCAAATATAGAAGATGCTCCTGAAAATTGCAATTTCGAGGATTTTGTCGAGAACAGTAGAAAGCTCTTAACTAACTGTGACAGTCGGGATGACATGTCTCGAGAAAGGTTGATGTTTTTAAAACATGACATTAAAACAGAACCTGTATAAAGTTAAAAGATGAGAGAAAAAGGTGCTTGTGAACATAGCATTTATAAGGAGTCAAATTATATGAAATACCCAACAAAATTGGCCTCGTTCATCTCTGAATGCACAGGGACACATTATGCACATCATGGTAGTTGGGTTGGCAGTTTTATGCTGATTGTTTATTTGCTCGGGTTTTTTTTTTTTTTTTTTTTTTTTCTTATCAATTTATAACAGTTATTATTTATAGCAATCTTATCACAGTTATAGGTATTCTTTAAGCTGTATAAATTTTTGAGCAGTCATTATGTAAAGTCTTTCTCAGTGCTTTTACTGTGACTGATAGATCTATAATAATGGAAGGTGTTTATAAGGATGGCCTGTTTATTCTTTTTTTTACACGTAGGGGCAAATGAGGTGCGTCGTGGGAAATTTATTCTATCGTGAAAATTAATAAAGGCTTTTGGTGCTTTTTTTTTAAAAGCTTTATAAAATTCTGAACAGTTATTATTTCAAGCCTTCGGTGTTTTTACAGTAACTGATGGGTAACAAAGCAAGGTGCTTATAAAGATGGCATTTGAAGTTCATCAGATTGTTTCGTTTGTTCCGTCTTCTTGAATGCTTAATATGATGTCAATCCAATGAAAAAAGCCTCCAATTTGTGAAGAAAAAATTTCACTACAAAGAACAACCTTGTACATTATATAGCATATAGGAATATGCATCTAGACAAATATCATACAGAACTAGATTGGTTAATCGTTGTATGTCAATTTTTATGAAGCTTGACGCCTCCAACATGTTTTGGTTTAAATTTTACTTTTGATCAAGAAGTTGAACTTACTTCATTATAGTTTCATGGGAATCCCACCTATACTTGGACTAAAATTCAGAAACTGTCACGATGGGAAATTTTCTAACCACAGCACTTAAAATCTCAAATATTAATATTTATTCAACCAATCCAAATGTACATATGAAAAACGTAATGGATTAATCTACCATCTCAAGAGTAAAATTAAAATGGAGTATTAAACAATAAAAGTTAAAAGCATTAGAATGTGTTCATTAAAAAATTGTTCCCTTTAAAAGTAAATATTAAAGTAAGTTAAATGTAAAAGAAAAATATATTTTATATGGCAAGAAGCTATTATTATCACTAGTTTTTCACGACATGCTGTCTCTGCCTACTCCAAGAGGCACAGAATCTCTGCCTTAATCTAATTTTATATTACATATATATTAGGGTGGCAAGTACATATATCTTGATGTATCCATCTACTGAACTGGGCTTGACACAAACTCACATGTGACTTTTCTTTTAATGCCAAGTCTTAAGTCTTCCCATACCACATAGTGAATTACTACACACTGTATAAACTTCATATTAATCAAAGCTGAAACCTTAACAATCAAGAAAATATACCTGTAAGTGCCTTAGATGCACAGCTATAAGTGAGGGTATGTGTATAAGATCAGATATTCACCAAAAATAGTGAGCAAATAGTTGCTGGATTAACATTATCATGATTATAATACAACATGCCAAAAAACTATTGGTTAAACACAATCCACTTATATTTCCACCTTTATCAGTTGAATATAATCCTCTTATTTCACAAAAAAAAAAAAAAGGTGGGGGGCTGCCTCATTTCTAACCAATTTAGTCTCGTGTTTATTTTTTTCGCATCATCAATTAACTTTAATCAGATTGATCAAGGATGTCAGAATTATCCTCTTTTTTGAATGACTATCTTGTATGGTTTTGGAAAACATGTCAACGGTTGTTCTTTGGCGGCCATGTCCAAAGTAACTCCCTCTGGTGGTGAAACACGATACTTCTGGAAGAAGGTAGCTATGGTCAGGTTGATCTCCCGCCTCGCCAAGGTCTTGCCAACACAGAAACGACGCCCTGAAATAATGAATCATATACTGATTACAATTTATGAATCAGAATTTATGATACCCTTTAATTATTCTAAGAAAAAACAAAGCTACCAATCATGAAGGTTTTGGGTGTGTTGAATAAAAAACAACTTGTTAATTTACAGTTACACATTTTTGTAGACTTAGTGTCAATTCTGCTTTTCGAGATCATGTTACTTGAACTTAATACACTGAAGCTGCTTTTACAACAGATTTGCAACCGCCTGTAGAAATATTTTTGGTGTACTAATGCAAATATGAAAGGAAAAGGCTTCAATATTAAAAGTTCATTAACACTAATATATGAATTTCATGCTATCAAATGCTGTCAAAGTTCCAACTTTGAAGGGGCAAGTTAGAGTTGATAAACATTCACTCTCCAAGGACGCATTCACAACGGCGGACGAACTAGTCTGCGGATGAAATATTGCAACCCACTTAAAAGCTTGCCATCTAATCTCCTAATACACTGAGTAGATTCCCCGCGGGGATTACACAACAAGCATTCAAATGGGTCAACCATTACTAGTCTGCAGTCTAGTTAATTTGCTGTTGTGAATGCAATCTAAGTGGTCCCAAAGGGAGTGTAACCGAGGCTCAGGACACACATAAGATCACAATTAAGGGAAATATTCTCACCTGAAGAGAATGGCATGTAGCTGTCCCTTGTCCTGCCAACACGCTGTCCCGTGACCTCGTCCAGCCAGCGTTCGGGTTTAAACTCCATTGGTTCCTCCCAATACTTGGGATCATGGTGCATGGCCCAGAGATTGGTGATAATTGTCATTCCTTTGGGAATTTCATAGCCATCTGAAATATCATAACCATCCTAGTTTGTTATCTTATTATTATTTTTAAAGATTTTCAGTTTCGTTATCATGATTTTATATTACTTTCCAATCATATATATACATGGGTCTTCCCAATTGTTAGGTCATATAAACCACAGCTGGAGATCACAGCCACCAGATTCAGAAAATATTATTAATATTATTAATAAAATACAAATCTAATACCCTCTTTTAAGTATATCCACTGAAGTAAACAAAGGACATGTAAAAGAAAGATGTGGATTAGTTGCTTAAGTTTTAACTTTATAGTAGATTATCTGATTTTAATTATGAAGTTCAAATTCTTAAAAATATGACTTTTAGAGGGTTGCTAAGAGTGACAGGCCAGATACGATATGACTGACAGACATCAAGATACTGGTAGCTTCAAAATCTCCATGAAAAAAATTATATATACTGGTTAATCTTTATTTTAAATAACAACAGTTTCTTAAATTTTCTTCATTCACTTGACTTAGAAAATGATGAAATTTTAGAAATCTAAATTTAAGGCTCTATTCCCACAACATTAGATCGATCTATCACCGCGGGGAGTCTCACTAGATTACTGTCAGATAATCCCCCTTAAGTGTCTGTCCCTGCCTACTACAAGCTGTAAGGGGTAATTAACTTTCGTGTCCGCCCGGCTGACAGCTATTTAGCGTGAACCCCCAGGGAGTTAGGTCGATCTAAAATAGGTCGATCTAATCTATGGAAATGGGGTGTAAGACATTTCCACTCACTTAACACAGTATCACTGGTGGTGACTCGCGGCAAGCCAAGAGGAGCCACTGTGGCCAGTCTGAGCACCTCGTCAAATACCGCCTCGCAGTACAGCAGACTCTTGCCATCCTGCAGCGTGGGTTTTCTGTCTCTACCTGCATTAGGAAACACAAGTCCATTTTATAATACCTGCCCTGGCACCAAATTCTGTGAGACATGTAATTCATGGAGAAGAGCAAGTCTAACACACTTCCCTGCTCATTAAAATTAATGCTGCCGTGCAATATTTTGTCTAAGACCAGAGAAAATCATAATACTAACCACAATTGGTACACTATTGGGATCCACTATCAAAGGTGACATAATGCAAGCTATTTTTCCATGTTATGCAAACACTTTCCATCGTTAATATTCATACTTTCTACTAATTTATTTTCAAAAATACCAAATCCTACCAACAACTCTGTCTATTTCCTCTTGAAGCTTGTCTTGGCACTCAGGTTTGGTGGCCATGTACAAAAATGTCCATAACAGGGTGTACATAGAGGTCTCCAGACCAGCTGAAATAGGTGAAAAAAAAACTTTACATGTAATCAAGTAGCTTGCCTTCATGTTTCACTTTAAGGTCCCCCCCCCAACCCCAACTCCAAGAAAAAAAGGAGGGCAGTAATGTGATTGTCAGTCATCCAAATCACACAGATACAGTACATATACAGTATGCAGTCTTGTATTTCTCTCCTACATGTACCCTCTAACAGGGTCATAGAGTCATTCACATATATTTCACTGATTCTGTTCTGGGAGGAATTTGTTTTCAAACAAATAAAGAGACTTCAACACCCAGTGAATATTCAGCATGCACCTGTGAGGAAGCAGTGGCCACTGCCACCTTAACAGTCCTGCATACAGGCAGGTAAAATCACCTGTGTAAACATCTAGTCCAGTTTGGGCCATGTGGCTATTTGTCAGTGAGCCAAGAACCTTTTCGTCCTCTTCATCTTCTGCTTGTTTCTTTGTGAAAAGCAACTCATCCGTCAAGTCACGCACATTGTCTGAAGAGAGAAGCAAACTAATTTTCAAAGTCAGATTTAATAGGGAGACTGAGCTTATACTTAGGCCAAAAATGTTTAGAATACTGTATGAAGTACGTGCAAGTGACAGATCTGAACTTACAGAAATATGAAATGCTTTATAAAACTGCATTACTCACACAGGTAACAGAAGTTTGAGAACTAATATCTTCACTAGATTCAACGATGGTAAAAATAATTTGATGCTGAAATAATCTTTTACATTCAGCAAGGTAGGTATATACTCTCTTATGGTTGTGTTGTTCTTAATAAAGTATTATCCTCATATCATCACAAATTTCGGTGTGCGAATACTGGGGTAGCGCTAGCAATTTTTTTCGCTTAGCCAATTAAATCACCACATTTTTGTCAATTTGTTACCAATGGTTATAATTTGGCTAAAACATGTCAAATCAAGCCCTTTTTCTTTCGCCAATTTGAGGCAGTTTTAGCATTTTGCTAAATTGGCCATGCTAGCTGTACCCCAGGAATAGCCACAATTATTCAGTGCAAAGGAGCAACAATCAAGCACATTATAATCTAAAAAAATCATCTGGGCTCAAAAAATCATGGTATACAAGGAAAAACCTTACACAACACAAAACTTACTCGTCTGAAAAACTTATATGACAGGTATATGAAAAAAAAATTGGTTAAGTTTTCATTTTGATAGAAAATGTTACTGTATCAAATTTGGAAACATTTTTGGACCATCCTGTACTTTTTATTTAAATTCTTTTTGGACCACCCTGTAGTTTCTCTTTAAATTCTTTACCAGGGTTGAACTCTTCCTGGTGCTTCTTGAACTGGGTGTAATTAAAGCCCATCCACTTCCTGGTCAAGTTCATTGACTTTCTTGTGTGGGGAGAACTGAAGAAATCTGGCAGGTACTGGAGAAACGGGACGTAGTCGGACCAAACTCCACTGACATTCAAACTCAGCAGTTCATCTATCATCTGCATCTGATACTTAAATTCCGGGTCGTCATACTCGTAACTGAAATGATTGAAAAATATGGAATCTGTTAAGTGATGAAAAATATTTAGCTATGGTTTCTAAAATCAAATGGTGTAGCTTAACACTCACTTTTCATTCAAAACACATGGTCAAGTTAAAATTTTAGATTATACATTTTAGTATCAGTCCTGTAACCAGAATATATTGTACCACACACACTTAAATCTGTTTTAAGTTAATTAATGAGTTGATTACATAAATCTGTTGACATTACTTGATTACTCATATGACAAGTATCTTACCCTTCCCATATATTAGTAAATAAACAAATTTAATAAATACTTGTGTGATAATAAATAAATTAATAGATTAATTAACTGACCTCTTTCCAAAAACAATCCCATTAATGATGTTGAACATCACCAGCCCAATCATATGTGTGGGGTCCATAGGACCAGATTCCAGCACACTGTCAATTCTCCCAACAGCAGTGTGGACAAGGTCCTCCAGTTTATCACCAGAGGCATAATTCCTATAATATAGAAACAGAACATTAACGTGTTGAATCAATAAAGCAGGGTTCACTAATTTAATTTTTTTTATGTAACACGTTGAAAAGATGTCACATTACTGGGTCACATATTCCAGCTTTTTCTGTCATGAATGGGAGATATGAATTCCCTGTGCCATTTCTTCTGGGTGTCATTCTTCATCATTCTTCAGTCAATCGTCACTCATCAGATGTATGTGCAAATGTATTTCTACAGCGAGAATTCGTAGTGATTTATGGCACAGTCTACTTGTTATTCTATATACTCAACTACATATACAGACGGACCCTGGGCTCAAACATTTATACTTGTATATATCTGGTAAAGAAATGGAGCACCTGATAATTAATGTATCAATTATGAAATCTCTCTCTCTCTCTCTATCTCTCTCTCTCAAAAAGCTGAATTAAAAGGGGAGATGAAAGACAGAATTCTGTAGTGTAATAACTGACTTACTTGATGGCTTTCAGCGCAAGTTTACGGTGAAGATTCCAAGTTGGGCCTGGTTGCCCAAACAAAATATTCTTGCCACCATCAGAAAACACTTCACCTTGAAATAAAATGTATGACAAAATTGTTTAATGATTTTCTTAGACCAATGACATTTATGTGCCCTGGAATGCTTGCATGTGACAGTCACAGGATTGAAGGGGTGAGGGCATAATTCTAATAAAATCATATGCATTTTTACTTAAATCTTTATCATATGATTTTTTTTTCACTTTTGAAAAGTTCAGTCAGTCAGAAATCAAGATGTTTCTGGCTGCATTCATTCAAGATGGAGGTGGAACTGAAAGTTTTCTGTAATTCAATATATTTACTAGTACATGTAACAAAAGTATTCTCATTCTTCATTCTGTTTCACTGGATGAGGTAGAAACATTCAGAAACATGGCATTTCCATGTACTAAAAACCATATATTCTCACTAAAGTGCATTCAGTAAAATCAGCTTAATTGTCTGACACACCCCCCTCGAATAAAATAGCTTCTGAGAGCCTAACTTGCACCATAGTCAATTGTCCCCTTGATGGTCGAACAGGTATGTCAAACAATAAAGCTGCTAACGTTGACTGCTCTTAAGTGAAAATCCAACTAGTATGATGAGTTTGTCTGAACGCCCCCTCAGGTCCAAAACATACCCGAGTACACCTGTGGTCTCCCAGCAAAGATATCTTTCTGTTTTACATAAGCTTCTTGTATGGCTGGGAAGCTATTTAATGCAACACACTTCATAGGACCTGCATCCAATAAATATATATTAACATATTAATTATAATATTCTGTCAATACTACAACTTTTCTCAATCTTACTTTAAAATAAAATGTATAATAAAATTGGCTTTTCAAACATTCAAATTTTCATGGGGGCCAAAACATAATAGCAATTGTAATCACAATAATGATGATGATGGTGATGCTGGCTTTTCTTTAATCCGCTAAATTAAAATATTTTAAGTACATATTAAATCATTTAGCTCTCCCTTGAATAGAAGAAAACCCATACTGTACCTATCTCAACATAAATGATGTCTCCATATTGTTTGGACCACTCTGCCAACAACTGGTAAGTGTAAGGGTGTTTCCTTAAATCTATTCAACATATAATGAAAATTTGTCAGTTGACAATTTGTCTTTAAAGACAAATAAATAAGAAAAAATAAAATAAAAATATATAATTAAAACTTATTAAAATAAGAAAAAATTAAGTACAGTACCATACTAGTACCGGTATTATTAATTCACTGAAACATAAAATATTAATAATGAAATTTACCTAGATAATTTCCAATCAGAGGGAAGGGTGTAGGCCCTGGGGGCAACTTGTACTTCTTCCTCGACACCCAGTTATTAAATAACCACAGCACAAACAGAATTGCCAAGGTCCAAAACGTCCTTGGATCAATGAGGATGCTTAAAAGTGACAACATGATTACCACAGTATCCTTGTAACATGGACTTCAAGTCAATCTTGGCTTGCAGTTTTTACTCGACGTAATTGTAAGTCTGATTTTCTTTCTTGTGCCTTGAAAAAGAAGAAATAAGCATGAAATTACACGAAAGGTCATGGTGACCTTTTGTATCACCATTTTAAGCCGTCACGTACGTCCTTAAAAACAGATCCTCATAATACAAAACTGGAACCAAGATCAACACATAATTCCTAAATAAAACAATAAATACACTCACTATCCCTAATTCAAACTTGCTGGCAACGTACGGTATACATGATAACAAAATACTTCAAAAACCATGACGGAAGGATGTCTGTGGATATATGAAACACTGCAACTTATTAGTGTTAATAGAATAAGATTTACTCTTCCCCCATCAAAAGTATTAGGTCGAAAGCTCGTTCTGCCATTGCTACAACCAAGAAACAAAATATTTTAAATCTTATACAGATACTTATCACTGACCTTGGCGACAGGAAATCCCAATGATGGACAGCTGATTTGGGGAGCCAGACGTAAACAGTAGCCGAGTGCTGTTGTAACTTCTTCGGCTGTGAAGTCAGCGGGTCGCTTCTTCAAGCGCGCTAGTGCTCGAGAACTAGTGCTTTATAGCTAGTGTGCGAGACCTCGTCGGCGCTTTAAGGGTAATCAAGCACGTCACTTATCATTTGTGTATATTATTCGTATATAAATCGATCACAATCACCTTTTTGAGGCACTGAACCCTGGCGTAGAGAGTAGTACGTAGTGATTGTTTACTAGGCCGCTTAGATCATTCGAAAAAAAAGAACAGCTTGACCTTGTAAAGTTGCACATGGAGAGCTGAAGAAACTACCGACGCTGAACTTTTTGAAGCAGCAGTCTCATTCAGGATGCCGGGGATCGACAAACTGCTAAAGGGCGTCCTCAAATACAGGAGCACAATTAAGGATGAAATGACCCAAAAACTGAAAGAAGTTACGGTTAATCCGCAGGTTGGGTTTTATTTGCGGTCATTCATATTATTTATGATGACCCCAATGTGTTTGTTGCGTGTCCAAATGACATTGAACATGTATTCATAAACATATTGTGGTTGTTGTTGGGTCAAGCAGTCTTTCATTTCATGTAATTCTATGCATGGTTGATCTGAAAATTTAATGAAACAACATTAATTGATGAAGTCTAAAGGAAAGAGCCCAATGACAATATATATTATATATGCTTTCAGTGCACTTGCAAAGTATGATCATATAATTTCGCTACTTCTATGATATGATATATGAATCACACCCATATGTGGGTTCACATGCAGTCATGAAGTTATATTGTAGCCTGATCTAGTTTTAAAAGAAAAATTTATCAGTTATTTTATTTTCTCAACAAATTATAATTTTAATTATGCATGTAGCATATTGTACAGTATATATATATTCATTTCAGCATACTTTTAATTATTCAAACAAAATTTCTAGCTCCAAAGAGTTAAACATAATGCAGAATCTTCACTGTTTAGCTGTATCTGTCAGACTGTATATTCTCCAAAGTATCTCACTCTCCTATTACAGCCCACTGCTGTGGTCTTCTCCTGCATGGACGCCCGCGTGCTTCCCACACGCTTCTGCCAGACAGATGTAGGTGACGTGTATTTGGTTCGCAATGCGGGGAACCTCGTACCCCACAGTAAAGGCTTAGGCTGGCACAACGCTACCACGGAACCGGGGGCTCTGGTTCTGGGGTGCCAGATGGGTGATATAAGGCACGTGGTGGTTTGTGGACACTCCGATTGTAAGGTAGGCCATATATGCTACCTGTTAAAGCACAAGTCAAACATACACGTATTTAATTTAATAGATGTGAAATGAAACCAATGTTTTATGTCAAATAAGTTTAGTTTGATCAGCTCTATATTATCAATTCATCCTGTTGCATTGTGTCCACAGGCCATGAATCTCTTATACTCCATGAGGAATGAGCTAGACCACCATGATGGAGATGCCTTACAGCTTTGGCTGAGGCGACATGGCTCTTCCTCTGTACAAAAGTTTGAACAATGGGAGAAGATGAAGGGGAGAGAACCCATCACCTTCCAGGCAGAGACACCCAGGCACAACATAGAGGCACTCATAGATCCCGAGAATAATTTTGGGATTGTAGATAAATTTTCTCAGGTTTGTTATTAATTAAGATGTCATGTTTCAGAGCAAAGCTAATTTTGAAAAAAAGTTAATATTTTTATTTATTTTCATTTATTCATTTAATTATATTTTGCTGATATTAAAGTTGAATGATGATACATATTTGCATTTCATTCTGAAAAAATTCATTGTTTGATTATTTGTGCATGTTTTTACTAAACCAAAATAGATTTGTGCATGTTTTTACTAAACCAAAATAGATGTCAGCTCCACAAGAAATTTTCTGTTCAGTTACCAGTTATTACATCTTCAGCAATCCCAACCTCACACATAATGAAATTTAGATGACTTTTTATTTCACAGTGATTCTACCTTACTCATTCTGATTTATTTATGTCTTATTCATTTGTTTGATTGAATATTTAGATATTTAACTAATTATATATTATAATTATTATTATCATATTCATATTATTTATATGTATTCATAAATTAATGGATTTGTGTAAGTTTATTTATTTATTTATTTATTTATTTATAGGAATTGTCATTTTTATGTTGCAGATCAACACATTAAACCAGCTACAGAACATTGCCAGCTACCCATTCTTGAAGGAGAAGCTTCAGACGGGAAAGGTCAGACTCCATGCTCTGTGGTTTGATATACACTCTGGAAATGTCTATATCTTCAGCAAAATGGAGAAAAAATTTGTGGAGATTAATGAAGAAAACTATGGCATGTTGATGGAGGATTCTGTTAAGGATCCTAAAATTAAACACTATTAATTACGCGGATGTATGGTTGTTGAGATTGTTAGATAAATCCTTGTAAACTTTGATTTAAAAAAAAAAAAAAAACACTTTTAGCTTCACACTGCACTGACAACTTAATGATGAATAGAAATATAAGATATTTGTCAAGGTCATAATGTCACATGCCTTTTCTTAAGAAAAGAAGAATTAGCAGAATAGATTTATTATTCACTGATTTAATGAAAAAAAAAATTATTCGACTGAGGCAAAACTGCTATTCCCAAATTCTACTTATTGTTCTATTTCACATATAAATGCAATGTATTTTCTCTGTGGTATTGAGATTATGCAGTTTTTTCAACAAACTGTTTTTAATATTTTTTTGTTGTTCTACACCTTCAGTCTCATGCATGTTTTTTTATGTATAAGGCAAGAATATAAAAGTAATGAAAGAGAAAAATAGATATGAAAGATGTTGACGAAATTTTTGCACATGTAGGCCCTTGTGGCAGCTGCAGACATAACAATGGGTTTGTAGCAAGGAGAGTAAACTGCATTTCTTTTTAAATGGAGCAGTGTTTATATGTTGATGTTAACTTTATGTTCATATGTACATGGCTAAGTATAAAATGCTATATCCATTATACTTTACAGAAAAGTGGTTTGATATATTATATTTCAACATTTATAATGATCAATTAACCTGACAAGCAATTTTTTGATTGTTTGATGATAAAGTCTTGTTTAAATTATTAAGTCAATAGGCTACAATATCAAAATTTGGTGCACAATTTTTTTATAGGACTCCACATAATTTATGATCTATCCCAGTACTGTTGCAGTAGTATATATGGTGTGATATTATTAGTCACTGTAGGAGAGGGTTCAGGAAGGAGATGTAGGCTTTAGAGTAGCAGTGATATATATATATATATATATATATATATATATATATATATATATATATATATATATATATATATATATATATCCTGTAACAAAAGGCATTATTTGTAAAGATTTTGATAAGATTCAGTTGGCATTTGTTGGGTACACAGGTGTTATATATTTTTGGAATGCATTGTTCTTGTTATTATTATTATTATTATTATTATCTGCATGCTAACTGCTATTTACACATTTACCATGTTTTGCAATTTTAGCACTTATTTGAATGTATTTCAAAAGTATTANATATATATATATATATATATCCTGTAACAAAAGGCATTATTTGTAAAGATTTTGATAAGATTCAGTTGGCATTTGTTGGGTACACAGGTGTTATATATTTTTGGAATGCATTGTTCTTGTTATTATTATTATTATTATTATTATCTGCATGCTAACTGCTATTTACACATTTACCATGTTTTGCAATTTTAGCACTTATTTGAATGTATTTCAAAAGTATTATATATTAGTATTGATATTTCAAAAAAAATGTGGAAGTACATGATAGAGTGAATTTGGGTTTAATGTTTAGGTGGGGAATTGTTATCAGTGAATAAATGGTAAAAAAAAAAACAGTTGCTCTTAATTTTCTTTATGCTGGGTTGATGCAGGGAATAATGCATGACGTCATTTAGCATTACATATTACCAAGCGTGTTGATGGCCAAGTTGCATAAAAGGAAACTTTCTTGAATAAACCCGTGTATAGATTGCGTTAGAGTACCTGCCTGAATTGCGACAGGTGTGCCAGGGATTATGTCTAATGATAGTGGAGTATTGCATTCACTGCGGGATTAGCATCAAGGCGAGAAAATGGCGTCGGTACAGTCCGTTATCTTCCAAACTTTCGTAGTTTTACTACTTGCAACCCAAGCGTTTGCAAGAGTCCGTAAGTAATTTTTTATTCTTTTGAGTTGATTTTTTCTTGTAGACATACAAATATTGTAAGTGCTATAGTAAGACCTGCTCAAATTTGAGATGCAATCTCCATGCATTTGGTGATTGCGAAATCGCCCCTTCTAAAAATCGGTGCATTTCATAAAGTGCATTTGCAGTCAGTGATATATTTGGCAATACGGTGAAACAGAGTCAAATGACTATGGAATTTAAATTGTTATTGAGAAGGGTTTAAAACAGTTGTAATTTGGAGTTTGAGGCTAATCACCGTACGTGCTTTATGTGGATTTTTGTGTAGTTTGGGAGTAGAAAAAGGACGCAAGGGTTAAATGTGTTGCTGATTTGAGTTACAGATATTCTAGTATAAGTTTATAAGTGAGAATCTAAATTGATAAAAATAATTTCTGGGATCACATGTCTGTTTTCTCTCTTCCAGTCCAAAAAATAAATAAAATAAAAATCATTTCTGTTGCACTGAAATTACAGCTCAGCAAGGTTCAATTTTATACAAAGTATAAAGATAACTCACATTTCCTAATTTCTTTTTTTTTCCCTCCAGCTGCTCCAGGTTACCTGTCAGTGGGTGCCAATGCAGGTGTGGCCCTGGCCATAGCCTTGGGATCACTGACCTGTGTTGTGCTGGGCATTCACCTCTGTCACTTCATCTACAAGAGGTCACCACATGCTCAGAAGTCTTAATCAAAGCCTCATGGACATTTCTTCTCACACTTATCCATATAACATTCTCTTTTGGATCAAGTGTGGCATTATGGACAGCTTTCTATTTAGAGGAATTCACTGATGGGAAATTATTCTAGGCTGGCTAGTATGGAGACCATTTGTGGATATAACATTAGAGAAACAGTGAAGCATTTCACCCTGTACTTAATCATAACTCAATATACCAAATATGCATATGATACATAACATTACTCCGACTATATGCTCTGAATTCAGTCACTTGAACTGCCATATCAAAACTTATTTCCTTGGAACTACTGAGCTTGGTATATCACATATACAGATAACAGTGGAATAATTTGATGAACCAGCATCGGCTTTCTGAACTGAGTTGGCACCTTTAGACAGTGTTACAAATCCTATTGGCCCCTTGCACCAGTATTTCATATCATATGATCAGAAGTTGATATACTCACTGTGTATTTTGATGATCCCTACAGGATATGTGTGAAAAACATTCTCAACATGGCATTTCTTGTTATCTTGTTTTCTGTTTGTTGAATGAAAGTGTAGCAGTAGAAGTGAAATAATTTCCCGAAAGGAAAAAAAATTGGCGTGACCGCTTGAACCTGTTTTGGCAGCAGGGTTTGGCGACTTATTAACAACTGTAGACAATGTAATATGCTGTTTGCAGTCTTAAATGATGCCAGGTTATTATTATCACTAAATGCTGATCATTTATCTCTTAAAGTTACAAAAATAATTGATTTTTTAGAAAAATGTTAATTACTGTGTGATATTGTTAATGGATGGTAACTATGTAATTATTGCATTAATTTGTGTACACTTTAATAATTTTTTAAGTAGTTGCGTAATTTGTATCTCTATCACAAGTCCCATCTGCATGATAGAGAAATTATTTTAGTGACCTTTATGTTTTGTAAAGTGTGTTACAGAAGCATTTATTGGCTAGTTAAAAAAAGATGTAAAATTTTCTGTCTGTTTTCAGTCCTCAGATTTGATCTTTACAACGTAGTTTGTAAAAGCCATAGGCTTTTTACAAGAAATAACAGCAAGATCAATAAATGTGTAAAAAAATTAAATGTCTTGTTAGAATTTCATGTTTTGAATGTGTACTTACCCGCCTGTTATGTAGATGAAATATTTGTTTCGTGTTAACTTGAACATGAAAGTATGCTTGTAGCACCGGTTATTGGTAACTTGGGCAAGGAAATAATTTATGAAATATAGAAACCTGAGTTAGATCTTCTGACACTATTCGATTGTCGTTCGCTAAATTCGCTGTGCATCTGAGACTGGATTTCGTGTCCCAACATTGCAGATCTCAAACAGAGTTGCTAAAGTCCGGTTGTTCACAATGTGACCAGAAAGTGCCACAACTAACACAATGGCATACTTTTATAATCACTGTAATGTTGGCCCAAGCAATGCCTTGGTCCATGGAATAAATAAACTTCACATACAATTGATATGATATACGAAATATTATACATGGAATTTACCATACAGGCACGCACAATACCTTGACGGGTCACTTTAATAGCACCAATACAAAACATTCTACATAATAGCCAGCATTCGTTCTTAATTCGCTTGGTAGACGCTTCCTAATGTTATACAAAATTCATACCTGTATATTTGCGGTTTAAGTACACAAGAAGGTCACTAACTATTTAAGACTCCTATTGACGGTTACATTTCTGGTAAGAAGGCTACGTGTTATGATGTTGCATGTATTTATTCAACCAGGATTTTCAGTTCAGCAGATCAAGGCTTGAGGGGAGGCTAAAGAAAAAAGTCATATGTAGGTCGCGAATAGAAAGTGTATAACACGTTCACATTAAACAAATCCCCCGAGGTACTTTTTTTGCCCCAAAGAAAGAATTAAAGAATTCTTAAAATTCCAAAATGAAAGTAGACCTTTCTTCCTTGGATGGCATGACGCTGTTCTTAAAATGCGTTTTCTCGGAAACATGACTTCTAAAAAAATTCAGAACGAACCAACGGTTCCTTATTACTACGTAAAGATACATTATTAATCAACTCGCGCATGACTGAAAATAAAAAGCCCAATAAACAGGCCATGTAAACCTGATATGTGAGGAGGCGAGAAATGAAAGTACTCAAATATCTATGCCTTCCAAGAATGCTAAACATCATAATTTATTCCCATTTTCACATATATTTGATCTGTCTCAAAGGTGTGCATACGAATTAATGTTTATTGAATTGTCTTATTCACTGTTGTCCTTTATTAGAAATCCGCCTGGATTATCCACGACCTGTGTTCCTTCTTTTAAAATTTATCAAAAGTCACTGGTGAAGTTCTAACAATCATAAATCAAAATTTGCAGAATTTAGTTGGCCGATCCATAATAATAAAGTACATCATTTTTAGCAACCTTTGGGTTGAAACTATGCCTTTTCCTTTTAACGAAAAATGGCAATATTTAATTAGTTTGCATGGAGAGATCAAAATTATCTATGTGTTAGGATTTTTGAAACGAATCATGAAAAGTCAGGCCTTCCTGAATGGAATTTGTCTTTTTTTTCCTTTAAAATTTGCACTGTACGCTCTTGTGTTTTTTACTTTCTTTTGTGTAAATATAATGAATTTATCCAATTTTTGCAACAAACGCTTATCAAGTTATATCGAGACAGAACGAAATAAGCTCCATTTTTTCTTTTAGGTATTTTCTTTAAAAAAGACATAGAATGCAAGTTAAAGGTACTTTAATTACATAAACCTTATAATTAGTGATTCTTTTTTGCCGATGTTTTGTCGGACAGCTGATTTTAATCTTTGTAAGGCCAACACCATCAAAATGTACAGACACACACATGTGGGCATTTGTAGATTCAGTTTTTTTTTTCCTTCAATGTGTTGTATAGGACATAACAGCGCTAGGAAGCAGGTCAGTCCAAAAAAAAAAATGTAATGTAAAGGGAACTACTTTCATTTCAATTACCTTACAGTAAGTGATTCCTTTTTGCCGATGTTTTGTCGGACAGCTGATTTTTATCTTCGTAAGACCAACGCCGTCAAAAAATGTGCAGACACACACATGAAATTCATGTGAGCATTTGTAGATTGAATGTTTTCCTTTGTAAAGATCATTTCAGCGCTGGTAAGCAGGTCAACTTCTTCATCGTGCAGATTTATTCAACAAAAAATATAATGTAAAGGAAAGATCGGATTTCTTGTCGTTAAACGGCGTCCTTTCTGCGTCCAGCAGTACGGCCCCATTTGAAAGTTAAAAAATTTAATACTTTACGTGCTGACAATGAGCATTCATTCTGATACAAAATCAATGCTCGTGCCTCCTTATTAAGACCACAGCGATGCCAAATTTCATGGTCGCAGAAAGGACGCCGTCCAGTGTAAAAGGGGTATTTATATAAACGACATTAACCAAAACCACAAACGTGACCAGGATGACAGTGTGCCAAGCTTGGTGACTCGAGCGCATGAGCTCATTGTGTAGACCTCGGCTCCTTCTAGGTGACACGCATCAGTAGATCAAAGTAGAGCGTAAAGTGCAATGATACTTACACCAAGGAGATATAACAGAAGGAGATTACACGCGTGGGGGCGGAGCCCGTTTTACGTCTCTCATTGGTCGGAATGAATAGAACCCAGAGAACAATCTCTGTTACGGTGGTTACGTGTCGATACATCCCCGCACCAATACTTCCCCGCACCGATACTCCCCCACAATTACAGATATAGGCCTACTGAGGGGGAGTATCGGTGCGGGGATGTACCGGTGCAGGGATGTATCGGTGTGGGGTCGTATGGATGTGCATAATACAAAAAAATTACTAGGGAGGATTATCGGTGCGGGGGAGTATTGACATGACCCCGTTACGGTCTCGTTTAAATCTCGTTTTCCGGAAAAGGTGCCTTCAGAAGTTTCTTCGAGAGTACACAAAGAGAAAAGCATTCAAAAGTTCGTTAAAATGAGAGACATACAAAGTGCAGAGGACATGATGTTGGATAAGGTTCTCAAAAACA
Source organism: Lingula anatina (assembly GCF_001039355.2). The sequence goes on along the minus strand of NW_019775604.1, from coordinate 115,654 downwards.
GGTAAGAGCTTTTAAATGCATAACTACAGGTAATATGGTGATAAATTGCAATTTGTATGCCGAAGGTCTCACTGTTAAAGTGTTCAGCTCCATGTCGATCTCGCGAGGTGGTGTGTGGAAAATAGATACTGCACGAAAAATATTTCCCACGCATTACAAGTGCTTATACTTGTAGTATCAGATGACGAAAGTTTGGTCTTTATACAGTTGCAATTGTTTAGTAATTTGTGGCAATAGGATAGAATAAATCTTAGGTGCACTTTCAGAATAACAAGTACATGCGTAGGCCGCCATCTTGTTTACGTTTCGGGAAAAAATCTCCCCAAAATACATTTTCCCCCTATTTTTTATACTTGTGTCACATGACGGATATATAATTTAACTAATAAATATTGGTATGTCTGCAATACATTTTCTTGAGCAGTATTGTTGTTTTTAGCGATCTTGCTTGAATACGACAAGGGCCACTTTTCACGCCCTCGAGTCCAGATCAAAAACTGTTACGCTTGTTACGGCCAAACGCCTAAAGTTGATTGCCACTTTCAAAAGCGTGATTATAAAAGATTTTGGTGTGTTTAGGTACTTGAACATGTTGGTCGCGGCTTGGTATATATTGCATGGATATTGCTTCCATATTTCTTGAAAAAATAACCCTTTTTGTTCTGAGTAGCAATTTATCACTTTACATGTACATGTAGTGTTATACTGTAGTTAAATGTACCATTTTTGCCTTTAATGTCTTTGTGCTTAAAAAATCAAGAAATTAAGATGACAGATGGTCATCGTTTTTCTTCTCACCATGGCAGGTGGCTTTGGAGTGGTAACTTTGTTGTTAAAGTAAGGTGCTCAATTATTTTGACTGGAAAGGTTTGGCCCCTGCCTAGCATTTCCATCATGGCGATTTAACAGGAAGCTTAGTTTTATGTCTTTGCTATGGTTATAAACTTCTCTTTTTACATATGTTTTAAATAAAATTAAATCTTTGAAAATACTCATATGAACCCCAGTGCTTCTTAAATTAAAGTCATAATGTTTTAAGTTCACTTAGGCTCCACCAATTACTTTACCTGTTATCTTACTACACATTTCCCTTTGAGTCAAGGTGTATAAGACATCTCTATAATTGAGGGGTACATGCTTCCCTACTGTCATTATACTATATTACTTTGGTATGTAAGGTGGCAAGCTTGGATGTATAAGTTCATTTTACGAAAGAAGCTTTGCCTTGGTGATGACAAAAGAATTGAGCTCTGTAACGGCTTATTCATTACTTCAAAGTAAACATTTCGTCTTGCAATGTCAAAACAGAAATTCTCTCATAATTGATAATGATTCGGACATGCATATCTAAACACTTTACTCAAGTTTTTTGTACTATAGATATGAGAGAAGGCTGTATTGAATATGAATCATGGTCAGGCTGGGAAGAATTAAAAATATCAATGAGAAAAGAAGGTCAGTGTGTCTGAAGTAAGCCTACAATGCATTAAACATTCACTAACAACAATTTTTTTCACCATTTTCAAACAACAACAACCTTGCGCATTTTCCTTTTAAGTGACTGGCCTGTCTGAAATGGCCTGTGTGTCCTGTCAGAAGAGTGGTAACCGGGGCAGATTTAAATAGTTTTGGTATGAATGATATCTAATTTCTTGTAATAAGTACACATTCTTCAATTTCATGGGATTATGAGCCTGTAATTAAGAAACTTCTTTTTCTTTCATTAATTTAGTTGTAAATTGTACATTTATGTACGTGGTTAATATTATTTCAGTCAAGTCATAACAACAATGACACATTAAACTTCATTGCTTCATTCCATAATTTATACATGGATACTTGTACATGTAGTTCATAATGCTACATTCATAATGTTTTTTTTTTTCTAACGTACGGGTTTCCCTCTTTTCTGAGTGGCGTGCCATAAGCAAGGCAGAAGAAAAGGCCCTGAGGAAAATGTAGCTCGAGTTGTCCTTTTTGGAGAAGAAACTGGACAAGACTGGCCAACAGAGACTGTTTGAAATATCATTAAATTTATAGTGCTTCTTCGTGACATTTGTAATGATTCCCAGTCGCCTCACAGACTCTATACATTTCAAAAGTGGACATAAAAGTGTTACTGTTATGTGAAAAAAAACCCCCAAAACCTAGATATCTATATTTCTTTATTATAATATGTTACCGATTCCCTGTAAAATTCGGACTGTTCCAGTAAAATTTCCTAAAAGCAGTCACTTACTGGCCCGGTTAATTTTTTCAGCTGTAACATGTACTCCAATTTATTTTATAAATGTTTAATGTTCATACTAAATGTTGTCTTGGTCAATAATGACATTTTGAAATGTGGCCTGCCCAGGGTCTAGATGCAAACATATAGAAAATGTGTGGAATGATATGTCAAAACTTTTGACAAATGCCCGTCAAACCAGCAGACAAACTCTGTTAGATTCAGTGATTTATGCTTGGGCCAGCATAAGCCCTGAACGCATCAGACAATTATATGAATCCTTGCCTCGCAGACTGGCAGCTATTATTAGGTCACGTGGCTATGCCACTAAGTACTAATTTAGGACTTGAAACTGCATATCTTGGTAGAATGTATATTTTGTTCTCNTTACACGAAAGGATATTTACAAGAAGACGAAACCTTGAGACAGGAGCCTTACTTTAAATATAAAACTTTTTGAAATTTTCAAGTGATAATGGAGACAGAGCAGTCGGCAGTACTCTTCTGTCTAATTCTGCTGTTTGCGGCAGACCATGTAAACGTTAAGGGAGAAATGACAGTGGATAGCGATGCAACTTACATGGTAAATGATCTTGTTTGTACAACGTCCAGGGCTCAGCAAAACAGCGCAAGAACGGGATCGAAATATTTGAATATTTTAATGTATTTCAATTCCTGTATTTCAGCAATATCTCCTTGACTATGGGTGGGTTCCCCCTCAAGATCCCAGGACCCGCTCTATCAGATCGGAGGAATTGAGGAAAAAAATTATCATGGAATTCCAGAAACTTGTAGGCCTGCCTATGACAGGTAAAATTCAGTAGGCCTACAATCTGACACCTTTTTGCTTATCTTCTCTTTCCTTTTTTCCACTTACCCACATTGCATCCACACATGCATGCATTCTATGTAGTCATTGAATATTTTATCAGAAAACTAGATTAGAAGTACCCTCATAATGCTTTCCATATTGCAGTGCTACTTTGTAACTTTTTTCATGTTACGAATAACCCAGCAGGCATAGTCGCATTGGATCAACGTTGAAAACAGGTTGATACGTTGAATTGCCGTTGATCTACCTAAATTCAACGTAAAATCAACGTTGATCCAGCCACGTCAAAACACCGTCATAATGTGACGTTGACTCAACGTTGTCATTGGCATTGTCATTGGTCATTGACACAACCTTGCAGACATGCATTGTAATTTAAAATATTAATTATTGAAAACGTGATGATAAAGTTGACAGTTCTCGGTATCCTGTTATAGATAGACAGGTTGAGGTGACTGTGACTTTGTTATATATAATTATAGTTTTATTCTTTTATATATATATATATATA
>NW_019775604.1:98305-111463 GCF_001039355.2 Lingula anatina | reverse complement strand
ACTTAAAGGCCATACATATATACCCTACATATATTTAGCCATCAAACATGTCCTACTGCTAAACACATTCAGGCTAAAAGGGTGTACCATGCTTAGGTGCAAAACATGCTTAGGAGCTAAATGCTTTGAAAAAATCAGACAAAGCAGGCACTTGGATGTTTTTACAGTGTATGTTAAAATTGTGTACCTGTGTTTTGTACCAAAATAAAAACATTTCAGGTCATTTTAATGTCTTTTCATGCAAGAATGGTGTCTAACAACTGGGGTTGATACAATGTTGTTATCTGACGTTGAGTCAACTTTCAAATCCAATGTTTGTCCAACGCATTATCAACGTTATGGTTCAACGTTGTTTCAACATTAAAACAACATAATTTGCCCGCTGGGAAAGTGCCAGTGGTGTTGTGTATGGGTGGAAAAGTTTATTTTTTGTATATAAGAAAAGTTTGGCATAGTCAAACGACATTTTATGGCGACAACAATCTCCAGAGCTTATTTTACGCACATGCTCAATTCTAGAGGGGTAGTCCCCATTGAGGCACATGTTGCTACTTATATCATGGGGCGTCACTGCCTGACTCCATTTGCGCTCGATTAATTCTGTTGACGCGCACGTTACGATTAAGCTACAAGTTATCTCCAACCTTCAACTCAAATCTTCAGTTCAAACAATTTCACCCACCGCCTTCCCCGCCTCCTCCTACATACCACAATTGTCTCCTCTGCTGAAGGAACTTTGCTTGCATTATATTTGACCATCATACTGCGTGCGTTTTTACTTTGATTTCTCAGTTTTGTATACCTGTCAGGAGCACCACTGCCCCATGAAAGTGCCAGTACACAGTTGTCTGCTGGAAATGCCCCAGCAAAATCTGGATGTATTCTTCCAGAGTAATGAAGGGCCGGAGTCTTGTCTTATACAACTTCTGCTTGCATGAATCTGTGGCCCACCACGCCCTGCTGCATCCACACGATCTTCCTAGTCCAGAGGAAATGGTGCAATAGGATGAGGGTATCCATTTTGCATGACCTTACATGTCTTTTAAAGGCTACCTCTATACTGGATAGTCATAAGCCAAGCAAGCCTTTTGGGTTGACCATACATTTACAGACATAAGGTGTAAAGAGTTTTAATTTTTCTTCTGTAGCGTTGGACTATTTACAATACCAATCATCTGCTGCAGATCAAGTCTCCATGGTCCATCCTTCCATTCTCGGTTTTTGCTTCCACGATTATTATTCATTCCAATGTGTTGTTACAGGAGTGTTGCAAAAAATCTGATTTGCCTACCTGCTATTTTCATGTTGTATGAGAAGTTTGATTCTATTTTTAAGACCCAGTCATGCTTTTCTCATAATATGGCCCAGCAAGCTTTGCGGGTCCGTCTGTACATCTGTTGAAGTCAGGAATATAATGGGAACAGCCATATTAGAACATACCTATCTAGGTTATCCACGACACTATATTCTTCGTTCATGTTTTATTCTGACCGTTGACAATTATAAACTGGAAGCAAAATTGCTCTTNACTTAAAGGCCATACATATATACCCTACATATATTTAGCCATCAAACATGTCCTACTGCTAAACACATTCAGGCTAAAAGGGTGTACCATGCTTAGGTGCAAAACATGCTTAGGAGCTAAATGCTTTGAAAAAATCAGACAAAGCAGGCACTTGGATGTTTTTACAGTGTATGTTAAAATTGTGTACCTGTGTTTTGTACCAAAATAAAAACATTTCAGGTCATTTTAATGTCTTTTCATGCAAGAATGGTGTCTAACAACTGGGGTTGATACAATGTTGTTATCTGACGTTGAGTCAACTTTCAAATCCAATGTTTGTCCAACGCATTATCAACGTTATGGTTCAACGTTGTTTCAACATTAAAACAACATAATTTGCCCGCTGGGAAAGTGCCAGTGGTGTTGTGTATGGGTGGAAAAGTTTATTTTTTGTATATAAGAAAAGTTTGGCATAGTCAAACGACATTTTATGGCGACAACAATCTCCAGAGCTTATTTTACGCACATGCTCAATTCTAGAGGGGTAGTCCCCATTGAGGTACATGTTGCTACTTATATCATGGGGTGTCACTGCCTGACTCCATTTGCGCTCGATTAATTCTGTTGACGCGCACGTTACGATTAAGCTACAAGTTATCTCCAACCTTCAACTTAAATCTTCAGTTCAAACAATTTCACCCACCGCCTTCCCCGTCTCCTCCTACATACCACAATTGTCTCCTCTGCTGAAGGAACTTTGCTTGCATTATATTTGACCATCATACTGCGTGCGTTTTTACTTTGATTTCTCAGTTTTGTATACCTGTCAGGAGCACCACTGCCCCATGAAAGTGCCAGTACACAGTCGTCTGCTGGAAATGCCCCAGCGAAATCTGGATGTATTCTTCCAGAGTAATGAAGGGCCGGAGTCTTGTCTTATACAACTTCTGCTTGCATGAATCTGTGGCCCACCACGCCCTGCTGCATCCACACGATCTTCCTAGTCCAGAGGAAATGGTGCAATAGGATGAGGGTATTCATTTTGCATGACCTTACATGTCTTTTTAAGGCTACCTTTATACTGGCCAGTCATAAGCCAAGCAAGCCTTGTGGGTTGACCATACATTTATAGACATAAGGTGTAAAGAGTTTTAATTTTTCTTCTGTAGCGTTGGACTATTTACAATACCGATCATCTGCTGCAGAGCAAGTCTCCATGGTCCATCCTTATATTCTCCCAAGTTCAGAGGATATTGGGTCAACTTTATAAGAATGTCCGACAATGTCACATGAAGACTTCGTGGGTCCATTTGCAGGATTACATTGTGCTTCTGGTTATACAAAACAGTGTCCCAGCAAGACTTGGGGGTACATGCTTGATCTGTACTGACTGCAGAGGTCATTGGAACAGCTGTATAAAAATATGTGACATACACAGTTAAAGGGGCCAAGTGGGCCCCATTCTCGGTTTTTGCTTCCACGATTATTATTCATTCCAATGTGTTGTTACAGGAGTGTTGCAAAAAATCTGATTTGCCTACCTGCTATTTTCATGTTGTATGAGAAGTTTGATTCTATTTTTAAGACCCAGTCATGCTTTTCTCATAATATGGCCCAGCAAGCTTTGCGGGTCCGTCTGTACATCTGTTGAAGTCAGGAATATAATGGGAACAGCCATATAAGAACATACCTATCTAGGTTATCCACGACACTATATTCTTCGTTCATGTTTTATTCTGACCGTTGACAATTATAAACTGGAAGCAAAATTGCTCTTCCACATAGAACCACTTAAAACTGTTAACTATTATACTAATCAACAAGTACGGTGCAATATAGGATGGCATGGCAATTATAGAGAGTTTACTCTTCCAGCCGTTTTCAGCATATGGGAAAAACTGAATCTCCCCCCTTTCCTTGGTTTAAAAAAAAGGGGGAGTAGGGGTTAGGTCACCCGCTAACAGCATTGTCATTCCGGTACTTATTTAGAATGTATTGTGAGTCCTGCAATATGCAATGCATTGGCTTCGCCTTTGCAATCAGACAATCTAAATTAGATGTAATTCTGTTGTCAAATAATTGCTTATGCTGAATCACTGCTTAGGATAACCAGTGCAAGCGAATATTCGACATAGTTGGGGTGGCTTCTTTGCAACCCCACAAACGAAATTTGTGCAAAATTGTTTGTAAATAATAACTTTTGCTGACGTGTCACATCATAATTTTTAGGATGATGAGTCTTATTGAATATTTGATATATATATTTTTTATCCCTAAGGCTATAACATTTAATACAGGCAACAATTTGCTACTTTGTTATTATTGTTAAAATGATGAGGATACTGAGGATATATAATAAAAGCGGCCTTGTATGGCCAAATCACGAACAATTGATAGTCTTTGTTGCCTTCTTTCTTGTTATGAATGGGATTATGAAAGTTTGTGGTACACTGGGATGGAGGAGACATAAAATACCTTGTGTCAGGTTATGGCAATTGTTTTGTTTCATTGACTTCAGGTGTTTTTGATAAAGACACGAGGAAAATGATGCACCTAACACGTTATGGTAATTCTGATAGAATAGGAACTGGAAGTGTTGGAGGCCGAAGGAAAAGATACACTTTACAAGGTAAGAGAGATCAATGAACACACACATATGCATTCCTCCTCCCTCCCCCCTCCCCCCACAAACACACATGTAGGCAAAGTTTTGTGACGTTTGTAAATAGCCCATTATTTTATCTGTTCCAAGATAAAGTGGAAATATCACCCTATGCCATTTTAAATAGATTTAACCAAGAAAGTACATTCTGAACACAAATCAAAATTGTCTGAAATTTTCTGGCTTAGGGCTCATTCCCATTGAAACTCTTGATCTATGTAGATTGATCCAACTCTGCGGGGACTCTTACTGAATGTAGTCAGTTTAATGCCCCCTCTTTTTTCATTCAGAGGTTTCAATCTGCGTAGACTGATAGTTTCAATGGGAATGAGGTATTTAGCTCAGATCATGCCTTGAAGACATATGAAATTCCCACCCATTATATATTTGAACTAGGTGATCTTACTACTACTGTACTAGTGGCCCTTAGAGCAACAACGGGCTTCTCAGTTTGCTCTGCAGGGTCTTATTTTGGGACAAGCACAGGGGCGGATTCAGAGTTATTTCCTGACAGTCTTCCAAATTATCTTTGTTGATCCGTTCTTCATTTTTGACCGTCTTCCGACAGAAAAAAAAATACCCGCCAAAGTAAACTTGAAAATCTGACCGTCTTCTGGAAGACCCAGAAGACGCCCTAAATCCGCCCCTGAAGCATGGGAGAAAAAATAGAAATGTAATTGAAGAGTTGTAATTGAAGTTTGCCAGGCTGGTCTTCAAATTTTATTTCTCTTGCGTCCTGTTATTAACTTAATTGTAGGTGAGAGCCTTGTTAAGTCCTGATTCTATACATTACTAGTAATGGACCCCCCCCCCCTTCATGTCGTAAAACGTTAATACACATAGCGCAGAGAATAAGAATTTGATGATTAGTCATTACTAATATATTACCTCTGAAGGTCACTGAAAACTTTCTAACAGGAATTATAGGCAAATTGTTAATTTCCCCCTCCTTTCAACTCCTTAGAAAATACATTCACTCGACTGCATCAAGGGAGTAGGTTGTTTATATATTTTCACCTTCAGTGCTTGGTAAATATAAAAATTTAGACACTTATTTCAGTGGCACTCACATATACACTGGTTTACCATTCAGTGCAGGTACACAGTTTAACTTAATAGTTTAGTCCCCATCGCTTTGTTTGCAAGAATTGTTTGCCCAATGCATACAGTACCTGCAATTTGTCGTACTCAGGTTCCAGTAGATTTTATGGCTTAGGCCGGTCTCCTTCCCCCTGCAATTAATAAAATACCAAAATTTTGCCAAGTGCATTTGAAGATTTGACTTGCATAAATTTGATAATTTTATCAATATTATTACAATATTATTAATATTATTACAAGCCAGTATGACCATGAATACAGAACTCTGAATTTGGTATAGACACAACGCTTTTATCAAGGCACTCCCCCCCCCCCTCCAACCCTGAATTGAATTCAAAATAATCTAAATTGATAAAAATATTTTCTGGTATCACATATCTGTTTTCTCTCTGCCAGTCCAAATAAATAAATAAATAAATAAATAAAATAAAATAAAATAAAAATCATTTCTGTTACACTGAAATTACAGCACAGCAAGAGTCAATTTTTATCCAAAACAAAAGATAGCTCACATTTCCTAATTTCCTTTTTTTATCCCATGCTGTCTGGTATGGAGACCAATTGTGGATAAGAGAAACAGTGAAGCATTTCACCCTGTACTTAATCATTTCTCAATATACCAAATATGTATGGAACGCCATTCACGCAAAAAATGCAGAAGTCAATTCAACAATCTATCGGCACTATTTAACAACCAAAACCTACTTTAACTATCTAAACTTAATTCTACTAAATTAGTTTTGGTCATTTTAATCATTCGTCAAAATCTAACAATCAATAAACGATTCAAAAGTCAATTACCGCAACTCAACAATCAGTCACCGCAACTCAACAATCAGTTACAGCAGTCACTTGAACTGCCATATCAAAACTTATTTCCTTGGAACTACTGAGCTTGGTATATTACATACACAGATAACAATGGAATGATTTGTAGGACCAGCATCAGCCTTCTTTTTACTGAACTGAGATCGCACCTTTGGACAGTATTAAAGATTCTGTTGGCCCCATGCACCAGTATTTCATATCATATCATATGATCAGAAGTTGACATACTCACTGTGTGGTAGTATATAGCATTTTGATGATCCCAACAGGATATGTGCGAAAAACATTTTCAACGTGGCATTTATTGTTATCTTGTTTTCTGTTTGTTGAAGGATAGTGTAGCAGTAGAATAGAAATAAGTTCCTGAAAGAAAAAAATATGAAGTGATCGCTGGAATCAATTTTGGCAGCAGGGTGTGGCGACGATTTAACATCTGTACACAAAATATATTGATTGTAGTCTTGAATAATTGCAGGTTATTATTATCACTAAATGCTGATCATTTATCTCTTAAAGTTATCAAAATAATTGTTTTTTAAGAAAAATATTAATTACTGTGTGATATTGTTAATGGATGGTAACTATGTAATTGTTGCATTGATTTGTGTACACTTTCATAATTTTTTTAAGTAGTTGTGAAATAATTTGTATCTCTATCACAAGTCCCAACTGCATGATAGAGAAATTATTTTAGTGACCTTTATGTTTTGTAAAATGTGTTACAGAAGCATTTATTGGCTAGTTGAAAAAAGATGTAAAATTTTCTGTCTGTTTTCAGTCCTCAGATATGTTTATCACGTATTATGTAAAAGCAGTAGGCTTTTACAAGAAATGACAGCAAGATCAATAAATGTGTAGAAAAATTCAAATGTCTTGTTAGAATATCATGTTTTGAATATGTACTTACCCACCTGTTATGTGGATGAAATATCTGTTTCGTGTCAACTTGAACATGAAAGTATGCTTGTAGCACCGGTGATAGGTAACTTGGGCAATGGAATGATTTATGAAATATAGACACCTGAGTTAGATTTTCTGACACTGTTCGATTGTCGTTCGCTAAATTCGTGCATTTGAGACTGGATTTTGCGTCCCGGCATTGCAGTTCTCAAACAGAGTTGCTAAAATCCGGTTGTTCACAATGTGACCAGAAAGTGACCCAACTAACACAATGGCATGTTTTATAATCACTCTGTAATGTTGGCCCAAGCACTGCCTTGGTCCATGGAATAAATAAACTTCACATACAATTGATATGATATACGAAATATTATACATGGAAATTACCAGACAGGCACGCACAATACCTGTAGTAGGAGATAAATGACTGTGGAATGATATGCTCCTGGTATCATTTTATTAACATCAAATTTCACAAAAAAAAAGGATTGTGTAGACCAGGCATTATAACTTCTCAAGATCTGCCTATTTGATTCTTGATTAATTGATTACTATTTGATTTCTCTGATTCAGGGGGTGACAATTCTATTGTCCATTGCGGTATCTGGATATTTGAGGCTTAAGTACGCAAACAGGTCACCATTTAATTTTAAGAACTTCAATACAAGGTTACATAAGAACGCTACGTGTTATGATGTTGCATGTATTTATACAACCAGTATTTTCAGCTCAGCAGATCAAGGCTTGAGGGGAGGCTAAAGAAAAAAGTCATATGTAGGTCGCGAATAGAAAGTAAATAACACGTTCACATGAAAAAAAATCCCCCGAGGTACTTTTTTCCCAAAAGAAAGAATTAAAGAATTCTTAAAATTCCAAAATGAAAGTAGACCTTTCTTCCTTGGATGGCATGACGCTGTTCTTAAAATGCGTTTTCTCGGAAACATGACTTCTAAAAAAAATTCAGAATGAACCAACGGTTTCTTATTATTACGTAAAGATACATTATTAATCAACTCGCGCATGACTGAAAATAAAAAGCCCAATAAACAGGCCATGTAAACCTGATATGTGAGGAGGCGAGAAATGAAAGTACTCAAATATATCTATGCCTTCCAAGAATGCTAAACACCACAATTTATTCCCGTCTTCACATATATTTGTCGTCTCAAAGGTGTGCATACGAGTTAATGTTTATTCACTCAGTTGTCCTTTATTAGAAATCCGCCTGGATTAACACGACCTGTGGTCCTTCTTTTAAGATTTACAGAAGTCACTGGTGTAGTTCTTACAATCATAAATAAAATTTTGCAGAATATGGTTGGCCGATCCAAAATAATAAAGTTCATCATTTTTAGCGACCTTTGGGTTGAAACTATGCCTTTTCCTATATTAACAGAAAATGCCAATATTTAATTAGTTCGTATGGAGATTATCTATATGTTAGGATTTATGAAACGAATCATGAAAAGTCAGGCCTTCCTGACCGAAATTTGTCTCTTTCTTTTGCCTTCAAAATTTGCAATGCACGCCCTTGCGATTTCTTACTTTTTTGTGTAAATATAATGAATTTATTCAAACGCTTATCAAGTTATAATAAGACAAAACGAAATAAGGTCTATTTTTTTCTTTTAGATATTTTCTTTTAAAAAAGACAGGCATAGAATAATCAATGAAAGTTAAAGGTACTTTAATTACATATACCTTATGATAAGTGATTCTTTTTAGCCGATGTTTTGTCGGACAGCTGATTTTACTCTTCGTAAGACCAACGCCGTCAAAAAATGGGCAGACACACATGAAATTCATGTGAGCATTTGTAGATTGAATGTTTTCCTTTGTGAAGGCCATTTCAGCGCTGGTAAGCAGGTCAATCCTTCCATCGTGCAAAAAATATAATGTAAAGGAAAGATCGGATTTCTTGTCGTTAAACGACATTAACCAAAACCACACGCGTGACCAGAATGACAGTGTGCCAAGCTTGGTGACTCGAGCGCATGATCTCATTATGTAGACCTCGGCTCCTTCACGGTGACACACTTTCCTTCCATTTTTACTTCCAGTGGTGGGGGCTGATAGGAAATATCTATTTTATTTCTATTCAGTATGGACAGGTCGTATCTTTGAATCACGGCTAAATGACCCGTCCGGATGGATGAGAGAGAAAACTAAGTTTTTTTTTCTTTTTTGATAGATGAGGGGTGGCGTTATTTTAAATTAATTGGTAATAGGTAATTGGGAGGGGGATTGAGAAAGAAAAGTATATAGATAGTTGGAGAGGGGCAAGGGTGAAGGGAGGGGGGTAGAGGGTTAATACATGTATTTTATGTACTTCTGTTGCTCCCTCACTTTCCATAAGCCAAATCTTAGATTTTTTATTCATCGCAAGAGTAAGTGATCAGGCCCTTTTTTATTTTTCATTTAATAATGATAATAATATTAATGCAATGTAATTAATTTCTTCGAGTCGAATTAGAGAGATTACTTCCCGTTTGGATGAAAACAAAAAGCGCCGATAACCGAAACAATTCTAATGATGAGAACATTGTCATAGTCATAATTGAACTGGGGATATTATCAACATCAAAGCCACATCCCGGCCAGTCAGACCAGTGTAATGGCTGATGTCAGGTTATTGTCTGCACTGACCGCTTCCCGTCTGTCCGAAGATCAAGTAAATCTGTGACAAACCACTAACCCTGCATTTTGGGAAATGTTTGTTTACTTTTACCACGGGTTTGTTGTTGTTCGCTTTGGTAATATATAATTGACCAACACGAGTCCAGAGTCCTGTTAAATACAGTGTTTAATTCTTCCCTATAAAATAATTTCTCTATACGATTTATTCTGGAAGTATCTCTAAACCATAATATTAAAGGTATAAATACTACAGAACATGGAAAGGTAAACTGCATAAATAAAATCGTTATAATATTACAAAGAAGAAACAGAAAATGATTTAAAGACATCAAGAATACATTTCTGCCCTCAGCTCGTGCGAAAGGCAGCATCTCGGAGAGGTCCCACTGCCCGCCACAAAGTTTACACTCTTGTGAATGAATTTGGTCATTTATCGTCAGGTTCAACTCAATTTTTTTTCATAAAATTAGGTTACGAGTAAACTGACAGGTAGACCCTGGCAGGAAGGACGGAAGAAAATCCTGCCACAAGGAAGTTGACCACACAATATCAGTAGGGTCTATTCGGTTGGTCCGTTAGGTTGTATGTAGGGGTATTCCCCGTAACGTCTGTCCATAAATCTTAACACTAAACTGCATAGTCATAGCCTTTAATCACGGCAGCCTTCCCCATTGATAGGTCAAGGTGACCCCCTTTTTTTAAAGACAGGTGAATCAACAGGTGAATGAAACCGAAAGACGGAAATCCACAGGTGACATAACGAATTCCAGGGTTGAATTTATGAAGAAGTTTTATTGATATTTCTTCAAAAGATTTTTTTGAAAAATATTGGCATAAATTGAAGGTGAATAACACGACAAATACTGAAATGTTGATAGTAATTAATAAAGATGATTTTGACTCAAGCTTTAAGTCTCTTTGTATACATCGAAACATACAGACAATTGAGCCGATGGTTTGATGATAATGATACGTCGAAGGAGGAAACCGCCGATGAGATAATCATTACACGATTGACGTACAGTTCGATTATCAGTATCTGAGAAAATGGTGTAAGCTCATGGGCGGGGGAGTGCCAGCGAAATCTCATCAGATAAAGAGACAGAGCTTTGACGCGAAAAAAAAAAAAAAAAAAAACTCAACAAACGTAATACAGAAAGAGGCTATGATATATCTAATGGTAAAACTGGTGATTTTTTGTACTCATATTAATATACATATTATGTATTTTATTTATATATATATTTACGGTACTGTCACAGAAATAAATCTATTTTAAATAAAATACTCGAATTGCCAAGTGTTCGTGTAACTAATATTTCCTACGATTAACCAACCATCCCAAAGGAAACAAGTCTTTTTAAAACAGAAAAGACTATTTAAAATGTTCCCACGGCAAAACCGTGTCGCTTGTAAAGTATTATTGAGAAAGCGTAAGATAATGACATAATATCACTCTGTCAATAAACTACATTTATCTTTTTGTTCCCACTTTTTCTTCCGTTTTTTTTTCTTTTTTTTTTCTTTTTTTTTTTTTAAGAACGTTACGCATAAAATAATGCGATTTTTTCAAGAATATTACTCTGTCGCAGTTTATCAGTAAAATTGCCGCTTAGAGGAAGTAAACAACCAGGAAGAGAAAAAAACTATAACTTATATAATATAAAGATTTAAAAATGAATAAAATCCAAAACAAATCTAAGACAAAAAGTGAGTAACAGGGGTGGTCTTGTCTTCGCTACGCTAAGACACCTGAATAGACCTTTCAGGTGTGTGTACAGGGTTTAACGAAATAAAATGCACCAAAAATATAACAATAAACTTGCTTTATTTTTAATACAGTATTGAAGGACATCTAATTTACAAAGTTAACGACTGGTTTTAGTGCGAAAGAAGAGAAAACTAAGAAAGCGAATAGAATTTATAAAAAGAAACAACTCTAAACATGTTAAAAATTTTATTGACACCCTGTTAGAGAAGGGGTACTGAGTGACGTCACGAGAGGCTTCACCCATATATGGTCATATCGGTCAAAAGAATAGGGAAACCCCTGCTAGAGCAATAGACCGAGTAGCTGAGTGTCGCGTGCTTATTATTTCAATGACTCACGAGCAGGGCATATAAAAGGAACGCGCAGGGGCTTCTTAAGTAGATCAAGATAGAGCGTAAAGTGCAAGGAAACGGAAGATCGACATACAGTATACTTACACGAAACTTACCATAAATCTGAAACTTTTTGAGAATTTTAAGTGACAATGGAGACAGGGCAGTCGGCAGTACTCTTCTGTCTAATTCTGCTGTTTGCGGCAGACCAGGTGAACGTTAAGGGAGAAATGACAGTGGATAGCGATGCAACTTCCATGGTAAGTGAGCTTGTTTGAACAATGTCCAGGGCTCAGCAAAACAGCGCGGGAACGGGATGGAAATATTTGTTACGTTTGGCTTATCAGCTTACCGATGGAGATTGGCCTTGGATTTAATATAGCCAATTTTTCTGTCACTGTCATTAGTTATGAAAACTTATGTTAAAGGTCGAATAGATACAGCTAGATCGCCGCTAAATTATTTTCAACAACTCCCAGCTTACATAATTAAAACATGAATTTCTTAATCACAACGGAAAAGGAATTTGTTTAAGGATAAGGAATATATCCTTAGTGAGCATTCGGAGCTGTAGGAATCAAAAGATTAAAAAGGAATTAAGATATACTTGCCTCTGCTTGGAAAAGCTATTCTAGCACTGGGTTTACGTACGGCATTTTGAGGAGCTGAAAAGTCCATCTACACGTAGTAAAATCAGACTGATGAAACTTTTTAGGTAACTCTAACTATTTAGTGAATGTGTCCACATTTTGATGATTATTTTGATGTATTTCGATGCCTGTATATTTCAGCAATATCTCCTTGCCTATGGGTGGGTTACCCCTCAAGATCCCAGGACCGGCGCTCTCAGATCAGAGGAATCGGTGAAAAACGCCATCATGGAATACCAGCAATTTGCAGGCGTGCCCATGACAGGTAAATTCACTACAATCTGACAACTTTTTTTTAAGCATTTACCCTTATTGCGTCCCCAATGGATGTATTTTATGTAATAAAATAAAAGTTTTCTAGTGGACTTTCACTTCATCATTGCATTAAATATTCTGAATATTTAATCTGAAAACTAGAAGGACCCTCAGAATACTTTCCTTATTGCAGTGTTACATTGAACTTTTTTCATGTTACTGTAGTGCCAGTGGTGTCGTATATGGGTGATGTATGGGTGGAAAAGTTGATTTTTTGTATTTATAAATGCCTTGTGTCAGGTTATTTCAGTTGTTTTCATATTTTGTTTCATTGACTTCAGGCATCATTGATGATGACACAAAGAGAATGATGAACATGCCACGTTGTGGTAACTCGGATAGAATCGGAACTGGAAGCGTGGGAGGCCGAAGGAAAAGATACACTTTACAAGGTAAGAGAGAGCAATTAATTATGGACACACACACACACATGCTCCCCCCTCCCCCCCCCCCCC